>CAMTDV010000002.1:15153471-15745971 GCA_947069175.1 Scalesia atractyloides
GTTCGATCCTGGTCACAAACATTCGCTGTAATAAAAGGCCTTTTTTTATTAAACTGAACCGGGTTAACTCAGTAAGATGTTAAGTATAATAATAACCAGAATATTTACCAAGTTAGACACACAGTCCAGCGGTGGACTGTGTGCCAAACTAAACCACAGGTCCCGGGTTCGAGACCTGTGGAGAGCACCGAGCGATACATTAAAACCTTTTTAAAAATAAATGAATTTCGGTTTAATCTAATTAGTATATAAATATAATTAAAAACAGAAATATTTCGGGTTAGACACGTAGCTCAGTTGGTAGAGCTGCGTGCACGCGTACGGGAGGTCTCGGGTTCGAGTCTCACCCAGCGCACACATATAACCGACCGAACCGGTCAACGGTCAACAAGTCAACGGTCAAAAAGTCAACATTTTTTATTATTTTTATTTATTTATTTTATTTAAAAATCAATTAAAAATACTTAAAAATAACATTTTTAAAGTTAGAGAATAGCCTAAAACTCACAAAAATATATCCAAAAAAATCTTATTAAAGTTGTTATTAAAATCCATTTATTTACCTTACTTTTCGTTATTAATTAGGTTAGTTTTTCCTCGTCGATCAATCCTCTAAACTCGTGTGCATTCAACATCATTCACCGAACCACCCAAGGTGAGTGAATCTCTACAAATTCCCCGTTTAAATCACATTTTTGGGGTGTATCATGTGTCTTACTATTTATTATATTTAAATCATTGTGCATACATCATATAATGAATAAATGTGTATTTAGCTTGTATAAACTGTTTGTGTGGTTATTGTTTAGATTTAATTTATTATTTTCAGTACATGCAATTTCATAGGCCGCCGCTCCCCATTACATTATGAGCGTTGAGTATGTTACCCATTACATTATGAGCGTGAACCTGGCGTGCCAACATACGATCGGCTCCGTTTGATTGAGCCTTGATCGCACAGACATTTATCATTTTCAGTACATGCAATACGATCGGCTCCGTTTGATTGAGCCTTGATCGCACAGTTTCATTCATGTTATATATTTATGCAAGTTGATATGTTATTGTATGCTGTTGGTTTGTTAATGTATGTTATTGTTTGTTGTTGTGTGATATCGTATGCTAATGGTTTGTTATTGTATGCTAATTGTTGTTATTGTATGTTTATTTACGTTTGTTCATATATGAATAGTGCACAATTTTTCCATATAAAATACAACAAGAAATAAATAATAAATGTTTTCTAACAAGGTTCACTCGCCAACTTTTTGTTAATCCAAAAACCATTTTTACACATGATACAGGTGAACAGGATGAAGCAAGGAAAACATAGGAAATGCCTTAGAAGAAAATAATGAAGCCTAGAATGATGTGTAGGACATGATGTAATTATGATTGTATGTTTCCCTTTAAATTGTAATAATAAATATGAAACGTTATAATAAATGTCATGAGCTTTGATGATAACCCAATCATGCCCCGATCATCTTTTCCGCTGCGGGTCGGGGTGTGACAGTGGTGGTGTGTGGTGGACGCGGACGTTGGGTGGTGGTGGTGGACGGTGGTGGTAGAAGGTGGTTTTTAATCCTCTGCAGACCTTAGGAGATCTTAAAAGTGGTTGGGCCAAGTATGCATTAAGAAGAGCTTGCACATATGTTTTTTAATAAAACTTTTGGGAAAAAAAGTCTGCAGATGGCAATGTCTGCGTGTGATCTATGCGACGCAGATAAAAGAGCATGTGCAGATCTTTTTTAAAAAAACAAACACCACCTAAAGCTAAACAAACTATACAAATAAACTTAAACAAACTACATAACTAAACTAATCATTAACCTATGAACCATCGAAGTCGGCATCCGGATGCACAGTTGGTTGCATACGAAAATGGTTCTTAGTAATTATTAGGGCGTAATTTAAGTAAATTTTCTATTGGTTCTATCCTGGTATTCCTGAAGGGTCTTGGCAATCGTTTCTGCCTCTGTTTTGCCGTCACTGCGAGCCATCACGACGTTGAAAAGTTGATGAAATGTGCAAACATCCATGAACAAGGTACTAAACATTCAAAAAGTTTGGTTCGAACAACGATTGGTTTCACTTACACGTTGACAAAATTCTTGAAATAAGGCTGTTCAAAATGTAACGACTTCTAGTATGTTTTGAGGCACGTCTAACCAAGTGGTGAATAAAGTTATGTCTTCATCTTCAGTCCAAGGTCCTCTTACAATCTTTTATGAGTTTTTGTAGTGAATCATGAGTTTGAGAAGCGCACATGTAGGTAATCATTACTCAATCATTAATTTTATTGTAATTTAGATTTTTTAAATTAATAAACATTATAATATTAAAATAAAACTTAATCTGGAATTCAAGACTGAAGGAAGTCATATTGGTCAACGGCGTAATGATCTAGTTAGGGTTTCACCTTGGTTGGAATGCTTTCTGTGCCCAGTAACCACCACCGCTAGAACCACAATTCTAGGTATCATTTGCCGCTGAACTCCCTCCCGTAACTCTTTCTCCCAGATGGTCTATGGGTCGTAAAATCGGAATATAGATGGGTTTTACCTTTATAATACTCAAAAATGGAACATGCAAGCTTTAATCCTCGGAACTTTGCCGGAATATAGCTGGAACCCTAGGTATTTTGCCGTCGCTTCTTGAAGGCAACTTCATCACTGTGACAATAAGGTTTGCTCAGGATGAAGGAGTTTTTGAAGGAAGTGAGTTTGGTGGAAGGGTGAGAAGATTACACGTGATGTGGAATGTGAAATTCTTTATATACTCTAAAATACTGTTTGTAAGGTTTAAAATTTAATAATAGATTGATAATTAATAGATTGATAATTACATAAGTTAAAAATAACCTAGATAGAACATAAAAGAGTTAATTTCAAATTTTGTCCTTTATCTATATACAAATTTTAAATTGTGTCATTTATCTTAAAACTAACAAGTTTTGTACTTATTGTTTCAAAATCTTGCATTATACGTCTTTTTACCCTAACCTAGTTAAAATTTTCTGTTAAATCAAATCACATAAGGGTAGTTTAGTGATTTTAGCTGTTTATGTAAGATATTTTAATTAAAAAAATAAAAAGTAAAAAACTTATATTATATTATGTTATGTTAAATTATATTATATTAAAAGAAATCAGTTTATATATTTTCCCCTTTCTCTCTCTATATGTCTCTCACTTACCACCATCCACCCCTCTTCAAGAACCGCCGGTCACCGCCCACCCCACACCACCATTCTCCGTTGTCATCCACCCGACCACCATCTACCCTTGTTCAAGAACCATAGTTTTCGTCTCCTTTAGCCACCACACCTAAACCATCATGTTCGCCTCCTCTAGATCTCGTATGTGCAAGGCAACACCACTACCGTTGATGGTGGATCTGGCCACGATGGTAGATCTGCTCCAGATCTGGTATGTGCAAGTAAAAAAGATTTGTTAGGGTTTTTGGGGTGGTACGCATGCCAACGATTCCGTGCACCACCATTGTGACGGTGTTCGATTTAACCACGGTGGTGGTCACAACAGTAATGGCGGTCAGGTTTGGTGATAATGGTGGAGATGGTTGGTTGGGTAAATCAAGAACCTTAATTTGGATCACCTATTTCGTGTGTATTTCTCGAAAGGTAAATCAAGCATGGGTGTCTAATTTTTGCGGCCCTAAAAAGTATGCACATAAGCCTAAAATTCCAAAGATACTTTGAATAAAGATGTTGTAAAAACCCTAAAACAATTAACAAATCTACAGATGTGACAAGGGGAGCAGATAAAGACTAGCACATTCATTGTTCTTCTAATAATCTTGAATTAAAAAAGATAAAGAAATCATGTGAAATTTAAGATAAACTAGAAAGTTTTTGAGTTGTAATTTGGTTTAACTGGGCTTAAGCATAAACATGAGTTGTGTTAATTGAAATATGTAGGTTATGTGGTCTGAACCGAATTCTTGATTTTAGAGAGGGAAAGAGAGAGAGTGAGGAGAGAGAAAGGAGGTTTTATATTAAATCTCTTTTTGTTTTTTTATTAAAAATGTACAAAGACTACTTTGACCTCATGTGGGTTTATGTTACCTGATTTAACAAAGAAATCTAACTGAGTTAGCATTAAAGGACATACCATGTAACATTTTAAAACACTAAGTACAAAACTTATCAATTTTAAAGTTAAAGGACACCGTCTAAAATTTGTTTTAAAGATAAATGATAAAATTTGAAATTCACTCAACATAAAAAGTACCACTAAATTAATAAACATTACAAACCAACTTAATTAAAATCAATACTTAAAAAGCTACTTAATATATAAAAAAACAACTTAATTCCAGTTATCACGGACTCACAAAATTCTCCACGGTGAAGGTGTTGGAACTCGACATGGGTTGCTTCAATATCTTCATCTTTGGTTAAACAACCTTTGCCGTTCAACGTATTTTTAAAGAGCCTCTCAAATCTGCACACATTGTCCGAATCATCAAAAACCTTGAAGTTTTTTGATGCACATTACGATTGTTTGTAACCACTCGTTGATAAAATCGTGTCAAACCCGCGTTCCAAAACGAAACCGAATCTGGAGATTACCCTTGCTTAGCGACATGCACCAAACCCGTAACCAAGGCGATGATGTCTTCCTCTGTCCAACAGCCCACCATTTGCAAATGATGAACAAAAGATATAATATAAGAGTGGAACAACATATAGTGAGTTGTGTGAAAATTTTGAAATGAGTTGTGATTTAAATGGGTATTCATAGAAGTTTTAAATTTACTTTTTTATTAAAGTTATCGTTGGGTAACGGTTAAAAAGAGGCCCCATATTTTATGTTTTAGCGCTCGTTATTCACTTGACGAAACCACCTCTAGCGCGCCCTAACCTCACATTATATGGCCTTTTGGTATAGATAGATTTATGATTGTTTGTTATATTTACAAAGGTATTTATTAACAATATGCGCTTTAATCATTTGATTTGAATTAGAAATTTATGGATCCAACATGTAGTTTCCAAATTCAATTTATTTTAGAGAACGCAACAAACATTAGCACACGATAGTATTTCCATATTTCTATATTATAATTATACTATACATAACAAATAAAAAAAATCATAAAAGCCATTGTCATCTACAATCTATCTTGTGAGCTTGTGCCACTACCCATCTACCACTTGATGTATTAAAGATCTAAAGGTAAAGCAAGGACTTTGACCTTTTATACATGGAGATCGCATGAATACACCCACCAAAGACCTTTATAATAGTTCTCGTCAACGAATAGTTATTATATTTAGAAATATTGAATTTTAATAATCTCAATTATTCGTTGTTGGACGTCAACAGTCTCAACTTCAAAAACAACCATTGACAGTCCCAACTAATAACATATTGGCGTCTAATGGACCCTTACTAATAGAACCCTAACGCCGTTAATTTCAGGTTGCCGGAAAAACGTTTTGGCCGGAAAACTCATTTTTGGCAACATTTTCGTTCAAAACCTCTTTGTAACCTTATTACGGACCTTTACGAACATTTTTCTAGTAAAAGCCCCAATTATTGAAGTCACCGGAAAACTTTTTTTTTTCCCGAAAAACTTCTTTTTGGCTGGAAAACTCAACTTTTTGGCCGGAAAACTTAACATCTTCGTTCAAAACCTCTTTGTAACCTTAAATCGGACCTTTAGAAACCTTTTTATGGTAAACAACGCTTTTCCGGTGACCAGAGACTAACGACTAGAGTTCTGTTAGTCAGGATCTATTGGTAGCCAATATGTCAATAGTTGGGTTTGCAAGGGGTTATTTTTTAAGTTGGAACTTGTCACACCCCGTATTTTCAACCAAACACCGGTGGGCCCGGGTGGGGAATATCGTGACGTAAAGTTGATATCATCATAGTCAATTAAACACAACACAACGAAAGTCTTGGATTTAAATTACTATGACAAACCAAATGTTCGAAATACAAAATAATATACAGGCTCGTAATAGAAGATCCACAAGCAGATCATAAATTGTACAAAGAAAGAATGTAAAACAACTTTGGGCAGATCTAGGAATTGCAAGATCCTCTTATCACTATCGAGCACTTCCAGTCTATTTTCGTATTGTACATGCAAGCTTACTCTTTTGAAAATACGTCAGCTTTTGCTGGTAAATACTCCCAACTGACTCATTTTGAAAACATTTAAGTTAAATGTTTTAAGTGCGTATCAGCACAAAATCTTTTATAACTTGGGAAAGTTGACCTTGCAACCTTGTTAACAGATTTACATGTTTGTCCATACATACAGGGCCCAGTACAAAAACTGAGACATGATTAACGTACACACCACTTATGAACTCACGAAAGAGTTATCCCCAACAAGTGTAGATAGTTGCATTTGAGCGTCTGTCAGGTGTATGCCTACACCCCGCGCTAAGGTCGTGGCCATTATCTAATGTAATGAGCCGAGGATATCCAGGACACGATAGTTAACCCCCGATGTTTAAGTTATCAAACAAAACTAATTAAAACGGAATATGCAGATTTACTAGCCACAATCCGGCATTCGATTGATCCCATTTCCGACCAAGCGGTAATAATTTACCGTATCCCAAGCCCGTATAGGGAAAATAAGTCGAGAGTATTAACCTGAGCTAGTCTTGATTTAAAAATGCAAGATTTAAATCTCAACCGTATCCAAAATGAACTAAGTGCAGATAGCATTTACTGGAAGGCTCTAGTCTGGATTATGGCATAAGCTAACCAATTAAATACTAACGTTCTTATTTAAGTCATAGACTTAGATCGAGTAGTGTACAGGATCAAAACGTATGACGCTTGATTAAGGGATGATCAGATAGAATGTAGTTTAAACCCGACAAGTACTTTGACTTGCAAAATATGGGTAAACTATAAACATTCTGGATTTTGAAACTTAAATGACAAGGTTAGACCCGCTTCAGTTAATTTTCGTAAACTAGTTATATATACTTAACCGTACGCATATTAGCGACATCGGGTAAACGGATAAGTCATGGACAAGTTCTATATGCCACTATACTTTAATTAAGTTGTAATATCAGTAGGATATCAACTTATATGCCCGTTAAGGTTTTAAAATGAAACTATGTCTCATAAGGGCATTTCGGTAATTTCATACCGTATAAAAGAAACCTGAATATAATTAAATGTTATAATTATAAGTATTCTGGAAAAATAATTTGTTTATGATATAGTATCAGTAGAATATTAATTATATGTGTAATTTATCTTTTATGACCAAACTATGCACCGAAAGGGCATTTTGGTCATTTTACACACAATTTACAAATTATTTGGGATTCTGAGTTCATATCAAATACCTACTGTATAAATATTTAAAATAAGTTGTAACATCAGTAGGTAACAAGTCTTGGTTGATAGTTATGGTTTAAAACCATAATATGCGCCGAAACGACGCTTATGTCGTAAAATGACGATTTATGCGATGTTTAACGAAAATTGATGTTAAGGTCAGATTAAAATGTCTTAGATATGTTATTTAATATAACATATCAGTAGGTAAAAGATTACCTTGAAAAGATATGATTAAAACCATTTTATAAGCCATAAGGGCTTTATCATCATTTACCGACATATTACAAGGATGTTCATAAACTCAGTTTATAATCTGATTTAACATCCCAAATAATCCTACTTATAATATTACATAAGTAGGAAACTTATTTTCAAGTTTATTATCTTTTAAACCTTATTTTATGCAAAAAGGGCTTTTTAGTCAAAATAGCATAATTAAGGAACTTGTGTATAACATCAGAGGGTTATACTACATTATATTACGATCATAATGCAACTTTAGATCAGTAGCTAACTAATCTAAATCGGGTTAGAATCAAAAGTCAAAGCAGAAGTCAAACTTCACGACTTTCGGTTGCAAACCGACCCTAGAACTAAAATTGACGGGCCGAACATGTTCTTACATGTTCTAATAAATTATTATCAACTTGTGTAATTGTCAAAACAGGTTTCATAACATATATAAGATCAATTTATGATTTTCCGAAAAATGGCATGTTTGACTTTTTAATATCATAACTTTGACCCGTCAATTGGTCTAGCAAACGTGATCTTCAGGAGGTGCCCTTTATAGGGACTAACACCTACCTTATTACGATCACTTAGCCATGTTCATTACGAACAATGGCTGGACCATAAGGGTCTTAACCGAAAGTCAAGGCAAACGCTTGACTTTTGGCTATAAAAGCCTATAAACGAAAATACAAGAGCAAGGAACACTTACGAGATGTTCCTAGAATGCAAGAGAACTAAGTTGGATGCTCCTTTCAGTTAGGAACTTCTAGAGGAGGGAGCTAGAGTTGTGAATGAGAAAGGTGCAAGTTCAAATGGTGAACCTTGGCACCTATTTATAGTTGGCGAGCTTGAAGGAAGTGATGCCAGGTGTTAAGAGGTGTAAGAGGAAGCTTACATGTGTCCTAAAACGTGGCATAGTAGTTTGGAAGACCATGGTTTCGATTTCAATGGTTTTTGGGAATTTGTGTGGAGGCCAAGCAAATTTTCTGCTGATAAAGTCCTCTCGCGCCCCGCGAGAGGCACATAGCTTGCCTCTTGCGCCCCGCGAGCGCTCTATTGGTAGATTTAAAGTTTGCCACTTTTAACCCCTCAACTTATTAAAACCCCCTAGAACCTCCTAAAACAACTTTTTAGCATACTTAGCCCTCCGTAGCCAATATATGGCGTACCCGGGATTATGCCCGGACATTGTCGAGCTCTCGGTTCGTTAAAAGGTCACTCGGAGGTATAAATTAATATGTTGACACTTTTAACCCCTCCATTATCCAACTTCCACATATTTATAGAATTGAACCCTCTTGTCCAACAAATGGGACATATGAGAGTTAGGACTTCGTAAAAGATCACTCAGAGGCTCGTTATAAGCATGTTGACTCCGATGTCACTCAGAGGCTGGTCATGTTGACACAACGGTCACTCAGAGGCCAAGTTTTAGCATGTTGACACTAATGGTCACTCAGAGGCTATGTTTTAAGCATGTTGACACTAATGGTCACTCAGAGGCTTGGTTTATGCATGTTGACATCAGAAGATCACTTAGAGACTTAGTTTGAGCATGTTAACGCTTTTAGTCCTTGTTAGTCTTTAATAGACTTTAAAATAAAAATATAACACGTGTCGTTATATTATGGGACACGATTTTACAGGGTGTTACATCCTCACCCCCTTAAAAGAAATCTCGACCTCGAGATTTTATTCAAAAAGGGGGGTATTTTGTCCAGTAGTAGACTTAACCTCCCATGTAAATTCGGGACCTCTAAGGGCATCCCATTTAACCTTTACTATAGGTATCATTTTCCTTTGGAGCTTCTTAACCTGTCGATCCTCGATCGAAATTGGTTTCTCAACAAACCTTAGGTTTTCATCTATTTGCACATCCTTGTGCGACATTGCTAACGACTCATCGGCTAGACATTTCTTAAGGTTACTGATGTGGAACACATCCTGAATTCCACTAAGCTCTTTGGGTAGCCCAAGCTTATAGGCCACAGAACCGACACATTCGATTACCTCGAATGGTCCAATATATCTTAGGCTTAAAACTTGCCTTTCTTTCCGAAGCGCATCACACCTTTCAAGGGTGATACCTTTAATAATTCTATGTCCCCTACTTGGAACTTAAGAGGTTTTCGCCTCTTGTCTGCATAACTCTTCTGCCTATCACGGGCAGCTTTGAGATGATCACAGATATGCACAATCTTTTCCGTGGTCTCCAGGACGATCTCAGGTCCTGATAGTTGGGCTTCCCCAACTTCTGCCCAGCACAAGGGCGTTCGGCATTTTCTCCCATACACGCCTTGTAAGGAGCAAGCTTGATGCTTGTATGATAACTATTATTATAAGGAGAATTCTATTAGGGGTAAGTGGTCATCCCAACTTCCACCAAAATCAATCACACATGCCCTAAGCATGTCTTCCAATGTTTGAATAGTATGCTCACTTTGACCATCAGTCTGCGGATGGTAAGCCGTACTAAAGTTTAATCGTGTGCCTAAGGATTGTTGGAAACTTTTTCGAAAATGAGAGGCATATCTAGTGTCTCTATCAGATACAATAGATACTAGCACATCATGTAGGGACACAATCTTGTCCACATACAACTTAGCCAATTTGTCTAAATTATATGTTTCCTTTACTGGCAAGAAATGTGCTGACTTAGTTAGCCTATCCATAATGACCCAAATAGTGTCATTTCCACTTTTGGTCTTAGGTAACTTGGTAATCAAGTCCATAGTTACCATTTCCCATTTCCATGTGGGAATTTCCAATTGCTGTAGAAGTCCTAACTCTTCTGATGTTCGGCCTTCACTTGCGAACACGTCAGACACTTAGCTACATAAGTGGCTATAGATTTCTTCAAACCCATCCACCAATAATTCTTTTTCAGATCTTGATACATCTTGTCACCACCCGGGTGAACTGAGTATCTTGAATTATGTGCTTCCTGGAGGATTAGATCTCTAAGTCCTCCAAAGATTGGAACCTAGATTCTATCATTAAACCTAAGGATTCCATCCTTTCCAGGCACAAATTGATCAACAGTTCTGCCTAATCCTTTATTAGGAGCATTAGCCTCTAATAGGGTTTGCTTTTGCGCATCTAATAGCTTCTCATTTAAGCTATTTCTGAGCTCAATGCTATTGGCGTTAATCCTTATAGGCTTAACCCATTCTTTGCGACTTAAGGCATTAGCAACTACATTTGCTTTTCCTGGATGGTAGCGAATTTCGCAATCATAACATTAAGTGTTTCCATCCAATGACGTTGTCGCATGTTCATTCTTTCTGATTGAACAGATGTTGGAGACTCTTATGGTCAGTGTATATAATACACTTTGTGCCATACAAGTAATGTCTCCATAGCTTAAGTGCAAATACAACGACACCCAATTCTAAGTCATGGGTGGTGTAATTCCTTTCGTGCACCTTTAATTGTCGTGATGCATAGGCAATTACTTTGCCGTTTTGCATTAGTACACATCCCATGCTAGTGTGTGATGCATCACAGTAAACAATAAAGTCTTCAACACCCTCACGTAGGGATAACACAGGAGCATTACTCAACTTGGTCTTAGAATCTCAAAGGACTCTTGTTGTTTCGGACCCCAAACAAACTTGACATTCTTACGAGTCAAAGTAGTTAAAGGAGTGGCTATCCTTGAAAAGTTCTCAATGAACCTTCTATAGTAACCAACCACTCCTAAGAAGCTACGTATTTCTGATGGGGTTTTGGGTACTTCCCAATTCATTATGGCCTCTATTTTGGCGGGATCCACTTGGATACTACGCTCACTTACAATGTGTCCAAGGAATTAGACTTCTCTAAGCCAAAACTCACACTTAGAGAACTTATCATAAAGCTTCTCTTGCCTTAGCAGTTCTAAAATGCACCGAAGATGTTTCTTGTGGTCAACTTGATTACGAGAATAGATAAGTATGTCGTTTATGAAGACAATGACAAACTTATCCAAATGTGGTTTACAGACTCTATTCATAAGATCCATGAATGCTGCAGGTGCATTTGTGAGTCCAAATGGCATTACCAAAAATTCATAGTGACCATATCGGGTCCTGAAGGCAGTCTTAGGAACATCCTCACTCCTAACCTTCAGTTGATGATATCGAGATCTTAGATCAATCTTGGAGAAATAACTAGCCCCTTGAAGTTGGTCGAATAAATCGTCGATCCTGGGTAATGGGTAATGGTTCTTGATTGTTATCTTGTTCAGTTCGCGGTAGTCAATGTACATCCACATTGAACCGTCCTTTTCTTAACGAAAAGAATTGGAGCTCCCCAGGGCGAGGAACTTAGCTGAATAAAGCCTTTCTCTAAGAGTTCATCTAACTGCGTCCTTAACTCCTTCATTTCCGTTGGTGCTAATCGGTATGGAGCTCTAGCTACGGGTGCTGATCCAGGTAGGATGTCAATCCTACACTCTACTTGTCTATCTAGAGGTAGACCTGGTAGTTCTTCGGGAAAGACATCGGAATAATCCGAAATAACTGGAAGGTCTTAAATATTTGGCTTAGGTTCGTCGATAGTGACTTGTGCCATGTAAATGACACAACCTTTCCTTAAACACTTGGATTCTTTAAATAATGACACCTTGTCTGGCAATCCATAGTGTGAATCTCCGGTGATGGTGATCATTTCACCAGATGGGGTTTTAATTTCGATGAGTTTCTTATCACAGGCTATGCGGGCTTGGTTATGGGATAACCAATCCATGCCTAAAACTACATCAAACCCCACCAATTTCATTGGCAAAAGAGAGATAGGAATGGAATGATTCTTAATGAATATAGAGCATCCATCAAGAATAGAAGATGCTATTTCTAAAGTTCCATCAGCAAGTTCTATCTCATAAGTTTTGTCTAGAGTTCTTATGGGTAAGTTTAATAGTTTACTAAACTTATGGTCTACAAAAGACTTATCTTCACCCGAATCAAAAAGAACTCTAGCAAATATATCATGATGAGGAAAGTACCTGTTATGACATTGTTGTCATTAACGGCCTCCCTAGCATTTATCTGGAAAGCACGAGCATTCCCTTTCTTAGCCTCTCCAGGCTTTGCATCATTATTTGTGGGGTTCTTAGGGCAATTGGCTTAATATGCCCCTTTCATTACAGCCATAACAGACGACATCTTTAAGATTTTTGCATTCGTGGGTCTTATGCCCTTTTCTTTTTGTCACACCCCGAATTTTAAACCCAAATCCATACACTAGTGGGCCCAGGGGAGTATCGTGACGTCAGTTAATAACATCATTGTCAATTAAACACGGCACAACGGAAGTCTTGGAGTAAAGTTACTATTACAAACTGAAATGTTCAAAGTACTAAATAATAATATACACACGACTTGTAACGAAAGATCCACAGGCGGATCGTAAAATGTACAGAAATGTATAACAGACTTTGGGCAGACCTAAGGATTTGCAAGATCCTCTTATATCTCTACCGAGCAGCTTCCAGCCTATTTCGTATTGTACCTGCAACTTAGTCTTTTGAAAATACATCAGCTTTCGATGGTAAATACACCCGACTGATTCATTTTGAAAACAGAAAATGATTTTAAGTGCACAAGGCACAAAATCATTTATAACTTGGGAAAGTTGACCTTGCAACCTTGTTAACAGATTCACATGTTTGTCCATACATACAGGGCCCAGTATGAAAACCGAGACATGATTAACATACACACAACTTATGAACTCACGAAGGAGTTATCCCTAACAAGTGTGGGTAGTTGCATTTGAGCGCCTGTCAGGTGTATGCCTACACCCCGCGGTAAGGTCGTGGCCATTATCTAATGTAATGAGCCGAGGATATCCAGGACATGGTAGTTAACCCTCGATGTTTAAGTTATCAAACAAAACTGATTAAAACAGAATATGCGGATTTACTAGTAACTAATCGGCATTGATTGATCCCATTTACGACCAAGAGCTAATAATTTACCGTATCCCAAGCCCGTATAGGGAAAATAAGTCGAGAGTATTAACCTGAGCTAGTCTTGATTTAAAAATGCAAGATTTAATATCTCAACCGTATCCAAAATGAACTAAGTGCAGATAGCATTTACTGGAAGGCTCTAGTCTGGATTATGGCATAAGCTAACCAATTAAATACTAACGGTCTTATTTAAGTCATAGACTTAGACCGAGTAGTGTACAGGATCAAAACGTATAACGCTTGATTAAGGGATGATCGGATAGAATGTAGTTTAAACCCGACAATTACTTTGACTTGCAAAATATGGGTAAACTATAAACATTCTGGATTTTGAAACTTAAATGACAAGGTTAGACCCGCTTCGGTTAATTTTCGTAAACTAGTTATATATACTTAACCGTACGCATATTAGCGACATCGGGTAAACGGATAAGTCATGGACAAGTTCTATATGCCATTATACTTTAATTAAGTTGTAATATCAGTAGGATATCAAGTTATATACCCGTTAAGGTTTTAAAATGAAACTATGTCTCATAAGGGCATTTCGGTAATTTCATACCGTATAAAAGGAACCTGAATATAATTAAATGTTATAATTATAAGTATTCTGGAAAAATAATTTGTTTATGATATAGTATCAGTAGAATATTAATTATATGTGTAATTTATCTTTTATGACCAAACTATGCACCGAAAGGGCATTTTGGTCATTTTACACACAGTTTACAAATTATTTGGGATTCTGAGTTCATATCAAATACCTACTATATAAATATTTAAAATAAGTTGTAACATCAGTAGGTAACAAGTCTTGGTTGATAGTTATGGTTTAAAACCATAATATGCGCCGAAACGACGCTTATGTCGTAAAATGACGATTTATGCGATGTTTAACAAAAATTGATGTTAAGGTCAGATTAAAATGTCTTAGATATGTTATTTAATATAACATATCAGTAGGTAAAAGATTACCTTGAAAGATATGATTAAAACCATTTTATAAGCCATAAGGGCATTATCATCATTTACCGACATATTACAAGGACTTGTTCATAAACTCAGTTTATAATCTGATTTAACATCCCAATAATCCTACTTGTAATATCACATCAGTAGGAAACTCATTTTCAAGTTTATTATCTTTTAAACCTTATTGTTTGCAAAAAGGGCTTTTTAGTCAAAATAGCATAATTAAGGAACTTGTGCATAAACTTAGATTCTGATTATGATCATGTAATATAACATCAGAGGGTTATACTACATTATATTACGATCATAATGCAACTTTAGATCAGTAGCTAACTAATCTAAATCGGGTTAGAATCAAAAGTCAAAGCAGAAGTCAAACTTCACGACTTTCGGTTGCAAACCGACCCTAGAACTGAAATTGACGGGCCGAACATGTTCTTACATGTTCTAATAATTATTACCAACTTGTTTAAGTTTCAAAACAGGTTTCATAACATATATAAGATCAATTTATGAATTTTCCGAAAAATGGCATGTTTGACTTTTTAATATCATAACTTTGACCCGTCAATTGGTCTAGCAAACGTGATCTTCAGGAGGTGCCCTTTATTGGGACTAACACCTACCTTATTACGATCACTTAGCCATGTTCATTACGAACAATGGCTGGACCATAATGGTCTTAACCGAAATTCAAGTCATTTTTTGTAAAACGCTTGACTTTTGGCTATA
Source organism: Scalesia atractyloides (assembly GCA_947069175.1). Lineage (NCBI taxonomy): Eukaryota > Viridiplantae > Streptophyta > Magnoliopsida > Asterales > Asteraceae > Scalesia > Scalesia atractyloides. The sequence goes on from CAMTDV010000002.1 coordinate 15,168,712, forward strand.
AAAGCCTATAAACGAAAATGCAAGAGCAAGGAACACTTACGAGAGGTTCCTAGAATGCAAGAGAACTAAGTTGGATGCTCCTTTCAGTTAGGAACTTCCAGAGGAGGGAGAAGAGTTGAAAATGAGAATGGTGCAAGTTCAAAGGTTGAACCTTTGCACCTATTTATAGTTGGAGAGCTTGATGGAGGTGATGCCAGGTGCTAAGGGGTGTAAGAGGGAGCTTACAAGTGTCCTAAAACGTGGCATAGCAGTTTGCAAGTCCCTGGTTTCGAATCAAATGGTTTTTGGCATTATGTGTGGAGGCCAAGCAAACTTTCTGCAGATACAGACCTCTCGCGCCCCGCAAGCGCCCAATAGGCAGATTTGAAGTTTGTCACTTTTAGCCCCTCAACTTATTAAACACCCTTAAAACCTTCTAAAACCCCATTTTGGCATGTTTAGCCCTTCGTAGCAATATTTGGCATACCCGGGATTATGCCCGGACATTGTCAAGCTCTCGGTTCGTTAAAAGGTCACTCAGAAGTATAAATTAACATGTTGACATTTTTAACCCCTCCATTATCCAACTTTCATATATTTATAGAATTGAACCCTCTCATCCATCAAATGGCACGTATGAGAGTTAGGACTTCGTAAAGGATCACTCAGAGGCTCACTAATAGCATGTTGACTCTGATATCACTCAGAGGCTGGGCATGTTGACATATCAGTCACTCAGAGGCCAAGTTTTAAGCATGTTGACATATCAGTCACTCAGAGGTTAATGATTTAAGCATGTTGACATATCAGTCACTCAGATGCTGTTATTTGCAGGCTGATATCGGACAGCACTCAGAGGCTCAGTTTGAGCATGTTGACACCTTTAGTCCTTATTAGTCGTTAATAGACTTAGTTTAATATACAGCACGTGTTACTATACTATTGGACACGATTTTACAGGGTGTTACATCCTCACCCCCTTAAAATCTCGACCTCGAAATTTTATTCAAAAAGATGGGGGTACTTTTGTTGCATAGCGGACTCAACCTCCCATGTATACTCGGGACCTCTAAAGGCATCCCACTTAACCTGTACTATAGGTATCATTTTCCTTCGGAGCTTCTTAACCTGTCGATCCTCGATCGAAATTGGTTTCTCAACAAACCTTAGGTTTTCATCTATATGCACATCCTTATGCGATATTGCTAGCGATTCATCGGCTAGACATTTCTTAAGATTACTGATGTGGAACATATCATGAATTCTACTAAGCTCCTCTAGCAATCTGAGCTTATAAGCTACAGTGCCGACACATTCGACTATCTCGAATGGTCTGATATATCTTGGGCTTAACTTGCCCTTTTTCCCAAAGTGCATCACACCTTTCCAGAGTGACACTTTCAGCATGATTTTGTCCCCTGCTAGGAACTTAAGAGGTTTTCGCCTCTTGTCAGCATAGCTCTTTTGCCTATCTCTGGCAGCTTTGAGACGATCACGGATCTGTACAATCTTTTCCATGGTCTCCAGGACAATCTCCGGTCCTGATAGTTGGGCTTCCCTAACTTCTGCCCAGCACACGGGCGTTCGACACTTTCTCCCGTACAAGGCCTCAAAAGGAGCAGCCTTGATGCTTGTATGATAACTATTATTGTAGGAGAATTCTATTAGGGGTAAGTGGTCATCCCAACTTCCACCTAAATCAATCACACATGCCCTAAGCATGTCTTCCAACGTTTGAATAGTATGCTCACTTTGACCATCAGTCTGCGGATGGTAAGCCGTACTAAAGTTTAATCGTGTGCCTAAAGATTGTTGGAAACTTTTCAAAAAATGAGAGGTATATCTAGTATCTCTATCAGATACAATAGATATTGGCACACCATGTAGGGACACAATCTTGTCCACATACAATTTGCCAATTTGTCTGAATTATACGTTTCCTTTATTGGCAAGAAATGTGCTGACTTAGTCAGCCTATCCACAATGACCCAAATAGTGTCATTTCCACTTTTGGTGTTAGGTAACTTGGTAATCAAGTGCATAGTTACCATTTCCTATTTCCATACGGGAATTTCCAATTGCTGTAGAAGTCTTAACGGCTTCTGATGTTCGGCCTTAACTTGCGAACACGTCAGACACTTAGCTACATAAGTGGCTATGGATTTCTTCAAACCCATCCACCAATAATTCTTCTTCAGATCTTGATACATCTTGTCACCACCTGGGTGAACTGAGTATCCAGAGTTATGTGCTTCTTGGAGGATTAGATCTCTAAGTCCTCCAAATATTGGAACCCAAATTATATCATTAAATCTAAGGATTCCATCCTTTCCAGGTGTTAACTGATCGACAGTTCCACCCAATCCTTCATTAGAAGCATTAGCTTCTAATAGGGCTTCTAATAGCTTCTAACTGATCGACAGTTCCATCTAATAGCTTGTCATTCAAGCTATTTCTAAGCTCAATGCTCTTGGCGTTAATCCTTATAGGTTTAACCCCTTCTTCGTGACTTAAGGCATCAGCAACCACATTTGCCTTGCCTAGATGGTAGCGAATCTCGCAATCATAATCATTAAGCGTTTCCATCCATCAGCGTTGTTGCATGTTCAATTCCTCCTGATTGAACAGATGCTGGAGACTTTTGTGGTCTGTGTATATAATACACCTTGTGCCATATAAATAATGTCTCCACAGTTTTAGTGCAAATACAACAACACCCAATTCCAAATCATGGGTGGTGTAATTCTTTTCATGTACCTATAATTGTCGTGATGCATAGGCAATCACTTTGCCTTTTTGCATTAGCACACAGCCCATGCCAGTGTGCGAAGCATCACAATAGACTACAAAATCTTCAATACCCTTAGCTTGAAATAACACAGGAGCATTGCTCAACTTGTGTTTCAGAATCTCAAAGGATTCTTTGTCACCCCGACCCGCAACGGAAATAAGAGTCGGGGCATAATTGGGTTATCACCAAAGCACATGACATTTACTATTATGTTTCATAATTAATAAAGTCAAAGTTACATTTTCAAACATCCAAACATGTTCATTCAATACAAAGGAAAATAACCAAACATAACAATCACAATACTAAATCGTTTTATTCTTCTAATCCAGGTCCTATGTGTTCCTAGCTGCTGCTGGTTCACCTGTATCATGTGTAAAATGGGAGTTTTTGGGTCAACATAAGTTGGCGAGTGAACCTTATTAGATAAACATTTAATAATGATTTTATGGTTAGTTTATCAATGAAATATTGTGCATAATCATAAATGAGCAAATGTAAATAATCAAGCATTGGCAAATAGCAGTTACAATTATAACATACAATAACACTTGCTAGCATACATGAATATACCAATATCATACGATAACTAACATAAATGAACTGTGCGATCAAGGCTCAATCAAACGGAGCCGATCGTATTGCATGTACTGAAAATGTAAAATGAACTGTGCGATCAAGGCTCAATCAAACGGAGCCGATCGTATTGCATGTACTGAAAATGTAAAATGAATTGTGCGATCAGGCTCAATCAAACGGAGCCGATCGTATGCGGGCACGCCAGGTTCAACCGCATAATAAAATGGGGAACAAGCTCAACACTCATAAATGGGGAGCGGCGGCCTCGGCAATTGCATGTACTGAAATAATAATTTGCATCCAATAATAACTACTTAACAGCAACAAACTAAATATACATGTTTTATGATATGATGTATGCACAATGGTTTAGTTATAATATGTATATAAACAAAGACACATGATACACCCCAAAAACGTGATTAAAACGGGGAATTTGTAAGATTCACTCACATTGGGTGCGTTGAATTGGAGATGGTGAGATGCGCACGATTTAGATGAGCGGATCGACGAGGAATACTAACCTAAATAATAATGGAAAAAATATATTAAGTGGATGGATTTTATTAAGGTTTTTATTGAAATTTTTAGATATATTTTTGTGAGTTTATGGCTATTTTCTATCTTTAAAAATATTATTTTTAAGTATTTTTAATTGATTTTTAAATTAAATTAAATAAATAAAAATATAAAAAAAAATATTATTTTTTTAAGCGCTGACCGTTGACCGGTTCGGTCAGCGAATAAACCTGCGCCGGGTGGGATTCGAACCGGCGACCTCCCATTCACGTGCACGCAGCTCTACCAACTGAGCTACGTGTCTAACCCGAAATAAACTCGTTTTTAATTATATTTATACACTTATTTGAATTAACCGAAAATTCCTTTATTTGCAAAAACGTTTTAATTCAATTGTACCGGTGCTCGTGACGAGTTTCGAACGCGCGACGTGTAGTTCATATTGCACACAGTCCACCGCTGGACTGTGTGTCTAACCCGGTTATTATCCCGGTTTATATTATACTTAACAACTATCTGATTTAACCCGGTTTAGTTCTTGATCAAAAAGGCATGTTATTACACAAGGCGTGCGTATAGCAGGGATCGAACTCGGGACGTGTATAGTTTTTGTTTGCACACAGTCCACCGCTGGACTGTGTGTCTAACCTGTTTAAACTTCCGATTTTAATTAATCTTAACTCATTACTGAACTCGTCTTCTTCATTACGAAACGCAGACATCAATCAACAATCCGATTCGTGATTAATTTAGTTAATAAACATGATGTCTAGTTTGAATGCATTAAACCGAACAGTTTGGGGAAAAAAGATACCGAACAGGTTGTCTTCTTCAGAGAGTCCGGCGAAACTTGTTGGCTCTGTTTTTGAACCTTCGGCTGAGAGAATCTATCGACAGGTTTAAGGGATTAGATATGAAATTGAACTAGTGAGTATTGATTATCAGTATGTTGGAATGTGCATACCGGTAGTTAACGAGTTTCCGGCAATTCCAGAAGTTTTCCGGCGAAGATAAGATTTCCGATAAACGTTGACTAGGATCGATTCTGATGGAGGAGTTGTGTTAGAGACTGATTAATCACATGATTTAAACAGAAAGAGTCGGAGGAAATACCGTGTGGATGTGAGTCCCGGTTTTCCGGTGACTTGCAGAGTTTTTCCGGCGAGCTGATTCAGATGATTTGATGGCCCGAAAATGCGACGAAATTGGAATGGAGTATTGTTATGATAGTTCTGAATCGTGAGAATGGTCTGAAGCTTGAGTTAAATCAGAACTTTGATGAACTTTCGGTTTCAAAAACCGAAAATGATGAGACTTAAAGTTCAATCAATTTTAACTTGATTAGAAACCGTCATACATCGGTTATAAGCTGAGAAAGTGAATTTAACAACGATTTGACGATTGGTTTGCCGATTACCGTTTTTCAGATGGCGCCATCGGTTCAACTGAGTTTGTGTATAAGTTTCTTTATGTTCCTAGAGTTAACAGAAAACACATTGTGGCGGAGTGGTTTAGGGAATGAGTGTTAAGTTGTTGCAGCGACTCAGCTGACCCGGGTTCGAGTCCCGGCAGCTTCATATATTTTTTTATTTATTTTATTTTAACTTTTTATCAAATATAATTTTTATAGTTTAGTTTATTTATTAATTATGTATCGTTTTAACTCAAAATAACAATAAATAATTAATGCACTTTTATAACTTGGTACTTGATTACAAAACGGAGCGGGTTTTGGAGACCCGATTTTTACAAATGTTACAGTATCCCCTACTTTTAGGAATTTCGTCCCGAAATTTAAATAGTTGAAGTAGTAGGAAAAAGATGCGGCCATTTTTCACGCATTGAGTCTTCACGTTCCCAAGTAAACTCAGGTCCCCGTTTCGAATCCCAGCGTACCCTAACAATTGGAATGCGACTTCGTCGAAGACGCTTCTCCCCGAAGTCCATGATCTCCACTGGTCTTTCAATAAAATGCATGGATTCATCAATCTGAATGTCTTCCAGCGGAATATGGAGATTCTCATCAGCGAGGCACTTCTTCAAGTTCGACACGTGGAATGTGGGATGAATCCTGTTGAGTTCTTCTGGTAAGTCAAGCTTGTATGCTACAGGACCTACTTTTTCGAGTATCTTGAAAGGTCCTACGTAACGTGGTGCTAGCTTCCCCTTTTGACCAAAACGAACTACTCCCTTCCACGGTGATACTTTTAAAAGCACATGATCACCAATGTTAAACTCTAAGGGCTTCCGTCGTTTATCTGCATAACTCTTTTGACGACTTTGAGCTGCTAGAAGATTGTTCCGAATTTGATGAATCTTGTCTGTGGTTTCTTGGATCAATTCTGGACCAGTAATTTGTGCTTCCCCAATTTCGTGCCAACACACAGGAGATCGGCACTTTCGACCATATAAGGCTTCAAAAGGTGCCATGCCGATGCTCGAATGATAGCTGTTGTTGTACGGAAATTCACTAACGGTAGGTGGGCGTCCCAATTTCCCTTGAAGTCTATGACACATGCTCTAAGCATATCCTCAAGAGTTTGAATGGTGCGCTCAGACTGTCCATCAGTTTGAGGATGATAGGCGGTACTGAGATCTAATCGTGTGCCCATAGCGGATTGTACTGCTTGCCATGTTCGTGAGGTGAAACGACCATCACGATCAGAAATAATACTTAATGGTACCCCATGTCGGCTTACGATTTCGTTGATATAAATACGAGCAAGCTTTTCGTTCTTGAAATCTTCTCGAATAGGAATAAAGTGAGCTGATTTTGTAAGTCGGTCTATAATCACCCATATAGTGTCATACCCACCAGAAGTGCGAGGTAACCCGGTAATGAAATCCATGGTTATATTTTCCCACTTCCATACAGGTATTTCCGGTTGGACTAGAAGTCCTTAGGGTCTTTGGTGTTCAGCCTTCACCTTGGAACATGTGAGACACTTGGAAACAAAAACGGCAATAACCTTCTTCATTCCAGGACACCAATAGGTGTATCGTAGGTCTTGATACATCTTATCAGCTCCTGGGTGTATAGAATATCGCGTTTTGTGAGCTTCATTCATAAGAGTTTCACGAAGATTGTTGTGGTTAGGAATCCAGATACGATCTAGGTAATACAGGATACCATCTGATTTAGTTTCAAGTTTTAGCTCGGCTCCACAGGACATCTCTTTTCGTACATCTTCTTCTGTTATTGAAACGTGTTGAGCTTCTCGAATTTGATCTTTAATGTCGGTTATAATTTGCGAACATAGAAGATGAATGGAGTTCGCATAACCCTTCCGACTAAGTGCATCAGCCACCACATTTGCTTTACCAGGGTGGTATCTAATTTCACAGTCGTAATCATTCAGAAGTTCGACCCATCTTCGTTGCCTCATATTTAACTCTTTTTGATTGAAGATATGTTGAAGACTCTTGTGGTCAGTGTATATTTCACACTTAGTACCATAGAGATAATGTCTCCATATCTTAAGAGCGAATACAACGGCTCCAAGTTCTAGGTCATGAGTGGTGTAGTTCTTTTCATGTGTCTTGAGTTGCCTCGAGGCATAAGCTATGACTTTTCCTCTTTGCATGAGAACACAACCTAATCCTTGCCCTGACGCGTCGCAATAGACTACGAAATCATCACAACCTTCGGGAAGAGTGAGGATTGGTGCATCACAAAGTTTTTGTTTAAGAGTTTGAAAAGCTTCTTCTTGCTTGGGTCCCCATACGAATGGTTTTCCCTTATGGGTTAAAGCCGTGAGTGGCACAGCAATGCGAGAGAAGTTTGAAATGAACCGACGATAATAGCCAGCTAGTCCAAGAAAAGATCTTACTTCAGTTGGTGTACGTGGAGCTTGCCATTCTTAAACTGCCTTGATCTTTGAAGGGTCAACATGTATTCCTTTGTCATTGACTACATGCCCGAGGAATTGCACCTCTTTTAACCAGAATTCACATTTAGAGAACTTGGCATAAAGCTTTTCCTTTTCTAGAAGTGCAAGAACGAGTCGAAGATGACGCTCATGATCAGCTTTAGATTTTGAATAAATAAGAATATCGTCGATGAAAACTATAACAAATCGATCAAGGTAAGGTTTGCAGACTCTGTTCATTAGGTCCATGAAGACTGCTGGTGCGTTGGTTAATCCAAATGGCATAACCATGAATTCATAGTGACCATAACGAGTTCGAAATGCAGTTTTTGGGACGTCTTCGTCATGCACTCTAAGCTGATGATAGCCAGATCGAAGATCGATTTTCGAAAAGTAGCTGGCACCTTGTAGTTGGTCAAGAAGATCATCAATGCGAGGTAAAGGATAGCGGTTTTTGATGGTTAACTTGTTGAGCTCCCTGTAGTCGATGCACATACGAAAAGATCCATCTTTCTTCTTTACAAAAAGGACAGGTGCACCCCAAGGCGATGAGCTAGGACGTATGAATCCCTTGTCAGTCAACTCTTGCAATTGACTGGCTAGCTCTTGCATTTCAGAGGGGGCTAACCTATATGGAGATTTTGCAACTGGTGTAGCACCAGGTATAAGGTCAATACGGAATTCGACATCTCTGATTGGAGGAAGTCCTGAAATGTCGTCAGGAAAAACTTGTGGAAAGTCTTTTACTACAGGAATGTCTTCAAGTTTCTTCTCTGTGGTCCCTTTCTTGATGATATGGGCTAAAAACGCGTCATAATTCTTGCGAAGATATTTTTGAGCTTGAAGACAAGACATTAAGCTGAGCCCTTTCGACGAGGTTTCTCCAATGATTCGAAGAGTCTGACCGTTTGAAAGAGGAATACGAATAAATTTTTCACGACATACAACTTCCGCCTGATGTTGACTGAGCCAATCCATACCGATTATGATGTCGAAACTTCCCAGCTTCATAGGAATAAGGTCGACTGGGAAATCGTGGTCGTTTAAGGTGAGTGTACAGTTGCGTAATATAGAGTCTAATGAAACTGGTTTCCCGTCCGCAACTTCTACCGTTATGGATTCCGTGAGCTTATCCGATTTTTGCTTAAGTTAGGTTCAAATTCTAATGACACGAAACTTCTATCCGCACCAGTATCAAATAACATAGAGGCATATCTACCATTTATAAGAAACGTACCGTTGACCACATTGCCGTCAGCTCTGGCCTGGTTCGGGTTAATATTGAAAGCTCTTCCTCTTGCAGGTGGAGGAGCTTGGTTCGCTTGATTCACAGGGTTGGCTTGGGCCTGAGCATGAATAATATTAACCAGCCTTGGACATGTGTTTCTGAAATGACTTGGGTCGCCGCAATTGAAACAAGCCCGCATAGGTTGGCCCATAGGGTAATTGGGTTGATAGTATGTTTGGGCTAAATGTTGGGTGGGTGGAAATGGTAGTTGTTGTTGTGCTTGACCCATTAACTGTTGGTGGGTTTGGGTTAAAGGTTGGTGGCGGTTTGTTCGTTGAGGCATGCGGCAGTTTTGAACAGTATGTCCTGCGCGACCGCAGCCGGTGCAGTATTGGCAAGGATGATCAGGGGAGTGGTGATACTGACAACGGTTACATTTTGGTAATGGGCCTGTGTAGGGTCTTCTGTATGGCGCGGGTGAAGGAGTGACTTGAGTGATGGGTTCAGCAGGAATAGGGGTGTTGGTTTGGGTGACTGCAAAATTCCTGGTGTTACGCTTCCTCTTGTTAGCAAACTTAGAGGAAGGAATGGGGTGGTTTGAGGTTTGTCCCTCAACAGGGGCTTTCTTCTTCTCTTCTTTGAACTTCCCATTGCGAATTCGGTTTTCGGTCAGTTCAATTGCCAACTCCATGGCAGCTTCAAGTGTTACCGGTGAAACGCTGAGAACCGAATCTTGGATTTTCGAGGGAAGTCCTCGAATATAATGCTCGATCAGGCGATAGGTTGGAGTGAATAAATTTGGAACCATTTGGTTCAATTCCAAGAACCTCTTGTTGTAAGTAGAGTGATCACCCTCCTTTTGCCTTAGAGCATGAAATTCATCCTCCAACTTCTTAATTTCACTTCTAGGACAGAAACGCCTAGTCATGATTTCCCTTAACTCCTCCCAAGTTAAGGCCATCGCATCTTCAGTTCCCTCTTTCCTTTCTCAGTATTCCACCAAGTGAGAGCTACACCAAGTAGTCTCCCGGTGGCGTAACAAACCTTGCGATCCTCAGGACAATCGCAGTTTAGGAAGGCGTTTTCCATCTCCTCGAACCAATGTAGGAGAGCAGTGACACCCTCGGTCCCTTCGAATTTTGGAGGATCACAGGACTTAAAATGTTTGTAAGAGCACTTGTTGGGAGGAGGGTTGTCGATGTTCTGGTCCTGTTGTTGAGGAGGGTTAGTAGGATTTGTAGCAAGGGCTTGTTGTACTTGTACCACGATGTCAGGCAATATCGTGGCCATTTGTTTCACGATATGAGTGGCCAAACGTTCCTGAGACTTTCCCAATCTTTTACCCCTTCGATGCTGTCTAGACGACATCTACAGGATCATAAAATGAGAAGATTGTGAGTTTATGGTGTCTTTTTAGGTGTCATGTGTCTTTAAGAAAATGAAAATAACATAAATATCAATAATGCAACTACATCCATAGGATGTCTTGAGTTCGCTCATGTTGGGCCTCAAATGTCCTCCATACCTTCACCTATATAGTCATGTGGGCCCCCATGGCTATTGGCTTGGTAGGATTCACATTAGTATTGGCAATTTAACACTCGCATCCCCCGAATGCAAACCACAAAATATGTTCATGAGATGTTTGGTCGGAACGTGTCCAGGTGTAGACACAATGACAACTCAAAGTGGGATTAGTTCACACGACATTTGATATAGCATGTTTTGGCCTAATAAGTACTTCGTACTCTCATCGTTAGTCCCCAGGTAGGCAAACTGGTCCTTTATTTTGGATTTATACGAATGCCAGCCTAGACAGGACGTTCCGACTACCGGTACTAGTACCCTTCTAGTTACTACATGCCCGTCATGAGAACTCACTTTGATGAGATTTGAAAACACGAAAATCATTGTAAAATCAATCATGATGTGGTGTGTGCTTTCATGGATGTGATATGTTATGAGCATACGATTTCATGATAGGCATTATTTGATAATACATACTTATGAACATGCTTGCACAATATCAAATGTAACATTTAACATAAAACATATAAACATCATGAAATTTGGCATATAACACACAAAATTCTTATAAGTTTCTAATCGACTATAGTATAGGCTCTAAGGGTCTAATAACCTATCCTATATCCCTATAGTCATGGCTCTGATACCAATCTGTCACACCCCGACCCGCAGCGGAAATAAGAGTCGGGGCATAATTGGGTTATCACCAAAGCACATGACATTTACTATTATGTTTCATAATTAATAAAGTCAAAGTTACATTTTCAAACATCCAAACATGTTCATTCAATACAAAGGAAACTAACCAAACATAACAATCCCAATACTAAATCGTTTTATTCTTCTAATCCAGGTCCTATGTGTTCCTAGCTGCTGCTGGTTCACCTGTATCATGTGTAAAATGGGAGTTTTTGGGTCAACATAAGTTGGCGAGTGAACCTTATTAGATAAACATTTAATAATGATTTTATGGTTAGTTTATCAATGAAATATTGTGCATAATCATAAATGAGCAAATGTAAATAATCAAGCATTGGCAAATAGCAGTTACAATTATAACATACAATAACACTTGCTAGCATACATGAATATACCAATATCATACGATAACTAACATAAATGAACTGTGCGATCAAGGCTCAATCAAACGGAGCCTATCGTATTGCATGTACTGAAAATGTAAAATGAACTGTGCGATCAAGGCTCAATCAAACGGAGCCGATCGTATTGCATGTACTGAAAATGTAAAATGAATTGTGCGATCAGGCTCAATCAAACGGAGCCGATCGTATGCGGGCACGCCAGGTTCAACCGCATAATAAAATGGGGAACAAGCTCAACACTCATAAATGGGGAGCGGCGGCCTCGGCAATTGCATGTACTGAAATAATAATTTGCATCCAATAATAACTACTTAACAGCAACAAACTAAATATACATGTTTTATGATATGATGTATGTACAATGGTTTAGTTATAATATGTATATAAACAAAGACACATGATACACCCCAAAAACGTGATTAAAACGGGGAATTTGTAAGATTCACTCACATTGGGTGCGTTGAATTGGAGATGGTGAGATGCGCACGATTTAGATGAGCGGATCGACGAGGAATACTAACCTAAATAATAATGGAAAAAATATATTAAGTGGATGGATTTTATTAAGGTTTTTATTGAAATTTTTAGATATATTTTTGTGAGTTTATGGCTATTTTCTATCTTTAAAAATATTATTTTTAAGTATTTTTAATTGATTTTTAAATTAAATTAAATAAATAAAAATATAAAAAAAAATATTATTTTTTTAAGCGTTGACCGTTGACCGGTTCGGTCAGCGAATAAACCTGCGCCGGGTGGGATTCGAACCGGCGACCTCCCATTCACGTGCACGCAGCTCTACCAACTGAGCTACGTGTCTAACCCGAAATAAACTCGTTTTTAATTATATTTATACACTTATTTGAATTAACCGAAAATTCCTTTATTTGCAAAAACGTTTTAATTCAATTGTACCGGTGCTCGTGACGAGTTTCGAACGCGCGACGTGTAGTTCATATTGCACACAGTCCACCGCTGGACTGTGTGTCTAACCCGGTTATTATCCCGGTTTATATTATACTTAACAACTATCTGATTTAACCCGGTTTAGTTCTTGATCAAAAAGGCATGTTATTACACAAGGCGTGCGTATAGCAGGGATCGAACTCGGGACGTGTATAGTTTTTGTTTGCACACAGTCCACCGCTGGACTGTGTGTCTAACCTGTTTAAACTTCCGATTTTAATTAATCTTAACTCATTACTGAACTCGTCTTCTTCATTACGAAACGCAGACATCAATCAACAATCCGATTCGTGATTAATTTAGTTAATAAACATGATGTCTAGTTTGAATGCATTAAACCGAACAGTTTGGGGAAAAAAGATACCGAACAGGTTGTCTTCTTCAGAGAGTCCGGCGAAACTTGTTGGCTCTGTTTTTGAACCTTCAGCTGAGAGAATCTATCGACAGGTTTAAGGGATTAGATATGAAATTGAACTAGTGAGTATTGATTATCAGTATGTTGGAATATGCATACCGGTAGTTAACGAGTTTCCGGCAATTCCAGAAGTTTTCCGGCGAAGATAAGATTTCCGATAAACGTTGACTAGGATCGATTCTGATGGAGGAGTTGTGTTAGAGACTGATTAATCACATGATTTAAACAGAAAGAGTCGGAGGAAATACCGTGTGGATGTGAGTCCCGGTTTTCCGGTGACTTGCAGAGTTTTTCCGGCGAGCTGATTCAGAAGATTTGATGGCCCGAAAATGCGACGAAATTGGAATGGAGTATTGTTATGATAGTTCTGAATCGTGAGAATGGTCTGAAGCTTGAGTTAAATCAGAACTTTGATGAACTTTCGGTTTCAAAAACCGAAAATGATGAGACTTAAAGTTCAATCAATTTTAACTTGATTAGAAACCGTCATACATCGGTTATAAGCTGAGAAAGTGAATTTAACAACGATTTGACGATTGGTTTGCCGATTACCGTTTTTCAGATGGCGCCATCGGTTCAACTGAGTTTGTGTATAAGTTTCATTTATGTTCCTAGAGTTAACAGAAAACACATTGTGGCGGAGTGGTTTAGGGAATGAGTGTTAAGTTGTTGCAGCGACTCAGCTGACCCGGGTTCGAGTCCCGGCAGCTTCATATATTTTTTTATTTATTTTATTTTAACTTTTTATCAAATATAATTTTTATAGTTTAGTTTATTTATTAATTATGTATCGTTTTAACTCAAAATAACCATAAATAATTAATGCACTTTTATAACTTGGTACTTGATTACAAAACGGAGCGGGTTTTGGAGACCCGATTTTTACAAATGTTACATTCTTGTTGTTTCGGACACCAAACGAACTTAACATTCTTGCGGGTCAGGGTAGTCAAAGGAGTGACTATCCTTGAAAAGTTCTCAATGAACCTCCTATAATAACCGGCCAATCCTAGAAAACTACGAATCTCCGATGGAGTTTTGGGTACTTCCCAATTCATTATGGACTCAATTTTGGCGGGATCCACTTGGATACCACGTTCATTTACCATATGTCCAAGAAATTGGACTTCTCTAAGCTAAAACTCACACTTAGAGAATTTAGCATAAAGCTTCTCTTGTCTTAGCAGTTCAAGAATGCACCGAAGGTGTTTCTCGTGATCAGCTTGATTACGAGAATAGGTAAGTATGCCATCTATGAAGAAAATGACGAACTTATCCAAATATGGTTTGCAGACTCTATTCATGAGATCCATGAATGCTGTAGGTGCATTTGTGAGCCCAAAAGGCATCACCAAGAATTCAAAATGACCATATCGGGTCCTGAAGGCAGTCTTAGGAACATCTTTAGTTCTAACCTTCAGCTGATGATAACCCGATCTTAAGTCTATTTTGGAGAAATAACTTACCCCTTGAAGTTGGTCGAATAAATCGTCGATCCTTGGCAATGGATATCGGTTCTTAATTGTTATCTTGTTCAGCTCACGGTAATCAATGCACATTCACATTGAACCGTCTTTCTTTTTAACGAAGAGGAGGTTGAATGAAGCCTTTCTCTAAGGGTTCATCCAATTGAACTCTTAACACCTTCATTTCCGTTGTGCTAGTCTATATGGAGCTCTAGCTGGGGTGCTGACCCTGGTATTATATCAATCCTAAACTCCACTTGCCTGTCTGAAGGTATACCTGGTAATTCTTAAGGGAATACATCGGGATACTCTGAAATGACTGGAAGGTCTTCAATGCTTGGTTTAGACTTGTTGATAGTGACTTGTGCCATATAAATGACACAACCTTTTTCTAGACACTTGGATGCTTTAAATAGCGATACCTTGTCTGGCAATCCATAGTGTGAATCTCCAAGGATGGTGAGCATTTCACCAGATGGGGTTTTGATTTCGATGAGTTGCTTATCACAGGCGATGCAGGTTTGGTTATGGGATAACCAATCCATGCCTAAGACTACATCGAACCCCGCCAATTTCATTGGCAGAAGAGAGATAGGTATAGAATGATTCTTAATGGATATAGAACATCCATCAAGAATGGAAGATGTTGTTTCTAAGGTTCCGTCGGCAAGTTCTATCTCATAGGTTTTGTCTAGAGTTCTTATGGGTAAATTTAATAGTTTGGTAAACTTAAAGTCCACAAATGACTTATCCGCACCCGAATAAAAAAGAACTATAGCAAATATGTCATTAACAAGGAAAGTACCTGTTATGACATTATTGTCATTAACGGCCTCCTTAGCATTCATCTGGAAGGCATGGGCATTTCCTTTCTTGGCTTCTCATTGCTTCTAAGATTCTTTGGGCAATTAGGCTTGATATGCCATTTCTCATTATAGCCAAAACAGACGGCATCCTTAAGATTTTTGCACTCGTGGGTCTTATGCCCTTTCCTCTTGCAAATACCACAAGTGTAACACCCTGTAAAATCGTGTCCAATACTATAGTGACACGTATTATATTTTTATTTTTAGTCTATTAAAGGCTAACAGGGATTAAAGAGTCAACATGCTCAAACTAAGTCTCTGAGTGATTTCTGATGTTAACATGCATAAACCGAGCCTTTGAGTGACCATTAGTGTCAACATGCTTAAAATATAGCCTCTGAGTGACTATTAGTGTCAACATGCTAAAACTTGGCCTCTGAGTAACCGTTGTGTCAACATGCCCAACCTCTGAGTGACAACGGAGTCAACATGCTTATAACAAGCCTCTGAGTGATCCTTTACAAAGTCCTAACTCTCGTATGTTCCATTTGTTGGATGAGAGGGATTAAATCCATGATTATATGAAAGTTGGACATTGGAGGGGTTAATAGTGTCAACATGTTAATTTATACCTTTGAGTGACCTTTTAACGAATTGAGAGCTCGACAACTTCCGGGAATAATCCCGGGTATGCAAGTATTGGCTACGGAGGACTAAAAGTGCTAAAAAGATGTTTTAGGAGGTTTTAAGGTGTTTAATAAGTTGAGGGGCTAAAAGTGACAAACTTCAATTCTGCCTACGGGGCGCGAGAGGCAAGCCTTGTGCCTCTCGTGGGGCGCGAGAGGCCTGTGTCTGCAGAAAGTTTGCTTGGCCTCCACACATATTGCCAAAAACCATTTTTTCGAAACTATGGACTTTCAATCAGCTATGCCACGTTTTAAGACACTTATAAGCTCCCTCTTACACCCCTAAACACCTGGCATCACCTCCTTTGAGTTCTTCAACTATAAATAGGTGTCCAAGTCCACCATTTGAACTTGCACCTTTCTTATTCATAACTCTTCTTCCTCCTCTGGAAGTTCCTAACTGAAATGAGCATCCAACTTAGTTCTCTTGCATTCTAGGAACCTCTTGTAAGTGTTCCTTCCTTGTGCATTTTCGTTTATAGGCTTTTATAGCCAAAAGTCAAGCGTTTTATGGAAAACGCTATGATTTTCAGTTAATACCATTATGGTCTAACCATTGTTCGTAACGAACATGGCTAAGTGATCGTAATAAGGTAGGTGTTAGTCCCTATAAAGGGCACCTCCTGAAGATCACGTTTGCTAGACCAATTGACGGGTCAAAGTTATGATATTAAAAAGTCAAACTGGCCATTTTTCAGAAAAATCATAAATTGATCTTATATATGTTATAAAACCTGTTTTGACACTTAAACAAGTTGGTAATAATTATTAGAACATGTAAGAACATGTGTGGCTCGTCAATTTCAGTTTTAGGGTCGGTTCGCAACCGAAAGTCGCAAAGTTTGACTTCTACTTTGACTTTCGATTCTGACCCTATTTAGATTAATTAGCTACTGATCTAAAGATGCATTATGATCGTAATATAATGTAGCATAACGCTCTGAGGTTATATTACATGATCATAATCAGAATTTGAGTTTATGCGCAAGTTCCGTAATTATGCCATTTTTGACCAAAATGCCCTTTTGGCATAAAACAAGGTTTTAATGATAATGAACTTGAAAATAAATTTCCTACTTTTATAATATTATAATTAGGATTATTTGGGATATTAAATCAGATAATAAACCGAGTTTACAAGCAGGTCCTTGAATTATGTCGATAAATGACGATTTAGCCCTTGTGGCACATAAATTGGTTTTAATCAAATCTTTTCAAGTAAATCATTTACCTACTGATATGTTATATTAAATAGCATATCTAAGACATATTAATCTGACCTTAACATCAGTTTTCGTAAGACATCGCATAACACGTCATTTTACGACATAAGCGTCGTTTCGGCGCATAGTATGGTTTTAAACCATATTAATTGACCAAGACTTGTTACCTACTGATTTTGGAACATATTTTAAACATATTTACAGTAGGTACATGTTATAACTCAGAATCCCAAATAATTTATAAACTATGTGTAAAATGACCAAAATGCCCCTTCGGTGCATAGTTTGTTCATAAAAGATAAATTACACATATAATTCATAAAAGATAAATTACACATATAATTAATATCCTACTGATATTATATCATAAATAAGTTATTTTTCCAAATACTTATAATTATAACATTTAATTATATTCAAGTTCCTTTTATACGGTATGAAATTACCAAAATGCCCTTATGAGGCATACTTTCATTTTAAAACCTTAACGGGCATATAAGTTGATATCCTACTGATTTACAACTTATTTAAAGTATAATGGCATATAGAACTTGTCCATGACTTATCCGGTTACCCGATATTGCTAATATGCGTACGGTTAAGTATATCTAACTAGTTTACGAAAATTAACCGAAGCGGGTCTAACCTTGTCATTTAAGTTTCAAAATCCAGAATGTTTATAGTTTACCCATATTATGCAAGTCAAATTACTTGTCAGGTTTAAACTACATTCTATCCGGTCATCGTTTAATCAAGCGCTATACGTCTTGATCCTGTACACTACTCGGTCTAAGTCTATGACTTAAATAAGACCGTTAGTATTTAATTGGTTAGCTTATGCCATAATCCAGACTAGAACCTTCCTGTAAATGCTATCTGCACTTAATTCAATTTGGATATGGCTGAGATATTAAATCTTGCATTTTAAAATCAAGACTGGCTCAGGTAAATACTCTTGACTTATTTACCCTATACGGGCTTGGGATACGGTAAATTTATCCGCTTGGTCGGAAATGGGATCAATCTATGTTGATTAGTGGCTAGTAAATCCGTATATTTTGTTTTAATTAGTTTTGTTTGATAACTTAAACATCAGGGGTTAAATTACCGTGTCCTGGATATCCTCGGCTCATTACATTAGATAATGGCCACGACCTTAGCGTGGAGTGTAGGCATACACCTGACAGACGCTCAAATGAAAATTACCTAAGACGTTGGGGATAACTCCTCTGTGAGTTCTAAGTGGTGTGTATTTAATCATGTCTCGGTCTCTGTACTGGGTCCTGTACGTATGGACAAACATGTGAATCTGTTAACAAGGTTACAAAGTAACTTTCCCAAGTTATAAAAGATTTGTCTCCTGTGCACTTAACTCTAATTTTTAAAATGTTTTCAAAATGAGTCAGTCGGGTGTATTTACCAGCGAAAGCTAACGTATTTTTAAAAGACAAAGTTGCAGGTACAATACGAAATAGGCCGGAAGCTGCTCGGTAGTGAATAAGAGGATCTTGCAAATCCTTAGATCTGCCCTAAAGTCTCTTTTATATTCTTTCTTTGTACATTTTACGATCCGCCTGTGGATCTTCTATTACGAGCCTGTATATTATTTTGTATTTCGAACATTTGGTTTATAATAGTAATTTTACTCCAAGACTTCCGCTGTGCCGTGTTTAATTGACTATGATGTTATTAACTGACGTCACAATACTCCCCACCCGGGCCCACCGGTGTATGGATTTGGGTTGGAAATCCGGGTGTGACAACAAGGTTTAATCTGGGGATCGGTATTGCATTGCCCCCAATGCATGCGGCTACAGGTTTTGCATAAAGGTCTATCATCATACCTGTGCTGGTTCTTATTGAACCCAAAATTTCCTTTCTTTTTAAACCTTTGGGAGTTATCATCCTCCCGTTTCTTTTCCCGTCAGTCTCAGACTTGACTGACTTCTGCCTCACCAAATCTAATGTGAGGGAGAGGGATAGGTCAAAAGCAGACCTATAGGTACTAGGCTGAGCAATCATTACCATTCCCTTTATCTCGGGAGCTAACCCATTAATAAAATATGCAATGCGTTTGGTTTCAGGGGTGATCAGATAGGAAACTAACGATAGGGAATTGAAATCGGAAACATACTTCTGACAGTCTAGGTTCTTCATAGTGAGGGTTAGGAAATCTGACTCTATCTTCTCCACCTCGTGAGGTGGGTAATAAGTCTCCTTAACAAGGTCCATAAACTTGGACCATCCCAGATTATACAGGTGTACCTTACCTGTAGATTAGATCATGGCTTTCCACCATATTAGGGCATCGCCCTTGAAGGATTGTGATACATACTTGACCACATCCTTATGAGCACAGCCGCTGATACCTATGATTGTCTCCATCTCATCCAACCACTTTAAGGCTTCCACATCTCCTTTCTCCCCATTGAAGTCTCAGGGCTTGCAGGAGACGAAATACTTATAGGTACATCCGTCTTTAAAAGAACGGGACCTATCAGCAAAATCTATTTTCTTTGGTTCACTCTTCTCATTCGAAGAGTGAACTGAGCTCTCCTTATGAGTTGAGGATGGGATAATCAATAATGGTCTAGAGCGAGTAGCACTCGACTGTTTAAGCTTCTATATGCCTTCCCAATGGCCTTCTCGACAGTCGCATTAATGCGAGCTTGAAAATTATCATTATCAATATCTTTGTTTTCGGCTTTGTTAGAATCAGCATCCCGGTGTCTACTTTGTGCCTCATCCGAGTTAGCCATTTCTTGATATTTGGTTCTATACACCAATAAAACTTCTTTTAGCCATAATATTAATTAACCATATTGGCTTTTAACATTGGATATAACAATCCATTGCCTAAACTAGTGTGAATAACATCACAACTCTTAGGCTTATCATATCTATATTTGGCCTATGTCTTAATAGGACCATCAAAGGCAAATTACAATCTCGACATAGTCCATATATTGGACACTGGATCGTAATGTCACAACTGTCATTGTTACTTGGACAATTATAAATAGCACATAGGCTCGTCACAAAGGACATACGATTATGGCACACATGCCTGTCACTAATGGACATAAAATATGGCACATTGGCCTGTCACTAATGGACATAAAATATGGCACATTGGCCTGTCACTAATGGACATAAAATATGGCACATTGGCCTGCATCATTAATGGATGTCTTTTATGGCCCGAAGGCATTACATCACTAATGGATGTTAATTATTATCATCACATTGATGATACCAGCCGGATCACATTGATCACAAAGGCTAATATTAGGTTTTTAGGACATAGTCCACCTACCTAGATGGTTAGTGTGGTTCCTCAAGTCACACTACCAGGAGTATGAACATTCCTGAATGTTAACATCATAGTACCTTAATGGTTGATTAATAGTCCCGGTCGCATTGACCTTAACGACTTGGAGGCTTGAACTTAGTTCACCACCTCTAGATAGAAGGATAACTTCCCTTAACTATCGTGATAGAAGTCCCCTTCGTCCTTAACTATCATTTATAAGTTGGCCAATATGTGGTATGTGCCACTTGGCTAATAAAAACCATTAAGATCTTTTCGGAATTATATCGCAGAGCATAAATTTCGAGTAAAATCGAGACGCTCATTTGAAGAGGATGAATACATATATATATTGCCAAAAATACTTCATTAAATTTCAAATAGAAATTACAATACTAGAAAAATGAAATAAACTGTCCAGGCAAGGACTTTAAAGAAATAAAAATGCCCACGCAGGGACTAAAGAAATAACAATGTCCTCGTAGGGACCACATATAATTAGAAGAGACTTCACTCGTCCTTCTTTCCCTTGACCAACTTGGAGAGTTTCTTGAAGAACTTGTTTGTCTTCTTCTCCGTTTTCTCCGCTTGCTGCTGCATTTCTTTCATCCGTTCCAAGGCCTCATTAATGGCCTCGAGTGGCGGCGGAGGTTGAGGTTGAGGTTATGGTTGGGGTACACTAGGGTATTGATACAAATAACTTGGATATCCAGTAGGTGGATAAGCAGGTGGGAAAGGAGACGGGTAAAGTGCATTATGCATGACCGCTTACATGTATGGGTCATGCGACCATGCTTGGTAATTAATTGGTGTAGACGGGTTAAAAGGATCATATCCGGTATTATCTAGATATGTTGGAATTGGGTTATTATAACCCAATGGTGGTGGTTGAACCGTAGGTGTTGGTGTTGGCTCCAATACAGGTAAGGTGTTAGAGGGTCCACCCATTTGTGGGTCCTCTTGAATTGTGGGGTAGGATTTGGGTAAAGGTGGCAGCGATCTCGACCTTTGACCTGCACGTACTGACATACGTGCTCCATGCTTCCTCCTTGATGGTTCGGGTGGTGGTTGAGGTTGGTCCACCGGTTCCATGCGGACGTCTTCTTGTATAGGATGTGTTTGGGAGTGATGGGAAGGAGTGTTATTGACTCCAATATTGGTCCCATTCATTAGGACCTTGGTATGGTGATCTGGCATAAGAGTTCGAATCACTTGAGATTTCTATGGGATGCGTATGCGATCCCGACGACGGCATCTCCGGGTCGGAGTCCTCATCCATGGGGTTTGGTTGGTCCAACTGATTTTGATCGGATGGAGGTGTGTTTAAATATTGGTTAGGATTAAACTCATCATGGTAAGAATGTGAGAGTGATGGGAGTGGTGAGAGTGGTGCGAATGGTATGAATGGTCAGAACTTTGAGTATGGGTAGGCGAATGTTGGGAAAATGGCCATGAATCTCCCGAGTCCTCATAGTGGTTCGGGTGATGGGGATGTGGAGGGATATGTCCTGATGTTCCTTCCCTCATGGGTCCTTTTCCTCGTCCTCTCACTCTTTGCGGCATTTCCTGTCAAAATCAATTCAAAAAAACAATACTAATAACTTAATAATGAAATAAGTAATCCTAGGTCAATGCCTAGACTTGGAAGTCTAAGGAATGTGCACGTGTAAGTTTGAGATTGAACACTAGTAGGGTAGTCTTTAGTTCTCTCAAATGTTGGCTCTGATACCAACCTATCACACCCCAGATTTTCAACCCAAATCAATACACCGGTGGGCCCGGGTGGGGAGTATCGTGACGTCAATTGATAACATCATTGTCAATTAAACACGGCACAACGAAAGTCTTGGAGTAATATTACTATTACAAACCGAAATGTTCAAAGTACTAAATAATAATATACAGAAGGCTTGTAACGAAAGATCCACAGGCGGAACGTAAAATGTACAAAAATATATAACAGACTTTGGGCAGATCAAGGATTTGAAAGATCCTCTTATATCTCTACCGAGCAGCTTCCAGCCTATTTCGTAATTGTACCTGCAACTTAGTCTTTTGAAAATACGTTCAACTTTCACTGGTAAATACACCCGAATGACTCATTTTGAAAACATTGAAAAATGATTTTAAGTGCCAAGGCACAAAATCTTTTATAACTTGGGAAAGTTGACCTTGCAACCTTGTTAACAGATTCACATGTTTGTCCATACATATAGGGCCCAGTACGAAAACCGAGACATGATTAACGTACACACCACTTATGAACTCACGAAGGAGTTATCCCCAACAAGTATGGGTAGTTGCATTTGAGCGTCTGTCAGGTGTATGCCTACACCCCGCGCTAAGGTCGTGGCCATTATCTAATGTAATGAGCCGAGGATATCCAGGACACGGTAGTTAACCACTGATGTTTAAGTTATCAAACAAAACTGATTAAAACAAAATATGCGGATTTACTAGCCACTAATCGGCTTTGATTGATCCCATTTCCGACCAAGCGGTAATAATTTACCGTATCCCAAGCCCGTATAGGGTAAATAAGTCAAGAGTATTTATCTGAGTTAGCCTTGTTTAAAATGCAAGATTATATCTCAGACGTATTCAAAATGAGCTATGTGCAGTTAGCATTTACTGGAAGGCTCTAGTCTGGATTATGGCATAAGCTAACCAATTAAATACTAACGGTCTTATTTAAGTCAAAGACTTAGACCGAGTAGTGTACAGGATCAAGACGTATAGCGCTTGATTAAACGATGACCGGATAGAATGTAGTTTAAAACCGACAAGTACTTTAACTTGTACATTATGGGTAAACTATAAACATTCTGGATTTTGAAACTTAAATGACAAGGTTAGACCCGTTTTGGTTAATTTTCGTAAAATAGTTACATATACTTAACCGTACGCATATTAGCGATTTCGGGTAACCGAATAAGTCATGGACAAGTTCTATATGCCATTATACTTTAAATAAGTTGTAAATCAGTAGGATATCAACTTATATGCCCGTTAAGGTTTTAAAATGAAATTATGCCTCATAAGGGTATTTTAGTAATTTAATATTGTATAAAAATAACTTGATTAAAATTTAATGTTATAACTATAAGTATTCTGGAAAAATGATTTATTTATGATATAATATCAATAGGATATAATTATATGTGTAATTTATATTTTATGACCAAACTATGCACCGAAGGGGCATTTTGGTCATTTTACACATAGTTTATAAATTATTTGGGATTTCGAGTTTGTAATATGTACCTACTGTAAAAATATTTAAAATAATTTTTAAAATCAGTAAGTAACAAGTCTTGGTCAAATAATATGGTTTAAAACCATACTATGCGCCGAACCGGCGCTTATGTCGTAAAATGACGTCTTATGCGATGTTTAATGAAAACTGATGTTAAGTTCAGATTAAAATGTCTTAGATATGTTATTTAATATAATATATCATTAGGTAAATGATTTACCTTTAAAGGATTTGATTAAAACCGTTTTTATGAGCCACAAGGGCTAATCGTCATTTATCGACATAATTCAAAGACTTGCTTGTAAACTCAGTTTATAATCTGGTTTGACATCCCAAATAATCCTAATTATAATATTATATCAGTAGGATACTTGTTTTCAAGTTCATGATCATTAAAACCTTGATTTATGCAAAAATGGCATTTTAGTAAAAAATGACATAATTACGGAACTTGCGCATAACTCAGATTTTGATTATGATCATGTAATATAACCTCAGATGGTTATGCTACATTATATTATGATCATAATGCAACTTTAGATCAGTAGCTAACTAGTCTAAATCGGGTCAAAATCGAAAGTCAAAGCAGAAGTCAAACTTCGGACTTTCGGTTGCGAACCGACCCTAGAACTGAAATTGATTAGCCGAACATGTTCTTACATGTTCTAATAATTATTACTAACTTGTTTAAGTGTCAAAACATGTTTCATAAAATATATAAGATCAATTTATGATTTTCCGAAAAATTGCCTGTTTGACTTTTTAATAATTTAACTTTGACCCATCAATCGGTCAAGCAAACTTGATCTTCAGGAGGTGCCTTTTATAGGGACTAACACCTACCTTATTACGATCACATAGCCATGTTCGTTACGAACAATGGCTTGACCATAATGGTCTTAACCGAAATTCAAAGCGTTTTCCGAAAATGCTAGACTTTTGGCTATAAAAACCTATAAACGAAAATGCAAGAGCAAGGAACACTTACGAGAGGTTCCTAGAATGCAAGAGAACTAAGTTGGATGCTCCTTTCAGTCAGGAACTTCCAGAGGAGGGAGTAGAGTTGAAAATGAGAATGGTACAAGTTCAAAGGTTGAACCTTTGCACCTATTTATAGTTGGAGAGCTTGAAGGAGGTGATGCCAGGTGCTAAGGGGTGTAAGAGGGAGCTTACAAGTGTCCTAAAACGTGGCATAGCAGTTTGCAAGTCCCTGGTTTCAAATCAAATGGTTTTTGGCATTATGTGTGGAGGCCAAGCAAACTTTCTGCAGATACAGGTCTTTCACGCCCCGCGAGAAGTACATGGCTTGCTTCTCGTGCCCCGCGAGCGCCCCATAGGCACATTTGAAGTTTGTCACTTTTAGCCCCTCAACTTATTGAACACCCTTAAAACCTTCTAAAACATCATTTTGGCATGTTTAGCCCTCCGTAGCCAATTTGGCATACCAGGATTATGCCTGGACATTGTCGAGCTCTCGGTTCGTTAAAAGGTCACTCAGAGGTATAAATTAACATGTTGACACTTTTAACCCCTCAATTATCCAACTTTCATATATTTATATAATTGAACCCTCTCGTCCATCAAATGACACATATGAGAGTTAGGACTTCGTAAAGGATCACTCAGAGGCTCACTAATAGCATGTTGACTCCGATATCATTCAGAGGTTGGGCATGTTGACATATCAGTCACTTAGACACCAAGTTTTAAGCATGTTGACATATCAGTCACTCAGAGGCTAACGATTTAAGCATGTTGACATACCAGTCACTCAGAGGCTGTTATTATGCATGCTGACATCGGACAGTCACTCAGAGGCTCAGTTTGAGCATGTTGACACCTTTAGTCCTTATTAATCTTTAATAGACTAAGTTTAAAATACAACAAGTGTCACTATACTATTGGGCACGATTTTACGGGGTTTACACTTTTGCAAATACCACAGGGTTTAATCTGAGGGTTGGTATCGCATTGCCCCCAATGCCTGCGGCTACAGGTCTTGCATAGAGGTCTATCATCAGACCTATGTTGGTTCTCCTTGAACCCAAAATTACCTTTCTTCTTAAACCTTTGGGAGTTATCATCCTCCCTTTTTCTTTTCCCATCAGTCTGGTTTTGACTGACTTTTGCCTCACCAAATCCAAGGTGAGGGAGAGAGATAGGTCAACAGCGGACCTATAGGTAGTAGGCTGAGCAGCCTTTACAATCCCCTTTATCTCGGGTGATAACCCATTAATAAAACGCGCAATGCGTTTGGTTTCAGGGGTAATAAGATAGGAAACTAACCTAGATAGAGAATTGAAATCGGAAACATACTTCTGACAATCTAGGTTCTCATTGTGAGAGTCAGGAAATCTGACTCTATCTTTTCCACCTCATGGGGTGGGTAGTAAGTTTCCTTAAGAAGGTCCACAAACTTGGACCATCCCAAATTGTACAGGTTTACTTTACCTGTGGATTGGATCATAGCCTTCCACCAAATTAAGGCATCACCTTTGAACGATTGTGATACATACTTTACCACATCCTTTTTAGCACAGCCGCTGATATCCACAATCGTTTTCATCTCGTCCAGCCATTTTAAGGCTTCCACAACTCCTTTTTCCCCATTAAAATCCCGGGGCTTGCACGAGACGAAATATTTGTAGGTATATCCGTCTTAAGAAGAACGGGACCTATCAACAAATTCTATTTTCTTTGGTTCACTCTTCGCATTTGAAGAGTGAACTGAGCTCTCTTTATGAGCTGAGGATGGTGCAATTGATAATGGTCGGGAGCGAGTAGCACTGGATTCCTTAAGTTTTTCTTTGGCCTTTTCCATGGCCTTTCCCACAGCTGCTCTATGCGAGCTTGGAAATCTTTATTATTAATGGCTATATTTTCTGCGTTATTAGAGTTAACATCCCGGTGGCTACTTTGCGCCTCATCTGAGTTGGCCATTCTTTAAAGCTTTTGTTCTAATCACCAAATTAAATTTCTTTTAGCTATGGTATTAATAACCATATTGGTTGTAAACATTGGATATGACAATCAATTGTCTAATCAAGCTAGTGTGAATAACATCACAACTCTTAGGCTTATTATATCTATTTTTGGCCTAGGTCTCAAAAGGACCATCAAGGGAAAATTATAATTTGGACATATTCCATATATTATTAGACAATGGATCGTAATGCCACTACTGTCATTGTCATAATTGACAATTATATGTAGCTCATAGGCTTGTCACTTAATGGACATAATAATTGGGCACTTTGACCTGTCACTAATGGACATAAATTATGGCACTTTGGCCTGTCACATGGACATAAAATATGGCATATTGGCCTGTCACTAATGGACATAAAATATGGCACATTGGCCTGTCACTAATGGACATAAAATATGACACTTTGGCCTGTCACTAATGGACATAAAATATGACACATTGGCCCGCATCTCTAATGGATGTCAATTATTATCATCATATTGATGATATTAGCCGGGATCACATTGATCACATAGGCTATAAATAGGTTTTAGGACATAGTCCATTTACTTAGACGGCTAGTGTGGTTTCTCAAGCCATAATACCAGGAGTATGAACATTCATGAATGTTAACATAAGAGTACCTTAACGGTTGATTAATAGTCCTAGTCACATTCGACCTTAACGATTTGGAGGCTTGAACTTAGTCCACCACCTCTGGATAGAAAGATAACTTCCCTTAACTATCATGATAAAAGGCTCTTTCATCCTTAACTATCATTTAGAAGCTGGCCAAATATGTAGCTTGTGCCACTTGGCTAATCAAACCATTAATATTTTTTGGAATTATTTAGCAGAGCAAAATTTCGAATAAAATCGAGACGCTCGCTTTGAAAAGGATGAATACATATATATAATTCCAAAATACTTCATTAAATTTCAATAGAAGTCACAATACTAGAAACAACGAAATAAATTGTCCATGCAAGGACTAAAGAAATAAAAATGTCCACACAGGGACTAAAGAAACAACAATATCCTCGCAGGGACTAACATATATTATTAGAAAAGACTTCACTCGTCCTTCTTTCCCTTAACCAGTTTGGAGAGTTTCTTGAAGAACTTGTTCGTCTTCTTCTCCGTTTTCTCCGCTTGTTGTTGCATTTCTTTCATTCGTTCTAAGGCCTCATTGATGGCCTCAAGTGGCGGCGGAGGTTATGGTTGTGGTACACTAGGATATTGATACCCTTAACTTGGATATCCAGTAGATGGATAAGCAGGTGGGAAGGGAGACAGGTAAAGTGTGTTATGCATGACCGCTTGCATGTAAGGGTCATGCGACCATGCTTGGTAATCAACAAGTGTCGATGGGCTAAAAGGATCATATCCAGACGTATCTGGATATTTTGGGATATGGTTATTATAACCCGATGGTGGTGGTTAAACCATTCGTGGTGGTGGTGGTTCTACCAAGGTGACGCATTAGAGGGTCCACCCATTTGTGGGTCCTCTTGAATGGTGGGGTAGGGTTTGGGCAGTGGTGGTAGCAAACCCGGCCGTTGACCTGCACGTACTGACATACGTGTTCCACGTTTCCTCCTCGGCGGCTCAGGTGGCGGCTGATGATGTTCCACTGGTTCCATGTGAACATCTTCTTGTATAGGAGGTGGTTAAGAGTGATGGGAATGAGTGTTGGCAAGGTGAATTGGTTCCAATATTGGTCCCACTCATTAGGACCTTGATATGGCAATACGGCATAAAATTTTGAATCGCTCGATATCTCAATGGGATGCACATTTGAACCTGACGGTGGCATCTCCGGATCGGAGTCCTCGTCCATTGGGTTTGGCTGATCCAATTGATTCTAATCAGCTGGGGGTGTGTTAAAGTATTGGTTGGGGTTAAATTCATCCTGATAGGAATGATGGGAATGGTGAGAGTGGTGTGAACGATGTGAGTGGTACGAGTGATAAGAATTTTGGGTATGGGAAGGTGAATGTTGTGGTAGTGGCCATGAATCCCCCGAATCTTCATAGGGGTTCGGGTGATGTGGATGTGGAGGGTTATGTCTTGAAGGTCCTCCCCTCATTGATCCTTTGCCCCTTCCTCGTACACGTGGTGGCATTTTCCTGTCAAAAATCAATTCAAAAACAATATTAATAACTTAATAATGAAATGAGTAATCCTAGGTCAATGCCTAGACTCGGAAGTCTAAGGAATATGCTTGTGTAAGTTTGAGATTAAACACAAAAGGTTAGTGTTTAATTCTCTCAAACCTTGGCTCTGATACCAACCTGTCACACCCCGTATTTTCAACCAAACACCGGTGGGCCCGGTGAGGAATATCGTGTTGTAAAGTTGATATCATCATAGTCAATTAAACACAACACAACTTTAGTCTTGGATTTAAATTACTATGACAAACCAAATGTTCGAAAATATACAGGCTCGTAATAGAAGATCCACAGGCGGATCATAAATTGTACAAAGAAAGAATATAAATCAGACTTTGGGTAGATCTAGGATTTGCAAGATCCTCTTATCACTACCGATCACTTCCAGCCTATTTTCGTATTGTACCTGCAAGCTTAGTCTTTTGAAAATACGTCAGCTTTCGCTGGTAAATACACCCAACTGACTCATTTTGAAAACATTTAAAATAAATGTTTTAAGTGCATATCATCACAAAATCTTTTATAACTTGGGAAAGTTGACCTTGCAACCTTGTTAACAGATTTACATGTTTGTCCATACATACATGGCCCATTAAAAAAACCGATACATGATTAATGTACACACCACTTATGAACTCACGAAGGAGTTATCCCCAACAAGTGTGGGTAGTTGCATTTGAGCGTCAGTCATGTGTATGCCTACACCCCGCGCTAAGTTCGTGGCCATTATCTACTGTAATGAGCCGAGGATATCCAGGACACGTTAGTTAACCCATGATGTTTAAGTTATCAAACAAAACTGATTAAAACGGAATATGCGAATTTACTAGCCATAATCCGGCATTCGATTGATCCCATTTCCGACCAAGCGGTAATAATTACCGTATCCTAAGCCCGTATAAGGAAAATAAGTCTAGAGTATTTACCTGAGTTAGTCTTGATTTAAAAATGCAAGATTTAATATCTCAGTCGTATACAAAATGAACTAATTGCAAATAACATTTACCGGAAGGCTCTAGTCTGGATTATGGCATAAGCTAACCAATTAAATACTAACGGTCTTATTTAAGTCATAGACTTAGACCGAGTAGTGTACAGGATCAAGACGTATAGCGCTTGATTAAACGATGACCGGATAGAATGTAGTTTAAACCTGACAAGTAATTTGACTTACATAATATGGGTAAACTATAAACATTCTGGATTTTGAAACTTAAATGACAAGGTTAGACCCGCTTCGGTTAATTTTCGTAAACTAGTTAGATATACTTAACCGTACGCATATTAGCGATATCGGGTAACCGGATAAGTCATGGACAAGTTCTATATGCCATTATACTTTAATTAAGTTTTAATATCAGTAGGATATCAACTTATATGCCTGTTAAGGTTTTAAAATGCAACTATGCATCATAAGGGCATTTCGGTAATTTCATACCATATAAAAGGAACTTGAATATGATTAAATATTATATTATAAGTATTCTGGAAATATAATTTGTTTATGATATAGTATGAGTAGGTTAATTATATGTGTAATTTATCTTTTATGACCAAACTATGCACCGAAAGGGCATTTTGGTCATTTTACACACAGTTTACAAATTATTTGGGATTCTGAGTTCATATCAAATACCTACTGTAAATATTTAAAATAAGTTTTAAAATCAGCAGGTAACAAGTCTTGGTTGATAGTTATGGTTTAAAACCATACTATGCGCCAAAACGACGCTTATGTCGTAAAACGACGATTTATGCGTTGTTTAACGAAAGCTGTTGTTAAGGTCATATTAAAGTGTCTTGGATATGTTATTTAATATAAAATATCAGTAGGTAAAAGATTTACATTGAAAAGATATGATTAAAACCATTTTATAAGTCATAAGGGCTTTATCGTCATTTACCGACATATTACAAGGACTTGTTCAGAAACTCATTTTATAATCTGATTTAACATCCCAAATAATCCTACTTGTAATATTACATCAGTAGGAAACTTATTTTCAAGTTCATTATCTTTTAAACCTTATATTATGCAAAAAGGACATTTTAGTCAAAATGGCATAATTACGGAACTTGTGCATAAACTTAGATTCTGATTATGATCATATAATATAACCTCAGAGGGTTATACTACATTATAGATCATAATGCAACTTTAGATCAGTAGCTAACTAATCTAAATCGGGTTAGAATCAAAAGTCAAAGCAGAAGTCAAACTTCGCGACTTTAGGTTGCAAACCGACCATAGAACTGAAATTGACGGGCCGAACATGTTCTTACATGTTCTAATAATTATTACCAACTTGTTTAAGTGTAAAAAACAGGTTTCATAACATATATAAGATCAATTTATGATTTTTCCAAAAAATGGCATGTTTGACTTTTTAATATCATAACTTTGACCCGTCAATTGGTCTAGCAAACGTGATCTTCAGGAGGTGCCCTTTATAGGGACTAACATCTGTAACATCCGTCAAAAACGGATTTACCAAACCCGCTCCGTTTATCAACCGAACAGTCAGTCAAAAATTTTCGTTGCGAATTAAATGCCCAAAATATTTTTAAACGATCCGTAATCGATTATTATACGGGAATATATATTTAGTTTTTGAAAAACTGTTGAAAATCGCAAAATAAAAATAAAAGTACTCTGCCGGGTTTCGAACCCGGGTCTGTACCGAACCAACAAACAGAATTATCTCTCAACACACAAACCACTGCGCCGCGGATTTTGTTTGTTATATAATGAAATCATTTAAATCATAAAGTAACGTTACGAATTCAAAACCGGCGCCCAAACAGTTAAGTCGTCGGAAACCCGGAAATCTCGCGAGTCTTAACTACAATTTACGTTATAACGTAAACCATTAACCAGACATCGGTTATAACCGATGTTTGAAGTCCGCGACCAAAAATTATAACCGCCGGAAAATTTAAATCAATGAACCCAGTCGGAAATCAGATCAAATACATTTCGATTTTTCCCTATAAATTCACCCTCAACCCATTGAAAACCTTTTCGCTCAAAACCACACTCTTTCTCGGCGAAAACTCCCATGCCGGAACTTTTCTGTTCGTCGCCGGAAAACCGATTACCTCATTTCCGAGCCTCACTGAGCCTCTGAAGCTTATACCGGAGATACCCATACTTTTTCCAAGTTTTCCGGAGACGTGCTGCTGCAAGACACCCGTCGCCGGAGGTGAATTCTGTCGCCGGAGTTTCTGCCGGAAAACAGAGAGTCCAGTCGGTATACTTCTCCGCCCAATTTCTTTTCCTTTTCACAATTATCTCACCGTAATGATCTGTAAGACACTAATAAACCGATAAAAACTTTGAACCAGTCGATTTCCGAACTCTGGTTATATTTCAGTGAAGAAGACGATGTATTTCCGTAACATATAAGTATAAAATAAATCAAGAAATTAATCGGGTTAGACACACAGTCCAGCGGTGGACTGTGTGCACGTTAAACATTCAAAGGTCTCAAGTTCGAATCCCGTTTCACACGCTGCCTTAATAAAAATCAATTTTTTTTGTTAAACCGAACCGGGTCGCCACAGTTATATGTTAAGTATATTAATAATCGAAATAATAACCAAGTTAGACACGCAGTCCAGCGGTGGACTGTGTGTTTGTTTATATCACAGGTCACGAGTTCGAGTCCGGTCTACTGCACCGACTCGAACAATTATCTCTTCTTTTTAAATAAGGCGGAAAAGGAAATAATTAATTAGTATTTAAGTATAATAAAAATCGAATTATATAACATGTTGAACACACAGTCCAGCGGTGGACTGTGTGTTAGATTAAACCACAGGTCCCGGGTTCGAGACCTGTGGAGTGCACGTCCGGTTCGCTTAAAACTGTTTTTAAAATAAAATGATTTTCGATTTAAACTAATTAGTATATATATATAATTAAAATCAGATATATAACGGGTTAGACACGTAGCTCAGTTGGTAGAGCTGCGTGCACGCGTACGAGAGGTCTCGGGTTCGAGCCTCACTCAGCGCACTTGTATTCCGAATTGAACCGGTCAACGGTCAGAAAAAAAAAATCAATTTTTTTATTATTTTTTATTTAATTATTTTAATTAAAAATCAATTAAAAATACTTAAAAATAACATTTTTAAGGTTAGAAAATAGCCTCAAACTCACAAAAATACACCCAAAAATCCTACTAAAATAGATTAATAAAACCCGTTTACTTACCAAACCATAATGCGATTTATCTAGGTTAAATCTCACTCGTGGTTAAAACCACTTCGAGGGCATTCAACGTCATCAACCGAACGCACCCACTGTGAGTGAATCTTACAACTCCCCCTTTTAAATTACACGTTTTGGGGTGTGTCATGTGTTACGAAAATAATCAATTTATTTATTTAAACTCGTGCCATACCACATCATGACTTAAACTTAGATTGTTTTTATTGTTGTGATTTACTTATTTCCATTTGTCATATTATATGAAACTCATACATTAAGCCCATCAGTTCCTCGTGGAAGACGAGTTGAACAACGCGTGCTACAAATCAAATTCATTATTGTTTATGTGTATATCATTGAGTTTGTATTGTTTGTAGTTGTGTCATTCATATTATCATGGTTATGCAATTCATTCATTAGGCCCCTCAGTTCCTCGTGAGAGACGAGTTGAGCATCGCGTGCCTTTAATTGTTCCATTATTATTCATGAGTGTTCCATTCAATATCTTATGATTGTTGATTAAGTTACATCTATTTTTACTCATGTTTGGTTGTGCACATATTTCATAATCAATTTAAATAAATTTGTTCAAATGTTTTCCATAGGATTCACTCGCCAACATTATGTTGATCCAAAAACCCTTTTACACATGATACAGGTGAACAGGTTGAAGCAAGGAAAACATAGGATATGCCTTAGAAGAGAACAAAGAAGTTTAGATTGTTAGTTAGATCATGTTGTAACATTTATTGTAAAATTCCATTTAATTTGTATTAATGAATATGAAACGCTTAATAAATGTCATGAGCTTTGATGATAACCCAATCATGCCCCGATCACCTTTTCCGCTGCGGGTCGGGGTGTGACAGATTGGTATCAGAGCCATGACTATAGGGATATAGGATAGGTTATTAGACCCTTAGAGCCTATACTATAGTCTGCCTAAATTTTAATTGATTAGGTGGTTACATACAAACTTGTGATATTTATTTGTTTCATATTTGTTTACATTTCAGTCAAACATACATGCTTATATACATATTCATCATATATATATATATATACATACATATATCGATGTTCATGTATTCAATTTATTTTCATACTCTCATTACCCAAAGATTTTATGCAATTTTCAAATCTCATCAAAGTAAGTTCTGCGACGGGCATGTAGTAACTGGAAGGGTACAAGTACCGGTAGTCGGAACGTCCTGTCTTGGCTGGCATTCGTATAAATCCAATATAACGGACCAGTTTGCCTACCTGGGGACCAACGATGAGAGTACGAAGGACCTATTAGGCCAAAGCATGCCACACCAAACGTCGTTCGAACTAACCTACTTTGAGGTGTCACCGTGTCTACACCTGGACACATTCCGAATATCACACGTTGTATACATATTTCTCGATTTTCTCCGGGTTTTTGTGTACGCAACCTGGCAGAAACCGTGCGAACCATATGAAAAACCGGTATTCATGTGGGCCCACATGATTACACAGGTAAAGTATGGCGGCATGAAGGGCCTAACAGCGAGCAAAACCCAAGACATCCAATGGATGTAGTAATTTATTTATCTATAATTATTTTATGAATGTTCATTCCTAATGCGACCCATGAACCTAAAAGCATCCAACTCATACTCTTGTCATGTATTCCTTGTAGATGTCTTCTAACCTCGCCCGTAGGAAGACGAGAGCAAGAAAAGCCCGCGAACGCATGGCTGCCTTAATCGCTCAACAAATGGCAGCCGTAATACCCAATATTGTAATCCAAGTTCAGCAAGCACTTACCGTTCATCCTGTCAATCAAGCAAACCAAAACATTTTCAACTCTTCCCCAAATACCACTAAATGCACCTACAAGCAATTCAAATCATGCGACCCTCCGAAATACAAAGGGACTGAAGGCGTCACCGCTCTCCTCCATTGGTTTGAAGAAATGGAGAACACATTTCTAAATTGCGATTGCCCTGACGATCGCAAAGTGCGATATGCTACCGGTCGACTATATGGGATAGCACTTACTTGGTGGAACACAGAGAAGGCAAAACGAGGTGTGGAAGATGCTATGTCCTTAACTTGGAACGAATTAAAGGAAATCATGACCAGACGATTTTGCCCAAGGAGCGAAATCAAGAAGTTAGAAGATGAATTTTACTCATTGAAGCAAGTGGAAGGAGACCACATCACCTACAACAAAAGATTCCTCGAGTTACATCAAATGGTTCCCAACATGTTCACTCCCCTCTACCGTTTGATCGAGCACTACATTCTTGGTCTTCCGTCAAAGATTCAAGACCCTGTGATAAGTACCAAGCCTGCAACTTTGGAAGCAGCAATGGAGCTAGCAACAGAGCTCACCGAGAACCGAATCCGAAACAAAGACTTCAAGGAGGAGAAGGAGAAGGATAAAGAATTGACTGAAACCTCCGACTCCACTCAAACTGAATCCCCTTCTCAACCCAATCCTAAGAGAAGTAGAGTCGGGCGACTTTTCGCTGCGACTCAACGAAATCAACCAGTTTTACATGCCATACCCATTCGAGCTATCCCAATCACCCAAGTGGCACCCAACTCAGCTTACCCAGATAAGAAACCATATCTTGGACCTCACCCTCGATGCAACAACTGTTTTTATCACCATCCCCATACCCTACCTTGTCGTCTATGTGCAACTTGTGGACGCTATGGTCATTTGAGCAATGTTTGTCGCACCTTTCAAAACCAAACCTTTTACCCTACTCAAAACATGGCCCAAACTTATCACCAACCCCAATACCCCATGTTCCCATATGCTCGGGTTTGTTTCAATTGTGGCGACCCTACCCACTTTAGAAACACATGCCCTCAATTGGTTAACGTTATCAACACTCAAGCCCAATCAAACCCAGTTAACCAAGTAAACCAAGAAAACCCAACCACTATACCACCATTAAGAGGAAGAGTCTTCAATATCAACGCCAATCCTGTCGAAGATAATGACGGCCCAGATGAAGATACTCAACTAGTCCTCTTCGCCGAAGATCCAGATTCAACTCCTATCGTTTAGTTTTATGTTTTTCTTTATCACATGTGTAGACTGTTAGAGTAATTATGGTATATTATATATTATATATTGTTTTCAGTATATGCTTTTGCCGAGGCCGCAGCTCCCCATCCATCGAGGTTGAGTTTGATCCCCATTTTATTATGCGGTTGATCAGGGCGTGCCCGCACGATCGGCTCCGTTTGTTTGAGCCTTGATCGGTTATTTCATTTTACATTTCAATACATGCAATACATTCGGCTCCGTTTGATTGAGCCTTGAGCGCACATTTCAATTTACATTTCCAGTTCATGCAATACGTTCGGCTCCGTTTGATTGAGCCTTGAGCGCACATACAATTTCATTATCAGTATCTTGTGGTTGTGGTGTTTGTAGTAGAGTCGCATCGAACTAACCATAACTTGCGGATAAAGTCAATGAAAATTTGACAAGGATATGGTGGATACGCCGCTGGTACTTCCTATATATAAGTATTCTTGTCAAATGATCGGAGGCATTATCAGGCGGTTATGAGAGGTTCCATGCATAGGATGATTGTGTGATGGTTGTTTAGATTAAGTTGTTCAATTTCAGTACATTCAATACGTTCGGCTCCGTTTGATTGAGCCTTGAGCGCACATACAATTTCATTCAATACGTTCGGCTCCGTTTGATTGAGCCTTGAGCGCACATACAATTTCATTATCAGTATCTTGTGGTTGTGGTGTTTGTAGTAGAGTCGCATCGAACTAACCATAACTTGCGGATAAAGTCAATGAAAATTTGACAAGGATATGGTGGATACGCCGCTGGTACTTCCTATATATAAGTATTCTTGTCAAATGATCGGAGGCATTATCAGGCGGTTATGAGAGGTTCCATGCATAGGCTGTTTGTGTGGTTAAGTTATTCATTTTCAGTACATGCAATACGCTCGGCTCCGTTTGATTGAGCCTTGAGCACACAATTTCAATTTCAGTACATTCAATACGTTCGGCTCCGTTTGATTGAGCCTTGAGCGCACATCCATTTCATTTTCAGTACATGCAATACGATCGGCTCCGTTCGATTGAGCCTTGATCGCACAGATATATTTCATTTCAGTATTTTATGTTTGTTGTATTGGTTGTAGAGTTATAGGACTAATCATAATTCACTGATAAAACCAATGAAAATTTGACAAGAACATGGTGGATACGCCGCTGGTACTTCCTATATATAAGTATTCTTGTCAAAGGATCAGAGGCATTATCGGACGGTTATGAGAAGTTCTATGTAGGATTTATTAGTTTCTTGGTAACCGATCATAACTTGTGGATAAAACTAATGAAAATTTGGCAATAATATGGTGGATACGCTGCTGGTACTTCCTATATATAAGTATTCTTGCCAAAGGATCAGAGGCATTATCAGGCGGTTATGAGAAGTTCCATGTAGGATTTAGTATTGCCTTGGTTGGAATTTGTGTTACATTTATATCATCATGTTATTTAAAGAGATTGGATTGTGATCCATTTCTACATAAACTAACCTCTCCATCATAACAAACGAGAGAGGAACTTCCATCATTCAAACATATATGCTATCAGAATGTGGATTCAAATATTTGCTGTTGTGTTTATTCATGTTCAAATATTTGCTGATGTGTTTATTCACGTTCGAATATTAGCTGTTGTGTTTACTTATGTTCAAATATCAGCTGTTGTGTTTTATTTATGTTCCATATAGGTTGTAGTGTTAGAAGTTTTTGCCTTAGGATATAACCATACTTTCCCAAACATATCTAAACTCTTATGCATGATATCATTTTTAGCAAATCATTTCTGTTTAGCAATACTTATACAGTAGGCAACAAAAAGCGATTCCTGAATAGGGTACTTAACCCTTACAAGGAACGTTACCCGCCTCGAACAAAAAACTTAAACCCTCATTTTTCTAAGCATACAACTGTCAAACTAAACATCATCATCCTTTTAGTCAAAATATATCATTATTTAAATTTCGGGACGAAATTTCTAAAAAGCAGGGGATACTGTAACATCCATCAAAAACGGATTTACCAAACCCGCTCCGTTTATCAACCGAACAGTCAGTCAAAAATTTTCGTTGCGAATTAAATGCCCAAAATATTTTTAAACGATCCGTAATCGATTATTATACGGGAATATATATTTAGTTTTTGAAAAACTGTTGAAAATCGCAAAATAAAAATAAAAGTACTCTGCCGGGTTTCGAACCCGGGTCTGTACCGAACCAACAAACAGAATTATCTCTCAACACACAAACCACTGCGCCGCGGATTTTGTTTGTTTTATAATGAAATCATTTAAATCATAAAGTAACGTTACGAATTCAAAACCGGCGCCCAAACAGTTAAGTCGTCGGAATCCCGGAAATCTCGCGAGTCTTAACTACAATTTACGTTATAACGTAAACCATTAACCAGACATCGGTTATAACCGATGTTTGAAGTCCGCGACCAAAAATTATAACCGCCGGAAAATTTAAATCAATGAACCCAGTCGGAAATCAGATCAAATACATTTCGATTTTTCCCTATAAATTCACCCTCAACCCATTGAAAACCTTTTTGCTCAAAACCACACTCTTTCTCGGCGAAAACTCCCTCGCCGGAACTTTTCTGTTCGTCGCCGGAAAACCGATTACCTCATTTCCGAGCCTCACTGAGCCTCTGAAGCTTATACCGGAGATACCCATACTTTTTCCAAGTTTTCCGGAGACGTGCTGCTGCAAGACACCCGTCGCCGGAGGTGAATTCTGTCGCCGGAGTTTCTGCCGGAAAACAGAGAGTCCAGTCGGTATACTTCTCCGCCCAATTTCTTTTCCTTTTCACAATTATCTCACCGTAATGATCTGTAAGACACTAATAAACCGATAAAAACTTTGAACCAGTCGATTTCTGAACTCTAGTTATATTTCAGTGAAGAAGACGATGTATTTCCGTAACATATAAGTATAAAATAAATCAAGAAATTAATCGGGTTAGACACACAGTCCAGCGGTGGACTGTGTGCACGTTAAACATTCAAAGGTCTCGAGTTCGAATCCCGTTTCACACGCTGCCTTAATAAAAATCAATTTTTTTTGTTAAACCGAACCGGGTCGCCACAGTTATATGTTAAGTATATTAATAATCGGAATAATAACCAAGTTAGACACGCAGTCCAGCGGTGGACTGTGTGTTTGTTTATATCACAGGTCACTAGTTCGAGTCCGGTCTACTGCACCGACTCGAACAATTATCTCTTCTTTTTAAATAAGGCGGAAAAGGAAATAATTAATTAGTATTTAAGTATAATAAAAATCGAATTATATAACATGTTGAACACACAGTCCAGCGATGGACTGTGTGTTAGATTAAACCACAGGTCCCGGGTTCGAGACCTGTGGAGTGCACGTCCGGTTCGCTTAAAACTGTTTTTAAAATAAAATGATTTTCGATTTAAACTAATTAGTATATATATATAATTAAAATCAGATATATAACGGGTTAGACACGTAGCTCAGTTGGTAGAGCTGCGTGCACGCGTACGAGAGGTCTCGGGTTCGAGCCTCACTCAGCGCACTTGTATTCCGAATTGAACCGTCAACGGTCAGGTCAACGGTCTCAGAAAAAAAAAATCAATTTTTTTATTATTTTTTATTTAATTATTTTAATTAAAAATCAATTAAAAATACTTAAAAATAACATTTTTAAGGTTAGAAAATAGCCTCAAACTCACAAAAATACACCCAACAATCCTACTAAAATAGATTAATAAAACCCGTTTACTTACCAAACCATAATGCGATTTATCTAGGTTAAATCTCACTCGTGGTTAAAACCACTTCGCGTGCATTCAACGTCATCAACCGAACGCACCCACTGTGAGTGAATCTTACAACTCCCCCTTTTAAATTACACGTTTTGGGGTGTGTCATGTGTTACGAAAATAATCAATATATTTATTTAAACTCGTGCCATACCACATCATGACTTAAACTTAGATTGTTTTTATTGTTGTGATTTACTTATTTCCATTTGTCATATTATATGAAACTCATACATTAAGCCCATCAGTTCCTCGTGGAAGACGAGTTGAACAACGCGTGCTACAAATCAAATTCATTATTGTTTATGTGTATATCATTGAGTTTGTATTGTTTGTAGTTGTGTCATTCATATTATCATGGTTATGCAATTCATTCATTAGGCCCCTCAGTTCCTCGTGAGAGACGAGTTGAGCATCGCGTGCCTTTAATTGTTCCATTATTATTCATGAGTGTTCCATTCAATATCTTATGATTGTTGATTAAGTTATATCTATTTTTACTCATGTTTGGTTGTGCACATATTTCATAATCAATTTAAATAAATTTGTTCAAATGTTTTCCATAGGATTCACTCGCCAACATTATGTTGATCCAAAAACCCTTTTACACATGATACAGGTGAATAGGTTGAAGCAAGGAAAACATAGGATATGCCTTAGAAGAGAACAAATAAGTTTAGATTGTTAGTTAGATCATGTTGTAACATTTATTGTAAAATTCCATTTAATTTGTATTAATGAATATGAAACGCTTAATAAATGTCATGAGCTTTGATGATAACCCAATCATGCCCCGATCACCTTTTCCGCTGCGGGTCGGGGTGTGACAACACCTACCTTGTTACGATCACTTAGCTATGTTCATTAGGAATAATGGCTGGACCATAATGGTCTTAACCGAAAGTCAAGGCGTTTTTCGTAAAACGCTTGACTTTTGGCTATAAAAGCCTATAAACGAAAATGCAAGAGGAAGGAACACTTACAAGTGGTTCCTAGGATGCAATAGAACTAAGTTGGATGCTCCTTTCAGTTAGGAACTTCCAGAGGAGGGAGATAGAGTTGTGAATAAGAAAGGTGCAAGTTCAAATGGTGAACCTTGGCACCTATTTATAGTTGGAGAGCTTGAAGGAGGTGATGCCAGGTGTTAAGGGGTGTAAGAGGAAGCTTACATGTGTCCTAAAACGTTGCATAGCAGTTTAGAAGATCATGGTTTCGATTTTAATGGTTTTTGGGAATTTGTGTGGAGGCCAAGCAAATTTTCTGCAGATACAGTCCTCTCGCGCCCCGCGAGCGTTCTATAGGCAGATTTGAAGTTTGCCACTTTTAGCCCCTCAACTTATTAAAACCTCATAGAACCTCCTAAAACAACTTTTTTGCACATTTAGCCTTCCGTAGCCAATATATGGCGTACCCAGGATTATGCCCGGACATTGTCAAGCTCTCAGTTTGTTAAAAGGTCACTTAGAGACATAAATTAACATGTTGACACTTTTAACCCCTCCATTATCCAACTTCCACACATTTATAGAACTAAACCATCTCGTTCAACAAATGGGGCATGTGAGAGTTAGGACTTCGTAAAGGATCACTCAGAGGCTCGTTATAAGCATGTTGACTCTGATGTCACTCAGAGGTTGGGCATGTTGACACAACGGTCACTCAGAGGCCAAGTTTTAGCATGTTGACACTAATGGTCACCTAGAGGCTATGTTTTAAGCATGTTGACACTAATGGTCACTTAGAGGTTTGGTTTATGCATGTTGACATCAGAAGATCACTCAGAGACTTAGTTTGAGCATGTTGACGCTTTTATTCCCTGTTAGTCTTTAGTAGACTTTAAAATAAAAACATAACACGTGTCGCTATATTATTGGTCACGATTTTACAGGGTGTTACAGAACTGTTGTCGGCCAACGACGATTAGTTGGATTATTAAAATCGAATATTCCTTATATTTACCTTAAACCTTTTTATGTTATAATACAATATAAAAAAACAAAAGCCTTGTAAAGCTTTCTCCCCGCGACCGGACGATTTGAAATTTCAACCTTCTCAAAGAAAAAAGTTAAAAATATTTGTAATCGCCTAGCTTCCTTCGTGAAGAGGTGCGCAGATGCGTTCTCGTTCATTGTTTCTATTCCAAAAGAATTGGATTCTTTAAAATAATTTGATATAGGGATGATATTATGACGGGTTTGATGCGAGCATTGGTAATCTAGCCTTGTGTCCAATCATAAAATCGTGTCCTGTATAAGTCAGGTACCTAGTTACTTATTATCCGTAACACCCAAAATGTTCAATTAGTAATAACAGTAAAAAACTATTTGTTATTTAAGAGGTGACTTGAGACAACTAAGTGTGATTAGGATAAATGTTTGAATCTAAACCTAACTTGTTGAACATTCTGTATTTCGCCAACAAAGAATTTACTAATTTGTTTTTGCTTGCCTGGGCGACAAGTTCACATAAGGTCTCCAATCTATATACTGCTCCTTAGCTTTTACTAAGCACGATTAACGTTGTAACTCCCCAAAACGCAACCGCACTACTTTTGATTGGGTTCACACATAAAAGACAACAAAAGATTTTATTAATATATTGTGAAGGTTCGTGAAAATATATATAAAGGAAACTTTAGTAACTCTTAATTATTATATTATATTTCAAATTAAAGTTTAAACCATATCCGTGCACACACCATATAGACGAGAGATGTCACGTAGAGATGAGCATGTTACCCGTTTGGTATCGAATCGATACCGATATCGAAAGTACCGATACAGAAAAACAGAAAAAAGTGATACCGCTACCGATATTTACTGGTGTTTTACTTGTAAATACTGGTATCACACTGGTACTGAAAACA
Organism: Scalesia atractyloides; assembly: GCA_947069175.1. Lineage (NCBI taxonomy): Eukaryota > Viridiplantae > Streptophyta > Magnoliopsida > Asterales > Asteraceae > Scalesia > Scalesia atractyloides. Next base: position 15,211,514 of record CAMTDV010000002.1, read on the forward strand.
GGAAAAATAAGAACTGGTACCAGTACCAAATATACCTGCTACAATAACAGTACTAAATATACTCGATACGATACCGGTATCGAATATAACCGATACGATACTAATATTTGATACCAAATGTTCATCCTTAATGTCACGCCACTGCTCACCTCAAAGTTAAATAAAAATACATATAAAAACAAAACCACCCTTTCCTACACTTAACAAACACATAGCAACACATGGATTGTCACAAGCAAACCATACGTGTACTGGTATTATAATTCCATGGCACATGTCACACTATAACTATATATTCCATGTCACATTTAATCATTTACCAGCCACTATTATATCTCAATTAATTTAGTAATTAACCTACGTCACCTATGACACATTAATAAATCCATAACTTTAGAATATATCACATACTTGTAATTAGGATTTACTATGACTTTTTCCCTTTAGGTATTAAGTTCTAGTTTGAGTGATAGGAATTTTTCATTAAGAGGTTTAAATTAGAGAATCTATTGTCTGAGGGGGCTCTCTAGCGCGGCCTCGGTTAAGACAAGTATGCTAACCTCCCGACCTTCGCGAATAACTCATACCTTTCAGAAAAAAGTTAACTTAAGGTTAATTTATTAGTTGAAACTAGTAATAAGACCCGCGTGCATTGCGGCGCGGGTACATCACAAACATCAAATGGATTAATCCAAACGTTATGTGATGCGTTAATTATATGAAAACACGTATTTCGACGTATCTTACTGAACTCAATACAACCTATATAAGCATTGCGATTGGATTAAAACACAAAGAAATCAAATTTATACCGTAAAATTATAACATATTATATGTGGCCCAAATCATACATGGAAAATCAAACGGTTATAACGGAAATACCGACAAGTATAATCAAAAGTGATTAGTTAGAGCTTTTAAAAAAAGGAAAAAAAAGAAAACCGCAATTTGACTCTACTTGGATCGAAACAAAATTTACAAAACATTCATAAAATCACAAAACATATATATTAACCTAAGCTCGTTTCCAAAAAGTTTACGTCGAAACATGCACCATCTTGAATTTATACTGAAACGTACATAAAAATATGTATGTAAAATTTGTTTTTTAAATGAAAATGTACTATACTTAACCAGACTCGTTTCCATAAAAAGTTTACGTCGAAACGTAGAGCAAATCGAATTTATATCGACATGTACATAAAAATATGTAACACCCTGTAAAAATCGTGTCCAATAGTATAGTGACACGTGTTGTAATTTTAAATATAGTCTGTTAAAGACCAATAAGGACCTAAAGGCGTCAACATGCTCAAACAGAGCCTCTGAGTGATGAACCGATGTCAACATGCATAAATAACAGCCTTTGAGTGACTGATATGTCAACATGCTTAAATCATTAGCCTCTGAGTGATTGATATGTCAACATGCTTGAAATTTGGCATCTGAGTGACTGATATGTCAACATGCCAGCCTTTGAGTGACATCAAAATCAACATGCTTATAATAAGCCTCTGAGTGATCCTTTGTGAAGTCCTATCTCTCATACGTGCTATTTGTTGGACGAGAGAGTTCAATTTTGTAAATATGTGAAAGTTGGATGATGGAGGAATTAAAAGTGTCAACATATTAATTTATACCTCTGAGTGACCTTTTAACGAACCGAGAGCTTGACAATGTCCGGGCATAATCCCGGGTATGCCAAGTATTGGCTACGGAGGGCTAAAAGTGCCAAAAAGGTGTTTAAAAAGGTTTTTAGAAGCTTTTTAAAGTTTAGGGGCTAAAGTGTAAAAGTTTGAAAGTGGCCAGGGGGCGGTCGCGGGCAGCGAGAGACCAGGCCTGAATCTCTCGCGTGGCGCGAGAAAGGCTCTGGGGCAGAAAGTTTTGTTTGGCCACCAAGCAAAACTCCAAAACCATTAATTCGAAACCATGGCTTCTCTAAACTGCTATGCCACGTTTTGGGACACTTGTAAGCTTCTTCTTACACCCCTAAACACCTGGCTTCACCTCCTTTGAGTTCTCCAACTATAAATAGGTGCATAAGTTCACCATTTCAACTTGCACCTTTCTCATTCACTCTTCTCCCTCCTCTGGAAGTTCCTAACTAAAAGGAGCAATACAACATAGTTCTTTTGCATCTAGGAATCACTGGTAAGTGTTCCTTCTTTGTGCATTTTCGTTTATAGGCTTTTATAGCTAAAAGTCAAGCGTTTTCGTAAAACGCTTTGACTTTCGGTTAAGACCATAATGGTCCACCATTGTTCGAAATGAACATGGCTAAGTGATCGTAATAATGTAGGTGTTAATCCCTATAAAGGGCACCTCCTGACGGGTCAAAGTTATAATATTAAAAAGTCAAACATGCCATTTTTGCTAGACCCATTGACGGGTCAAAGTTATAATATTAAAAAGTCAAACAGGCCATTTTTCGGAAAAATCATAAATTGATCTTATATATGTTATGAAACCTGTTTTGACACTTAAACAAGTTGGTAACAATTATTAGAACATGTAAAAACATTTTCGGCTCGTCAATTTCAATTCTAGGGTCGGTTCGCAACCGAAAGTCGTGAAGTTTGACTTCTGCTTTGACTTTCGATTCTGACCCGATTTAGATTAGTTACCTACTGATCTAAAGTTGCATTATGATCATAATATAATGTAGCATAACCCTCTGAGGTTATATTACATGATCATAATCAGAATCTAAGTTTATGCGCAAGTTCCATTATTATGCCATCTTTGACCAAAATGCCCTTTTTGCATAAAACAAGGTTTTAAATGGTAATGAACTTGAAAATGAGTTTTATACTGATGTAAAATTGTAAGTAGGATTATTTGGGATGTTAAACCAAGTTACAAACTGAGTTTTCAAGCAGGTCCTTAAACTATGTCGATAATTGACGATTTTAGCCCCTGTGGCTTATAAAATAGTTTTAATCAAATCTTTTCAAGGCAAATCATTTACCTACTGATATGTTACATTGAATAACATATTTTAAACATTTTAATCTGACTTTAACATCAGTTTTCATAAATATCACTTAAAGACGTCATATTACGACATAAGCGCCGTTTCGGCGCATAGTATGATTTTAAACCATATTAATGGACCAAGACTTGTTACCTACTGATTTTAAAACTTAATTTAAACATATTTACAGTAGGTACATGTTATAAACTCAGAATCCCAAATAATTTATAAACTATGTGTAAAATGACCAAAATGCCCCTTCGGTGCATAGTTTGATCATAAAAGATAATTTGCACATATAATTGATATTATATCATAAATAAAGTATTTTTCCAGAATACTTATGATCATAACATAAATTATATTCAAATTCCTTTTATATGGTATGAAATTACCAAAACGCCCTTGTGAGGCATAATTTCGTTTTAAAACCTTAACAGGCATACAAGTTGATACCTACTGATATCTTAACTTATTTAAAATATAAGGGCATATAGAACTTGTCCATGACTTATCCAGTTACCCATTATCGCTTATGAGCGTACGGTTGATTATACGTAACTAGTTTATAGAATTTAACCGGAACGGGTTAACCTTGTCATTTTTGTTTCAAAATCCAGAATGTTTATAGTTTACCCATATTATACAAGTCAATTACTTGTCGGGATTAAACTACATTCTATCCAATCATCGTTTAATCAAGCGTTATACGTAATGATCATGTACACGATTGGTTTATAAGACCGTTAGTATTTAATTGGCTAGCTTATGCCATAATCCAGACTAGAGCCTTGCTGGTAAATGCTATCTACACTTGGTACTTTTGTATATGGCTGAGTTATTTAAAAATAAAAGAAGAAGACTAGCTCAGGTAAATACTCTCGACTTATTTTCCCATTACGGGCTTGGGATACGGTAAATTATTACCACTTAGTCCAAAATGGGGTCAATCGAATGCCCGCTTGTGGCTAGTAAACCCGCATATTTTGTTTTATCAGTTTTGTTTGATAACTTAAACATCGGGGGTTAAATTACCGTGTCCTGGATATCCTCGGTTCAATACAATAGATATTGGCCACGACTTTAGCACGGGGTGTAGGCATACACCCTTTGATGCTCATATGCAATATGCCCAAGACGTTGGGGATGACTCCTTCGTGAGTCCTGAGTGGTGTGTATTTAATCATGTCTCGGTTTCTGTCCCGGGCCATATATGTATTGACAAACATATAAAGCTGATACAAGGTTGCAAGGTCAACTTTCCTAAGTTAATAAAAGATTTTGTGCCGTTTTGCACTTAAAAACCATTTTAAAGTTTTCAAAATGAGTCAGTTGGGTGTATTTACCAGCGTAAGCTGATGTATCGTCAAAAGGCTAAACCGCAGGTACAATACGAAATAGGCCGGAAGCTGCTCGGTAGAGAATAGAGGATCTTGCAAATCCTTAGATCTGCCTAAAGTCTGTTTTATATTCTTTCTTGTACATTTTAATGATCCGCCTGTGGATCTTCTATTACAAGCTTGTCTATTATTTTATTTGGAACATTTGGTTTGTAATAGTAATTTTACTCCAAGACTTCCGCTGTGCCGTGTTTAATTGACTATGATGATTATCAACTGACGTCACGATACTCCCCACCCGGGCCGACCGGTGTATGGATTTCGGGTTGGAAATCCGGGGTGTGACAAAATATACACATAAAAAATTAGTTTTTCTTAAGTAAAGGTGATATAGGTGTAAACTCGAAACAAATTATTAGTAAAAACTTAATAGGTTTAGTACGTTCGTAAAATCATACCAAGTAGCACTAACGGCACAACACTGTCAGCGACCACCAACATCAGAAGAGCTCGTAAAACAAAACAAATAAAAAAGTAAAAAATAACACCGAACGAAAAACATACGTAAAATCGTTTAACCATGCACGCCCGTTGCAGCGTGTTAATACGAAAAAATTAGACATAAATGTAAAACGTAGAAAATAATAATTAAGTTGATCTAGGACTCGCATGTTGCGAGGAACTTGTCAAACGAAGAAAAATAGACGTGTTGCGACTGCCTGTCAAATGGGAAAAAACAGACGAAAAAATGTTGAACGCTACACGCATATGGTAGCGTGTTGACTCGAAAAATTTATAACGAAACTTAAAACGAAAAACTTGAGAAAGATGATAAGTATGAGGGAACAAAGTTGAAAATAAAAAGTGTTGGAAAGAAAATGCAAAAGATTAAAATCTTTGTGTTAAAGGTGAAAAATCCAAAAGTTTTTCTGAAAAACTCTCAATACCTATGTTACAACAACTTAAAACATAAATTTGTTGATAATTTATAGTTTGGAAATTAATTGCCGTCACACATACTAAGTCAAATTAGTTTCTTCACTAGCATAAATCATCACCTAACTAAACCTGTACACATTATGATCATATGTTATCCAACCTAACTCCACATTACTAGAAGGGTGTTCCTAGAGTTCCCATCTTTTCACAATCAATGCGTGTAAATCGTATTGGTCAAATTTGAGGTCCGTTATATATTATGAATCCAAAATCTCTCATGCCCACGACCTATGTAAGATTTTCCTAGGGTGTTACAGTATTTCTTTGATTGACTCATTATCCTTGATGAGGTTTACCCCATCATCCCAATTTGGGATGTAAGATTTGCGTAAGGTGCCCCTCTTAACACCCTAGGAACTCGTTATCATTGATGAGGTTTGCCTCACTACCAGAGTAACACGAGTGACTCTTATATTATTTGTAGTATCTGACCCTCATGTTATTTGATATTGTCCATTTTGCCCACAAAAAGCTCATTGATTTGTTTTTTGTTGCCCAATGGAGGCTTCCTACAAGGTCACCCATCTTGGTACTGCTCTCACTTAAGCATGCTTAACAATAGAATTCTCGTCTCATCCACAGCTAGTGTTCGCAAAATGCACTCGCAATATTCTAGGCTTGATATTCCTTATGAACACAATATATCTTCTGTCTACCACCGATGTGGGATTTGCTTAAGGTGTTACATTGGCAACCACAAAAAAGAGAGTGCAAGAGTATGAAAGGTTGTGTGTGTAATAGAGAGAGAAAGAAAAAGAGTTAGCCCATCCCACGAGGATAAGCGGGGCATAAGCAATAATAGTATCAACAATACTAGAAGGTGGTGGCTTCGCAGCAACATTCGGTTGAGGTCATGCTCGACAACTCCAAGGTGACGATAATGGTTCGAGAGTAGTCGGGCAACAGTCAATCAAGGACTTGGGTCGAGTTAAGTGTACATAATTAGGCATGTAACATCCGACCTCTTGTACCACCAATATTGTTTGTTTTTCTCTCAATGGGTTGTCCGTCCAGAAACTCACGAATTTGTTTTTGGTTTCCCATTGAAGATTTCCTAGGAGGTCACCCATCCTGATATTACTCCCGCCTAAGACATTAACTGTGGAGTTTTCATCTTCTCCACGACCAACGCGCCCAAAATGTGTTAATAATATTTGAGGCGTGACATTCTTGTGAAACAAAAAATTCTCTAGTTCATGATTGATTTGAGATTTGCCTAAGGTTTTACAATTACCTCCCCTTATCGACTGATCATCCTCAATGTTTGCCCCCACCATCCCAATCAAGGATGTGGGATTTTCTTAAGATGTTCTTATGGACATCCCCGGAGACTCACCGTCATTGATGAGGTTTGCCCCACTATCTCGAATGACACAGGAGTGGCTATGATATCATTTGTATCATTCGACCTCTCGTACTACCAATATTTTCTGCTTCACCTCACAACGGGTTACCCATATACGAACTCATAAATTTGGTTTTGGTTACCTCGATGAAGACTTCCAAAAGGTCAGCCATCTTGATACTACTCTCATATGAGCAAGCTAGACTGTGGAGTTTTCATCTTCTCCACAACTAATGCACCCAAAAGGACTTGGTGATATTTGAGGCAAGACATTCCTTATGAACAAACAATCTTTCCTATCCATGAATAATGTGAGATTTGCCTAAGATCTTACGGGGTAAGCCTAAGATTCGTTACAAGGCCATGTTGACATTTTTAAGGTGAGTTTATCATGAGATTTTTTGCCTTTATTTTGTTCAAAGTTTTAGGTCGGAGTACATGCTAATTAACATATTTAAATGTTAAACGTGTGTTAGATCTAATTCTCAAGCAAGTTAAATGTTTAATTGCACGTATGTAACGTTTTGTGAATTGGTCATATTATTGTTAATAATGAGGATTGTGCAACAAATGGTCACGTATTGAAAAAGTTAAAATCCACTCAAGAGGTTGTGCCAAGCTGGTTGTTATTAGTAATATTGAATTCATGTATTGGTGTGCTTGAAAAAAAGTTGCAATGCCTCAAAATTGCTTTTAGGATGCCTAAAAAGTGATGTGGGATAAATGATTTTCGTTTGGCATTGCTTATGGTTTAAATAGGATAGGAAACCGTAAACTTGCGTAAGTGACTGACATATGGACGCACATAGCGCCCTTGTCTGATGAATTATTTCTGGACCCCATGATGTTCACCCTATATGAACTCTTAAGGGCACAAATTGCACCCTAGGGAGCATAATTTGCAATGTTTTAAAAATCAGTTTTTTAATTTATATCGGGTTGGACTCTAAAATGGTTTAACCGGTTGTATCAGGCGGCTGAACCGGGTTACTAGTTAACCCTATAAATTTCATAAAATACAAATCCATCTCAAAAAACAATCCAATCTCAACTAAGATTTATGTAACTGGTCATAATAAAATCTAAAAACAACTATTTTATTGTAAACTATTAAGCATTTTAAGAATATATTTTTATTAGTTATAAACAATATTGCATTGTACGAGGTGGGTAATAGTTTCAACAACGATAAAATATTGGAATAGAAGGCACTAGGTTAACTATCGGAAATATGGAAGATCAATATTACCTTAATATCATAGTTTATTAAAATCAGAAAATCAAATCTTAAGATATGCAAACCGGTTCAACGGTTTGAACCGGTAGAACCGGATTTATCGCTGGTACATAAGACACACCGTATTCGGTTTTACTAGCCTTTATCATACCGGACTCATATCTGATATCCGGTTTAACTGGTCGGTTTATACCGGTATTTAAAACATCGGTAATATGCGACCCTGCATCCCAACCTAAACTTCTTTTGTTTATTCGTATGTTAAATTCCCATGCCATCCATATGCTTCCAAACTCTTGTTGAGCTCCTGAAAAATATCTAATAAGTTTCGAGTACCTGCAAATCAAACAATTCTCAAAGTAAACTGATTTCACATGATTAAACACTTAAAACCATATTGTTAATCACGTTAAAACCGAGACAAATACCCTCCTATCATATTAATGTAGGGTATCAGGTATAGGTACGGATATCAGACATGCTCATTAATTTGTTAAAATTAAATGTTGGAAAGTATAATTTTTTTGTTCAAGTTTGTACTAATTTAGTAATTAGTAATTTATTACGCAAGGAAAATAAAAATTAAAAAAAACTAAAAAGGTAGGATATTGGTAGATTATTCTATTATCTAAGTAAAGAAAAAAATAAAAAGAAAGTACATAAGGGTATGATTCAAGTAAACTTGTATGTATGTTTCGGAAATCGGATCGAAAATCACCTATCACATACACCTATTTTTTTTTTAAAATCTAATCTTATATGAGGTCCAATACGCTAGCACCTGTCAAATATATTTACGGTTTTTTATTTTCCAGTATAGTTGGAGTTGCCATCCGTACTTTGGAACTCGATGATTAGTTTGACATGATGTGCCTATAAGGTTACTTGAATACTCCTTTAAAATAGTTGGGCAATGTAATTCGAAAATTGATTAGCCCCAACCAAACAACATTCTTTGTGGTCCATCAAAATTAAGATGAAGTCCCTGTCGCTAAGGAAAATATTGCCTTGTTGATTTTAACGTAAACCTTGACCTCTTGAGAAGACGTTGAATATTATTAAATTATATTTTCCCCATGCTATCATATTGCAAATTCATTTAGCTTAAAGTGGTGAATGCATCTTATGTAGTAATATGGACCGATTATTTCTTATAAACCGCGTTGTATTACATGTAATAGTGTGCAATTATGCTTTTATTTAAATTATATTACCCAGTTTAATCAGTTATATTAACGCATGTGTAGATTTCTAAATGAATTTAACGTTTATGAATTGTTCGATGGGAAGTTTTTATATTTAATAAACAAACGAACATGAACAAAATTATTTTGTTTGTTTAATTAAACGAACAAAATTATTTTGTTTGTTTAATTAACCGAACAAATAACACTCGTTTTATTCGTTTATTTATTTTTATTAACATTCGTTTATGTTCATTCATATTCATTTATGTTCGTTCGTTTGTGTTTGTTTAAATTTTAATACATACATAAATAGTTATATTTATATAAATATAAACATAAAATGGGCTTTCCAACCAATGTAAATATAACCAATTAGTAATTACCATAATATAGATTGGCAACACCTTATTGCTTTATTTTGTTGTACCTTATGCATTGGGGGTCTTTCAAAAAGTAATTGCCTTTTTCATTTTCAACACAAAGGTTTTTATCTTTTACATTTAACCACTTTATTTTTTTACTTTTTTTTCTGAACGTCATGTGGTTAGAATGTCGCTAATCGGGTTAATACTTAGTATGTTAGTATCATCAAGTTAGTATTAAACTCCCCCATTGTCTGGATTCGAACCCAAGACCTCCAAGAGAAGCAAAGCTTCTCACCTCCCCCTTGACCACTACCCAAGATCATTGATTAATTTTTTTTACTTTTAACCCAAGACTTTTCATCTTTTAAAATTTACTCCCAACATTTTTTTATTTTCAACTTTGATCTCTCATACTTTCCATTTTTAGCAAGTTTTTTGTTTTACCTTTCGTTCTAAATTTTGTAAGTCAACACGCTACAACGTATGTGTGAGGTTCAACGTTTTTTCGTCTGTTTTTTCCCGTTTGACACACTCGTCACAGCCCCTCAATTTTCTCTGTTTGACAAGTTCATCGTAAGGCACAGGTCCTAGATCGACTTAGTTATTATTTTATACGATTTACATTTTGGTCAAATTTCTTCGCATTAACAAGCTGCAACAGGCATGCATGGTTCAACGATTTTACGTCTGTTTTTCGCTCCGTGTTATTTTTTTCTTTTTTATATATTTTATTTTTACGAACTCTTCTAATGTTGGTGGTCGCTGGTAGTGGTTCTACTTGACACGAACGTATTTGACCTCTTAAATTTTTTACTAATAATTTGTTTTGAATTTACCCATATACCTCCTTACTTTAAAAAACTATTTTTATGTGCATATTTATCTACATGTCGGTATGAATTTGATTTGCTCTACGTTTTGACGTAAACTTTTTTGGAAACGAGTCAGGTCAAATATAATACGTTTTTGTTTAAAAGACATTTTTACGTGCATATTTTTATGTATATTTCAGTATACATTCGAGATGGTGTATGTTTCGACGTAAATGTTTTTGGGAAATGAATCAGGTCAAATACAATATGTTTTTGTGCTTATTTTATGAATGTTTCGTAAATTTGTTTCGAACCGAGTGGAGTCAAATTGTGGTTTCTTTTTTTCCCTTTTTTTCAAAAGCTCTAATTAATCTCTTTTGATTATACGTGTCGGTTTTTCCGTTATACCCTTTACGTTTGTCTATATATGAGTTGGGTCACATATAAATGTTATGATTGTACGGTATAAATTTGATTTTCTTTATGTTTTGATCCAATCGCAATGCTTATATAGGTTACATTAAGTTCGATCGGATACGTCGAAACGCGTGTTTTTATATGGTTAACGCATCATATAACTTTTGTACTAATCCATTAGATATTTGCAATGTACCCTCGCCGTAACGCACGCGGATCTTATTGCTAGTTTGGATGAATTGTGAAGTATTAGATTTCTTCGTTTGTGTTTGTTCGATTATGTTTATTTGTGTTCATTTACACTTGTTCAGTTACGTTTGTTTAAGCTTTGTTTTTCTCCGTTTGTGTTCGTTTACGTTTGTAAACGGTTGGTTTAGGTTTTAAATGAACGGAAACAAACATGCCCATTGTCTTAATGAACGAACATAAACATCAAAATTTGTTCGATTATATATTCATATTCGTGTTCATGTTCAGTTAAAGTTAAATAAACAAACACAAATATGCCCATATTCATCTTTGTTTGATTCGTTTAAAGGGCTAAGTAGACATTAGACTCACACCATGATATATAACTAGTCTTTAATCCTTGGGTTGTGGGTCGTAAAACCGTGTTAAGTAGTAAGAAAACAATAATAAAAAACAGGAAAAAACAAATTTATACCATTACGTGACGTAAACGCAGGTAAAGACAAACACAAACTTATACTGCGAGCCAACGTAAAACGTAAAAAAAACTCAAACTTATAATAACACGTATTATAAAGTCGAGAGGGCCATACCGATATTCTTTAAAGTTTTTAGAAAGTGGGGACAAAACTGACAAATTTGAAAGTTGAGGGTAGAGAAATACAGCTTTAACTTAAATAAAAAAATGAAACATAAAAAAAGCCAAAACTTGAGGGGCCAACAGTGAAAAATTAAGGTGGGCCCTATTTTTACCGTAGGCAAGAGTGGGGGTTGTAAAACCGTGATAAGTGGTAAGCAAATAACGATCAAACAACAAAAAAACTTAAAGAAAAAACATGAATTTATGCTTCCATGTGAAGTAAAACGCTTGTAAAGACAAACACAAACTTCTATCATGACCCGGCATAAAACGTGTAACATTCTTGTAAAACAGGTTTCAAAATCCGCTCCGTGTGAAAATTCAAGTATTTATTTAATGTTTCGTTACGCATTTATTAGTATTAAATAATCTATTTTATTATTATTCATGACTAATAAATAAGTTACATAATTAAATAATATTCAATAAAGGAAAATAACTACATCTTTATATAACAAAAATAAAATAATAAGAAGTAGCCGGGGTTCGAACCCGGATACCCTCACCAAACCGCACACACCAAAACACCGCTGAGATACACACACCACTTGTGTCGAAGAGCAGAACAATTAAAACTTATACACAGACACACATCAGCCTGCAAACTCGGAAAATCCAAAACTGGCAATGGATTTAAATTGAAATCAATGATAAATGGCAGTTATAACAATCATTCTTAATTATTTTTCCGTTTCAGTTTAGATTTCAAAATAAGTTCATGTAACCTAATTCGAAATCATGATTGGAGAGTTACGTTCAACTTAAATAACCGAGCTTTTGTTCATCTATAAATACCGAGACACCACACCTCATTTAGACTCACCATTCTTTTGATTCTCCTCTAAAACGAATAAGCTCTGTTCTTCACCTCAAGTCGTCGTAGTTCATTTTTTTCTGATCGCCGGAAAACCGGAACCTCGCCCCAGCTGATATAAACCTCTAAATCTCTTTATATTTTGTATTTAGTATGTAATAGATATCAATCAAATAACCTAGACTGTGTTAAAATTTATAACAGTCGGGTTTCAGTTTTTGGGTTAGGGAATGAAGAAGATGAAGATTTGGTTAAGTGTTTTTATATAATAAAAATCCTTGTTTTATACAGGTTAAACACACAGTCCAGTGGTGAGCTGTGTGCAATTACTCCGCATAGATACCAAGTTCGATCCTTGAACATCACCGACTTTCTGAAATAAAATCCTTTTTTTTAAAAACAAAACTAAATCGCTTACAGTAAGTTATTATGTATATTATAATTTCAGTTATAAACGGGTTAGACACCCAGCCCAGTTGGTAGGGCTGGGTGCATCACGAAGTGTGGGTCGCGGGTTCGAGTCCTGTTAGTATATCCGGTTTTCAACATTTAAAATATTTTTAATTAAAATAGAAAATGATTATGCTAAATAGTATATATATAAGAAAAACAGAGATTATTCCGGGTTAGACACATAGCTCAATTGGTAAAGCTGCGTGCACGTATACGGGAGGACACGAGTTCGAACCTCACACGATGCCAATAATTAATCAAGTCCGACCGGCCGTTGACCAGTCAACCCTGAAAAAAGGTAATTTTTTAATAATTTAAATCCTTTATTTTATTTTATTTTTTTTATATTTTAAAAATACTTAAAAATAAGGTTTCAAAGCTTTAAAATTTGTATAATTACCACAAAAAATAACCTAACAACCTAATAAGAAGCACTAATAAAAAATATTAATTTCTACTAGAATTTATTTAGTTATCGAATCATTACGTTATTATTATTAGGTTAGTTTTCTCTCGTGGTTAAATCCCAAACTCGTGCGCGTTCGTCATCAATCCAATGAAACGCACCCACTGTGAGTGAATCCTTACAAATTCCCCTTTTTATTCATGTTTTGGGGTGTAGCATGTGTCGTTCATATATTTTGTTTATTCAAACACTTGTGCTATTACCATTATATGATCTAATGTGGAATGTAAATGTTATTTTTGTATTGTGTCGTTATATTTTTGTCAGTTGCTTGCAATCATTCACATTAGGCCCATCAGTTCCTCGTTGAAGACCAGTTGAGCATCAGGTGCCTCATTAGATCGGCTCCGTTTGATTGAGCCTTGATCTCATTGTTCATCATTTGTCATGTTTGTGTGTGCATTGCTTGATAAGATGTGGTTTGTGGTTAGATTTACATATGCGTTTACTCATGTTTGGTTTATGCACATTTTTATTTAAATAACCAATATAACTAATTCGATCAAATGTTTAAATAAGATACCTCGCCAACTTTTGTTGACTCAAAACCCTATATTTTTTACATATGATACAGGTGGACATGTTGAAGCAAGGAACACATAGGAAATTGTCTTAGAAGAAATATATAGAGTTCATAAATATTGTTGTGCTTGTATGATTGTTGTAATTTTTCCTTTAAATTGGAAATAAGAAATATGAAACTTTATTATAGTAAATGTCATGAGCTTTTATGAAAACCCAATCATGCCCCGACTACCATTTCCGCTGCGGGTCAGGGTGTGACAGATTGGTATAAGAGCTTTTGACTATAGGGATATAGGATAGGTTATTAGACCGTTAGAGCCTATACTATAGTTGATTAGATTTTAATTGCCTACGTGCTATTTGGTTATATGCAAACTCATGATATTTACTTGTTTACATTTATTTCACACACAAATGCACGCAAGCACTTCTACTAACATATGATTTGATGTGATATTTAATGTGTTATCCATATTGTCATAACATGCTTACATATACATTCATCACGCACGTTTCAATTCTCACATATTTAAAACATTCTCATATTTCCTTATTCAAGATTTTGTGATGTTTTCGTTTTTCAATCTCATCAAAGTGAGTTCTACGACGGGCATGTAGTAACTGGAAGGGTACAAGTACCGGTAGTTGAAACATCTTGTCTAGGTTGGCATTCGTATAAATCCAATATAACGGACAAGTTTTCCTCCCTGGGGACTAACGATGAGAGTACGAAGGACCTATTAGGCCAAAGCATGCCACACAAAACGTCGTGTGAACTAACCCCACTTTGAGTTGTCACAATGTCTACACCTGGACACCCTCCGACCATATATGTTGCGATCATGTTTTACGATTTTCATTCGGGTGGCGCAAGTGTTAACAGGCCAACACCAATGTGAACCCTACCAGAGCCCAGTAGTGATGGGGGCCCACATGACTACCAAGGCCAGGTATGGGGACACATGGGGGCCTAACCATAAGCAAGGCCCAAGACATCCTATGGATGTAGCAAATTTATTTTTCTTCATTTTGTTTTGTGGATGTTCATTTTATACGACACATGACACCTATATGTCAAACTCATACTCGCGATACGTATTCCTTGTAGATGTCTTCTAGTTACTCTCGTAGAGGTAAGAGATCATGAAGATCCCGCGAGCGCATTGTCACACCCCGACCCGCAGCGGAATAAGAGTTGGGGCATAATTGGGTTATCACCAAAGCTCATGATGTTTACTAATATGTTTCATATTTATTAAATTCAAAATTACAACTTCAATATTCCAAACAAGTTCATACAATTACAAGGAAAAAGTAACTAAATAAACAATCCAAAGCCTAAACCGGTTTATTCTTCTAAGCCGTCCTATATGTTTCTTGCTGCAACTGGATCACTTGTATCATGTGTAAAAATGGGGGTTTTTGGGTCAACAAAAGTTGGCGAGTGAACCTTGTTAGAAAACATTTATTATTGATTTCTTGTTGTATTTAATATGGAAAAATTGTGCAATAATCATATGTGAGCAAACGTAAATAAACATACAATAACAAACAATAACAAACCACCTTGCATAAGTATATGACATGAATGATAATGTATATGTTGGCAACGTCACGTTCCGCTCATAGGTAATGGGAAACGGACGGCCTATGATGATGTATGTGCGATCAAGGCTCAATCAAACGGAGCCGATAGTATGTTGGCAACGCCACGTTCCGCTCATAGGTAATGGGGAAGGTTCTGCTCATAGGTAATGGGGAACAGACGGCCTATGATGATGTATGTACTGAAAATGATAAATTTAATCTAAACATTAACCATACAAACAGTTGATACATGTTGAATACACATTTGATCATGGATATGATGGATGCACAAGTGTTTAAATGTAATAAATAATAAGACACATGATACACCCCAAAAAGTGATTAAAACGGGGAATTTGTAGAGATTCACTCACATTGGGTGCGTTCGTTTGATGATGTTGAATGCGCATGAGTTTAAAGAGTTGATCGACGAGTGATAACTAGCCTAAATAATAACGAAAAGGTATGGTAAATAAGTGGATTTTATTAACAATTTTAATAGGATTTTTAGATTTATTTTAGTGAGTTTAAGGTCATTTTCTAACTTTAAAAATATTATTTTTAAGTATTTTTAATTGATTTTTAAATTAAATAAATAAATAAAAATATAAAAAAATGTTGACTTTTTGGGTTGACCGATGACCGTTGACTTTGACTGTTGACCGGTTCGGACTTGTGTTTGTTTGCGCTGAGTGAGGTTCGAACTTGTGACCTCTCGTACGCGTGCATGCAGCTCTACCAACTGAGCTACGTGTCTAACCCGAAATATTCTAAGTTTTAATTATATATATATACTAATTAAAAGTTTTAATTTATTCGATTTATACTAAAAGAATTTAAATGATGGAACCGGTTGCAGGGAAACCGAATCGAACTCGGGTCCCTTGGTTTGTGAGCGCACAGCCCAACCAATTGGGCTGTGTGACTTATCTGTTAAACTTACAATTTAAACTAATCTTAAGAACATCCTGGGTCCTACTCTAATTCAGTAACAAAAAAATTGGTTTTAATTCAGAAAACCGGTGCGTTTGTAAGATTCGAACTCGTGACGTGCGCTATGTGTTTGCACACAGTCCACCGCTGGACTGTGTGTCTAACCCGGTTTTATATCTTGTTTTAATTAAACTTATACTTATTGTTCGACTTCATCTTCTTCGTTCAAAGACACAGACAACGATATTCGACAGTTCTTGATTAATTCGATTAACGAACATAAAATGATTAAAATGTAATGGACAAAGAAGGTTTTGGAAATGAATGTACCGGAAAGATGATTTTCTCAGAACTCCGGCAAAGGTCGTCGGCTCTGTTTTATGAATTCCGTCTGAGCGGACCAATTAACAGTTTTTATTAACTAATTGTGAAATTAAATGACTAGACAAGAATTATCAAAGAGTTTAGATGTTCGTACCGATTCATAGCGTGATTTCGGAATTTTCAGAAATTTTCCGGCGAGTGATGAATATCCGGTAACGTCGTCTGGGACCCATTCTGGTTGAAGGATTTAAGTTAGTATAAGTCTAACAATGGATAGAAGATGAAAGAATTGAGAAATTTACCGATTCGATGAATATCACGGTTTTCCGGCGAAAGTCCGGCGATATCAGAAAACGTTTCCGACGAACAGAAATTAGAGCGAAAGTGGAATTGGAGGTTCTGTGACTGTTTCCGAATTATGGGACGATGATATTGTTAGAGTAAATCAGGAAGTAATGATTTCGGTTTTCAACTCCCAAAATCATATGAATCGAGACAATTGATGACCGAATTGATTAAGAACGTGGGCAGCAATTGATCTATCGGTTATAATCAGTAATAGCGATCACTCAACAGTCTGGACAGTTGAAAGCCGATGAGCGGTTTCAGTTTTGGCGCAAACAGATGAGTTCACGGGTAGAGTTAAGTTTTATTTGTTTCCTTGTTTACACAAAAGAACTAAGTGGCGGAGTGGTTAAGTTGTGTGATGGTTGTGTCTTCCGGCTGACCCGGGTTCGAAACCCGGCATCCTATTTTCATTTTTATTTACTTTATTTTTACTTTTTAACAATTTTTGTTTCCATATTCAAAAATGTTTATTAGTTATGTATTGTTTAAAATTAAAATGAGCATTAAATAAGCAACGAAAATTTGAAACTGACTATTCGATTAATAAACGAAACGGGTTTTAAAAACCCGTTTTTCGACGGATGTTACAGTATCCCCTACTTTTAGAAATTTCGTCCCGAAATTTAAGTAGTAGTGGTAATAGGAAAAAAGATGCGGGTATTTTTCGCGCACTGAGTCTTCACGTTCCCAAGTAAACTCAGGTCCTCGTTTCGACTCCCAGTGTACCCTAACAATTGGAATACGGCTCCGTCTTAAACGTTTTTCTCCAAAGTCCATGATCTCTACTGGTCTTTCAATGAAGTGCATAGATTCATTGATCTGAATATCTTCCAGGGGAATATGGAGGTTTTCATCGGCAAGGCACTTCTTCAAGTTTGATACGTGGAATGTGGGGTGAATTCTGTTGAGTTCTTCTGGTAGGTCAAGCTTGTATGCTACAGGTCCTACTCTTTCGAGTATCTTGAAAGGTCCTACGTAGCGTGGTGCTAGCTTGCCCTTCTGGCCAAAACGAACTACTCCCTTCCACGGTGATACTTTTAAAAGTACTTGATCACCATTGTTAAACTCCAAGGGCTTTCGTCGTTTGTCTGCATAACTCTTTTGACGACTTTGTGCCGCTAGAAGATTGTTTCGAATTTGATGGATCTTGTCTGTGGTTTCTTGAATCAATTCTGGACCGGTGATTTGAGCTTCTCCAATTTCGTGCCAATATACTGGAGATCGGCACTTACGACCATATAAAGCTTCGAAAGGTGCCATGCCGATACTTAAATGATAGCTATTGTTGTACGAAAATTCAACTAATGGTAGATGAGCGTCCCAATTTCCCTTGAAGTCTATGACACATGCTCGAAGCATGTCTTCAAGTGTTTGGATGGTGCGTTCAGATTGTCCATCAGTTTGAGGATGATAAGCGGTACTGGGGTCTAATCGTGTACCCAAAGCGGCTTGTACGGCTTGCCATGTTCGTGAAGTGAAACGACCATCACGATCTGAAATAATGCTTAACGGTACACCATGACGGCTTACGATCTCGCTGATGTAGATACGAGCTAACTTCTCGTTCTTGAAGTCCTCGCGGATCGGAATGAAGTGAGCTGATTTTGTAAGACGATCAATGATTACCCATATAGTGTCATACCCACTGGAGGTGCGAGGTAACCCGATAATGAAGTCCATGGTTATGTTTTCCCACTTCCATACAGGTATTTCAGGTTGGACTAAAAGTCCTGAGGGTCTTTGATGTTCAACTTTTACTTTGGAACATGTAAGGCACTTGGAAACAAAAACAGCGATATCCTTTTTCATGCCAGGCCACCAGTAGGTGTATCGAAGGTCTTGATACATCTTGTCGGCTCCTGGGTGTACAGAGTATCGTGTTTTGTGCGTCTCATTCATAAGGAAATCACGAAGGTTATTGTGATCGGGAATCCATATGCGATCTAGATAGTACAGAATACCGTCGGATTTAGTTTCGATTTTAAGTTCAGCTCCACAAGACAGCTCCTTGCGTACGTCGTTTTCCGTTACTGATACATGTTGGGCTTCTCGGATTTGATCTTTGATGTCGGTTATGATTTGCGAACATAGAAGACGAATGGAGTTCGCATAACCCTTTCGACTGAGCGCATCGGCCACCACGTTTGCCTTACCCGGATGATACCGAATTTCACAGTCGTAGTCATTAAGAAGTTCGACCCATCTTCGTTGCCTCATGTTCAACACCTTTTGGTTAAAGATATGTTGGAGGCTCTTGTGATCAGTGTATATTTCACACTTAGTACCGTAGAGGTAATGTCTCCATATCTTAAGAGCGAACATAACGACTCCAAGTTCCAGGTCGTGGGTGGTGTAATTCTTCTCATGAATTTTGAGTTGTCTACAAGCATAAGCTATCACTTTTCCTCTTTGCATCAGTACGCAGCCTAGTCCCTGCCCTGACGCGTCGCAATAAACCACGAAGTCATACCTACCCTCAGGAAGTGTGAGGATAGGTGCGTCACAGAGTTTTTGCTTTAGAGTTTGGAAAGCTTCTTCTTGTTTGGGTCCCCATATGAAGGGTTTTCCTTTTTGTGTTAAAGCCGTGAGTGGTACAGCAATACGGGAGAAATTTGCAATGAAACGGCGATAATAACCAGCCAAACCAAGAAACGATCTTACTTCGGTAGGTGTACGTGGCGCTTGCCATTCCTGTACTGCCTTGATTTTTGAGGGATCAACATGAATTCCCTTGTCATTGACGACGTGTCCAAGGAATTATACTTCCCTTAACCAGAATCACATTTCGAAAACTTAGCGTACAGCTTTTCTGTCCTTAAGAGTGTAAGGATGAGTCGAAGGTGCCGTTCATGATCAGACTTAGACTTTGAGTAGATGAGGATGTCGTCGATGAAGACTATAACAAAACGGTCGAGATAAGGTTTGCAGACTCTGTTCATTAGATCCATGAAGACAGCTGGGGCGTTGGTTAAACCAAATGGCATGACCATGAATTCATAATGACCATAACGAGTTCGGAAGGCGGTCTTTGGGACGTCTTCTTCATGTACTTTGAGTTGATGATAACCGGAAAGAAGGTCAATTTTTGAAAACAAGTGGCGCCTTGAAGTTGATCTAGGAGGTCATCGATGCGAGGTAATGGGTAGCGGTTCTTGACCGTTAACTTGTTGAGTTCTCTGTAGTCGATACACATACGAAACGTTCCATCTTTCTTCTTCACAAAAAGGACAGGTGCACCCCAAGGCGATGAGCTAGGACGTATAAATCCTTTGTCAGTCAGCTCTTGCAGTTGACTGGCTAGCTCTTGCATTTCGGATGGGGCTAACCTATAAGGATATTTTGCAACTGGTGTAGCTCCAGGTATAAGATCAATGCGGAATTCGACTTCTCTCACGGGAGGAAGTCCTGAAATGTCGTCAGGAAAAACTTGCGGAAAATCTTTTACTACCTGGATGCCTTCGAGTTTCTTCTCCTTGATTCCCTTTTTGACGACATGAGTTAGGAATGCGACATAATTCTTGCGGAGATATTCTCGGGCTTGAAGACAGGACATTAATTTGAGTCCTTTCGAAGGGTTTCTCCAAAGATTCGTAGAGTCTGACCGTTTGTAAGAGGGATGCGAATAAACTTTTCGCAGCATACAACTTCAGCATGATGTTGGATGAGCCAGTCCATACCAATTATAATGTCGAAACTTCCCAACTTCATAGGTATGAGGTCAACTGGAAAATCGTGATCGTTTAGGGTGAGAGTACAATTGCGTATAATAGAGTTTAATGAGACCGGTTTTCCGTCAGCAACTTCTACCGTTATGGATTCTATGAGTTTATCACGAGTTTGGTTGAGGATGGGTTCAAATTCTAAGGACACAAAACTCTTATCCGCGCCAGTATCAAATAACATGGATGCATAACTACCATTGATGAGAAACGTACCGTTAACCACATTGTTGTCAGCCCTAGCTTGATTTGCGTTGATGTTGAAAGCTCTTCCTCTAGCAGGTGGAGGAGCTTGGTTAGCCTGGTTTACTGGATTTGCTTGAGCTTGGGCATGGATGATGTTCACCAGGCGTGGACAGGTGTTCCTGAAGTGGTTCGGGTCTCCACAGTTGTAACAAGCCCGCATAGGTTGCATCATGGGATAGTTGGGTTGGTAGTAGGATTGGGCTACATGTTGGGTAGGTGGTAGGAGTAAAGGTTGTTGAGCTTGACCCATTATCTGATGGTGGGTTTGGGTTGAGGGTTGATTGCCGTTCGTTTACTGAAGCGCGCGACAGGTTTGAATGGTGTGACCTGCGCGGCCACAGCCGGTGCAATGTTGGCAGGGATGATCAGGAAAGTGATGGTATTGGCAACGGTTGCATTTTGGGTAGGGGCCGGAGTATGGCTTTTTATATGGTGCAGATGAGGGGGCAACTTGGGTGATGGGTGCAGCAGGGATAGGGAAATTTGTTTGTGTGACAGCAAAGTTTCTGGTGTTTCGTTTCCTCTTACTAGCAAACTTTGAGGAGGAGGTGGAATGGTTTGAAGTTTGGCCCTCAATGGGGGCTTTCTTTTTCTCCTCCTTAAATTTGCCGTTTCGGATGCGATTCTCAGTAAGCTCGGTAGCTAGTTCCATAGCAGCTTCTAGTGTTGCAGGCGAAGTGCTTAGAACTGAGTCTTGAATTTTCGAGGGGAGGCCTCGAATATAGTGTTCGACTAAGCGGTATACTGGGGTGAACAAGTTGGGGATCATTTGGTTCAACTCTAGAAACCTTTTGTTGTAGGAAGTATGATCTCCTTCCTTTTGCTTTAACGAGTGGAATTCATCCTCTAACTTTTTGATCTCGCTTCTTGGACAGAAGCGTCTCGTCATGATTTCCGTTAACTCCTCCCATGTTAAGGCCATTGCATCTTCGATTCCTCTCTTACCTTTTTCTGTATTCCACCAGGTAAGAGCTACTCCAAATAGTCTCCCGGTTGCGTAACGTACCTTGCGATCCTCGGGACAATCGCAATTGAGGAAGGTGTTCTCCATTTCCTCAAACCAGTGGAGGAGAGCAGTGACACCTTCGGTCCCTTCAAATTTCGGGGGATCGCAAGACTTGAAGTGTTTGTATGAGCACTTTTTGGAGGGAGGGTTGTCGACGTTCTGGTCTTCTTGATGGGGGGATTGATGGGATTTGCGGCGAGAGCTTGTGGGACTTGAATTACGATGTCAGGAAGCACCGCGGCCATTTGTTTTGCGATTTGGGTGGCCCTCGTTTGATCTTCCTGACCTTCTACCCCCACGTTGTTGCCTAGCCGACATCTACAGGAACATACATAAGAAGATTGTGAGTTTAAGGAGTCTTTTTAGGTGTCATGTGTCGTAAAAAAATAGCATAAACATCAATAATGCAACTACATCCATAGGATGTCTTGGGTTTGCTCATGTTTGGGCCTCCAATGTCCCCCATACCATCGCCTGTATAGTCATGTGGGCCCCCATGACTATTGGCTTAGTAGGATTCACATTGGTGTTGGCGGTTTAATACTTGCATCACCCGAATGAAAACCATGAAATATGTCTGCGAAATGTGTGGTCGGAGGGTGTCCAGGTGTAGACACAATGACAACTCAAGGTGGGGTTAGCTCACACGACGTTTGGTATAGCATGCTTTGGCCTAATAGGTCCTTCGTACTCTCATCGTTAGTCCCCAGGTAGGCAAACTGGTCCTTTATTTTGGATTTATACGAATGCCAAGCCTAGACAGGACGTTCCGACTACCGGTACTTGTACCCTTCCAGTTACTACATGCCCGTCATGAGAACTCACTTTGATGTGATTTGGAAAAATACAAAAATCGTTGCAAAAATCATGGAAATTGTGGGGTGTGTGCTCATGGATATGATATGTTATGAGGATATGATTCATGATGAGCATTGTATAGTAATATGTACTTATGAACATGCTTGCATAACATTGAATGTAACAATAAACATAAAGCATATAACATCATGAATTTTGTATGTAACACATAATCAATTTAAAATTTTAATCAACTATAGTATAGGCTCTAAGGGTCTAATAACCTATCCTATATCCCTAT
Organism: Scalesia atractyloides; assembly: GCA_947069175.1. Lineage (NCBI taxonomy): Eukaryota > Viridiplantae > Streptophyta > Magnoliopsida > Asterales > Asteraceae > Scalesia > Scalesia atractyloides. The sequence continues at coordinate 15,234,539 of CAMTDV010000002.1, forward strand.
AGTCATGGCTCTGATACCAATCTGTCACACCTCGACCCGCAGCGGAATAAGAGTCGGGGCATAATTGGGTTATCACCAAAGCTCATGATGTTTACTAATATGTTTCATATTTATTAAATTCAAAATTACAACTTCAATATTCCAAACAAGTTCATACAATTACAAGGAAAAAGTAACTAAATAAACAATCCAAAGCCTAAACCGGTTTATTCTTCTAAGCCGTCCTATATGTTTCTTGCTGCAACTGGATCACCTGTATCATGTGTAAAAATGGGGGTTTTTGGGTCAACAAAAGTTGGCGAGTGAACCTTGTTAGAAAACATTTATTATTGATTTCTTGTTGTATTTAATATGGAAAAATTGTGCAATAATCATATGTGAGCAAACGTAAATAAACATACAATAACAAACCACCTTGCATAAGTATATGACATGAATGATAATGTATATGTTGGCAACGTCACGTTCCGCTCATAGGTAATGGGAAACGGACGGCCTATGATGATGTATGTGCGATCAAGGCTCAATCAAACGGAGCCGATAGTATGTTGGCAACGCCACGTTCCGCTCATAGGTAATGGGGAACGGTTCTGCTCATAGGTAATGGGGAACAGACGGCCTATGATGATGTATGTACTGAAAATGATAAATTTAATCTAAACATTAACCATACAAACAGTTGATACATGTTGAATACACATTTGATCATGGATATGATGGATGCACAAGTGTTTAAATGTAATAAATAATAAGACACATGATACACCCCAAAAAGTGATTAAAACAGGGAATTTGTAGAGATTCACTCACATTGGGTGCGTTCGTTTGATGATGTTGAATGCGCATGAGTTTAAAGAGTTGATCGACGAGTGATAACTAGCCTAAATAATAACGAAAAGGTATGGTAAATAAGTGGATTTTATTAACAATTTTAATAGGATTTTTAGATTTATTTTAGTGAGTTTAAGGTCATTTTCTAACTTTAAAAATATTATTTTTAAGTATTTTTAATTGATTTTTAAATTAAATAAATAAATAAAAATATAAAAAAATGTTGACTTTTTGGGTTGACCGATGACCGTTGACTTTGACTGTTGACCGGTTCGGACTTGTGTTTGTTTGCGCTGAGTGAGGTTCGAACTTGTGACCTCTCGTACGCGTGCATGCAGCTCTACCAACTGAGCTACGTGTCTAACCCGAAATATTCTAAGTTTTAATTATATATATATACTAATTAAAAGTTTTAATTTATTCGATTTATACTAAAAGAATTTAAATGATGGAACCGGTTGCAGGGAAACCGAATCGAACTCGGGTCCCTTGGTTTGTGAGCGCACAGCCCAACCAGTCGATTGTGTGCTAATTGTGGGCGTTATGGTCATCTAAGTAAGACTTGTCGCATGCCCCAAAATCAAGATCCACCCACTGCTCAAAACATGATCCAACCCTATCAACAACCCCAATACCCCATGGTTCCACATGTTCGAGCTTGGTTTAATTGTGGTGACGCTACCCATTTTAGAAACACGTGCCCTAGATTGGTTAACATCATTAACGCCCAAGCTCAAGCGAACCCAGTTAATCAAGCAAATCAAGCAAACCCAGCACCCCCACCAGCAAGAGGAAGAGCTTACAACATCAACGCTAATCCAGTTGAAGTCAATAACGGTGCAAACGAGCAACCCAACTAGCCTTCCATCACCAAGAACCAAGATTCCGCTCCAATTATCGAGTTTTTAATGTTCTCTATAAATCTCAATCTTTGTGTATCCCTGTTTTAATTTGGGAATTTATGTATCCAAGAATTTTAATGCTAATTGATATCATTGTTTTATTTCATTCATCGATTTAAAATTTCACGTCATCATAACATCACGACGTACCTCGCCTCATCATTTAAGGAAGTTGAGTCTTGTCTCATTTTTTTCATAGACTGACCCCTTCATCATAACAAACGAGAGAGGTACCGTCGTCGTTCAGTCATGTATTCTTTCAGATTTGAGACTCAAGCTTTGGCTGTTGTGTTTGTTTATGTTTTGTAGATTTTAGAGTCACATAGAACTAATCATAACTTACTGAAAAGTTAATGAAAATTTGACAAGAATGTGGTGGATACGCCGCTGGTACTTCCTATATAAGTATTCTTGTCAAAGGATCAAAAACATTGTCAGGCGGTTATGAGAAGTTCCGTATAAGTTATGTGAATATTAATTTGGATAACGTCATGGTTGAAGATTTCATTTTGTGATATAACTTTATTTTGTCAACGCATCGATTTTCTCAAAACTCCTATGCATAAGATAAATTCTAGTCAACCAACTCTGTGTATCAACGCTTATCATCGCAGGCATCAAAAAACGATTCCTATAGCAGGGTATTCACCCCTTACTAGGAAAGTTGCCGCTTCAATCAAAAATCCAAACATCACACCTCTTTTTTTCAGATTTTAGTCAGAGTACGTTGGGAGTCAAAACGAAAACCTGAGTTTACTTGGGAACGGGAAGACTCAATGCGCGAAAAAAAATACCCACATATTTTCCCTATTACAACTTCTACCTAAATTTCGGGACGAAATTTCTAAAAGTAGGGGATACTGTAACATTCTTTTAAAACGGGTTTTAAAACCCGCTACGTGTGAAAATTCAAGTATTTATTTAATGTTTCGTTACGCATTTATTAGTATTACATAATCTATTTTATTATTATTCATGACTAATAAATAAGTTACATAATTAAATAATATTCAATAAAGGAAAAATCACTAAATCTTTATATAACAAAAATAAAATAAAAGAAGTAGCCGGGGTTCGAACCCGGATACCCTCACCAAACCGCACACACCAAAACACCGCTGAGATACACACACCACTTGTGTCGAAGAGCAGAACAATTAAAACTTATACGCGGACACACATCAGCCTGCAAACTCAGAAAATCCAAATCCGAAACCGGCAACGGATTTAAATTGATATCAATGATGAATGGCAGCTATAACAATCATTCTCAACCATTTTTCCGTTTCAGTTTTAGATTTCAAAATCAGTGCATGTAACCGAATTCGAAATCATGATTGGAGAGTTATATTCAACTTAAATAACCGAGCTTTTGTTCATCAATAAATACCGAGACACCACACCTCATTTAGACTCATCATTCTTTTGATTCTCCTCTCAAACAATTCTCGGATAAGCTCTGTTCTTCACCTCAAGTCATCGTAATTCATTTTTTTCTGATCGCCGGACATTGTCTCCGGAAAGCCGGAACCTCACCCCAGCTGGTATAAACCTCTAAATCTCTTTATATTTTGTATTTAGTACGTAATAGATATCAATCAAATAACCTAGACTGTGTTTAAATTTATAACAGTCGGGTTTCAGTTTTTGGGTTAGGGAATGAAGAAGATAAAGATTTGGTTAAGTGTTTTTACATAATAAAAATCCTTGTTTTAAACAGGTTAGACACACAGTCCAGTGGTGGACTGTGCGCAATTACTCCGCATAGATACCAAGTTCGATCCTTGAACATCACCGACTTTCTAAAATAAAATCCATTTTTTAAAAAAACAATACTAAATCACTTACAGTAAGTTATTATGTATATTATAATTTCTGTTATAAACGGGTTAGACACCCAGCCCAGTTGGTAGGGCTGGGTGCATCACGAAGTGTGGGTCGCGGGTTCGAGACCTGTTAGTATATCCGGTTTTCAACATTTAAATCTTTTTAATTAAAACAGAAAATGATTATGCTAAATAGTATATATATAATAAAAACATAGATTATTTCGGGTTAGACACGTAGCTCAGTTGGTAGAGCTGCGTGCATGTATACGTGAGGTCACGAGTTCGAACCTCACACGATGCCAATAATTAATCAAGTCCGACAGGCCGTTGACCAGTCAACCCTGAAAAAGGGTAATTTTTTTAATAATTTAAATCCTTTATTTTATTTTATTTTATTTTTTTATTTTTAAAAAATACTTAAAAATAAGGTTTCAAAGCTTTAAAATTTGTATTAATTACCACAAAAAATAACCTAACAACCTAATAAGAAGCACTAATTAAAAATATTAATTTCTACTAGAATTTATTTATTTATCGAATCATTACGTTATTATTAGGTTAGTTTTCTCTCGTGGTTAAATCCCAAACTCGTGCGCGTTTGTCATCAATCCAAGGAAACGCACCGACTATGAGTGAATCCTTACAAATTCCCCTTTTTATTCATGTTTCATATATTTTGTTTATTCAAACACTTGTGCTATTACCATTATATGATCTAATGTGGAATGTAAATGTTATTTGTTGTATTGTGTCGTTATATTTTTGTCAGTTGCGTGCAATCATTCACATTAGTCCCATCAGTTCCTCGTTGGAGACGAGTTGAGCATCAGGTGCCTCATTAGATCGGCTCCGTTTGATTGAGCCTTGATCTCATTGTTCATCATTTGTCATGTTTGTGTGTGCATTGCTTGATAAGATGTGGTTTGTGGTTAGATTTACATATGCGTTTACTCATATTTGGTTTATTCACATTTTTATTTAAATAACCAATATAACTAATTCGATCAAATGTTTAAATAAGATTCACTCGCCAACTTTTGTTGACCCAAAACCCTATATTTTTTACATATGATACAGGTGGACAGGTTGAAGCAAGGAACACATAGGAAATTGTCTTAGAAGAAATATAAAGAGTTCATGAATATTGTTGTGCTTGTATGATTGTTGTAATTTTTCCTTTAAATTGGAAATAAGAAATTTGAAACTTTATTACAGTAAATGTCATGAGCTTTATGAAAACCCAATCATGTCCCGACTGCCATTTCCGCTGCGGGTCAGGGTGTGACAAAACGTACACAAGCTCAAACTTATACTAATACATATTATAAAGTCAAGAGGGGATTAGAGTGATATTTTTTTATAACTTTTAAAATTTTTAGTAAGCAGAGGCAAAAGTAAGAACTTTAAAATGTTGAGGATTGAGAAATAGATCTTTAACTTTAATAAAAAAATGAAATACTAAAAAAAGCCAAAATTTAAGGGACCAAAAAGTGAAATTAAGGTGGGCTAAAATTTACTGTTGGCTTTATAGGATTCATCACATAAGAGTGGGGTTCGGCTACAAAGTCCATTTTTCCTACAAAGTGTAAAAAGTCATAAAACACACTCAGAACTCACAAATAACATAGCGAAGATCACTAAAACACAATATCCAAATCCTAACTATGAATATATAATACAACATGACAATCAACATAAAACACACTAATGTTAGTTATTCAATAATTAAAGCCTTATCATCCAAAACACAACACAAAACCCACAAATATGACGTTTTAGTAATCTTCTCTTTGTTAATTGTGGGTTTCAGTGTGTTTTATGGTTGACATTATGTTGTTTTATGACCTTTTACACTTTGTAGGAAAAATGGACTTTATACCCAACTCCCACCCCATCACATAATATCAATTTTAGTAATGAGACTTTTGAATTCATGAAGAACGTTATTTTTCAATAAAGCATATGGTACAAGTTGTGTTAGGTGGTGTTTGTATTTATAAAAACGATCTGACAGACTCTTTTTTCTGTGTTGCGCAGATCACGCGCAAACTTGCTATCTGCAGATTGTTTGTTTTTTCGAAGACGTTTTTATCAAAAAACGTCTACGCAAGCTCTTCTTGGTGCAGACTTGGCCCAGCCACTTTTAAGATCTTCTAAGGTTTGAAGAAGGTTAAACACCACCACAATCCACCACCCACTACCGTCCATGACCACCACCACCGTCCATGTCCACTAGCCACCAACGTCGTCCACCAGCCACCACCCACCGTCCACGTCTACCACCCACCACCACAATCCGTACACCACCATCAGTTTATTTTAGAAGTTTATATATGCTAAAAACAACAGCATTCTTCTTGTAAACTATAGTGGTTTGGTCCATCCCTTCTTCTACAGATGTTTGAGATATGGTACGCAGACTCAGACAGTTTACCTCTTAAAAAACAAACAACACCTTAACGTATGTCATGTATAGTTTGGGATTTCAATCGACATCCTTTTGGTCGTATTATAATTTTTTTTTGAGTTTTCTCTTTTTTATTGCTATACCATAAGAAACAAGTATATGAGTCGGCTAGATTAATCAACACCATACAACCCGTTAACCTAAAAACTTAACTCGAGTAACATCCATAAATTATCTACATAATAGTAATTAATATAAAACTATTCATTTATTAGTTACACATAATACATCATAATAAAAAAAAGTTTTGGATAAAAGAAAGTAATAAATGAAAAGACTTCCCCTCCGACTATATTTAAGAACTTATAAAAGCAATTAACATATAGCTTAGGGGATGTAAAGTCATACTACCAGTGTTGGGGAGGGTAGCGAGTTAACAACAACTAATACTAGGGAAAAGCGTAAAATAAAAACATGAATTAATAACACAAAGTAACTCATGTGACATAAATCGTAGATGAATTCACATTATTATCAATACGTATTAGAAAGTTGAGAGGGTTAAAAAGTTTTTAGAAAATAAACAAACAAAAATGACAATTTTAAAACTTAGAAAAGGAGTAAAATATTATAAATAAACTATATTATGGTGACTATCCACATTCTAACTCCCGTCTCTTTGTGTCTTTTGTATTAATGTAAGAACACTATATATAGAGGTTCTTTGTATTGCATGTTTACAACTCAATGAATAAGAATTCTCTATTCTATCTTTCTCTCTATATTGTTCTTGTTAGTAGGTCGTTGTTCTACAACACGTCATCAACACGAAAATGCTCTCTCTAAAGACCACAGTTTCCAGAACCACAATCACATGATTTTAGACATGTTCTTTCGTTTTAAACAACCGTTGCTCTGCTTTGACCAACAATTACCAGCCGGGTTCCAATGTCGAGCCTTATTCCACATCTGCTTCCAATATCACAAACGGTAAATCGATGAATGGTTGTCTTGGCTGGATTCATAAGGTATAACTGTTCAAAAGGTAACCATATTCCTAAGCGTTTTAGATTCTTTTGATTTTGCATTTGTCTTCTAGCGAATCTGATTAATTAAAAAAATGGGTAATTTATTTTATTCTAATTGTTGGACTAGGCTCAAATTGTTTTAAAATTGCTAAAAGGTGTAAACTTATTTTCTGGCCAACTAATTAATAAAGTTTTAGCATAAAGTTGAATAAATCTTGATTCATAACTTTATTATGAAAATAAAGTACCAACGGAATTTAGTTTTGTATTTAATGAAAAATTCACATGAATATTTTCGATTGTTTAGATTTGTCAACTAATTAATAAAATTTTAGCATAAAGTTGAATAAATCTTTATTCATAACTTTATTATGAAAATAAAGTAGCAACAAAAAGTAGTTTGTATTTAATGAAAATTTCACACGAATATCTTGGTTGTTTAGATTTTGTCAAATAATAATATGATTTTTTTTAATTAAAAATGTATTTTTACTCATGATTATTTAATTTGATTTATGAACACTTATTATTATTACTCTAGCACATATAAAATATAATTATGGCTAAGCGTTGAGTTTTTAATCAGTTTTGATAACACTAGTGATCTATGGTATTGTAACTTCCTTAATACGTATTAATTTCGGATATGAATTAATTACTTGAAATATAAAAGTGCTATAAGTTTTAATACTTCCCTATTGTTTCTCGTCTATTACTAAATCTCAATTGTTATGTTTTCTTTAATACCCTAATAATCTTGGGGAAGATGATTTATGGGTGATGGCGTTTGATCCGCCTATCTCTAAATTAGGCAACTAATAGATGGAAAAATACAAGGGAAGCAAGTCACATATATTTTGTATTTAATTTAAAAAAAGATTCAAGAAGACACTGTTGCATCATTGAGGAAAAATAAAAAGGTCCACATCTTGTTTCTAATTAAAGGCAAATTAATTATCTTATTGATATAAATTAATTTAGTCATCAAGTGTAAGTTTGTTTTCAATTTAGTTTTATAATCCTTATAAATGGGTTTGAAATGTAAATGATTTTCAAGAAAGTTGTATTTCTTAAATGGTAATTATTGTTTTTACATTGTTTTAAAGATTTATAAGTATTGATAAATAATGGAATTGAAATTCAAATGCTTTTAAAAGATCATGAAATAGTAATAGTTACTTTGAAATTTTTAGTTGTTTAATGCAGTGCTAAGATACTTTTTATATTTCTGCTTGAATTATATAAGTATACATTGGATGTTCCAAAGAATATTATGAAGCTTGAATTATATAAAAAATACATTTTATGTTCTAAAGAATACTATGAAGTATCTTAGATATGTGCTCCAACGTGTGGTTTGTATAATTATAATTACTACACAAAATCTAAGAAATACAAAGGGTTTTTATGGTGTAGTTCTTTAAAAATATGGTATTACTACAAGTTCAAGATTAACCGGTAATGTTTATTAATATTTTAACTCAAGATATGAAACTGTATTTCATACAAGTACTATATTGTACAAACATTTTTGGTCTTGTGGCCGATTTTGATTGAAAGAATTGAACTATGAATACAATAGAATTAATGAATTCTCTACTTTAAATGATGTTATCATAAATGAAAATATTAATTGGTTACGGGTAATTTAAATATTTGCTTTTATGGGTGATGAAAACACATATCTCATAAAGTTTTAATACTAACTTGTTTTATATGATCACATATTATGATCATACTAAATTGTTTTATGTGGTCACATATTATGATGTCAAGTATTATTAATTCGACTTCATTTTATATTGTGTATTTGATTTGTTATCATATTCATTTGTAATATTCAAGCGATCATCAAATGATTTAATATCTCTCATGAAAGAGAATAAAAAACTTAGACATCACACTCGAGATGTCATACTCCCTAAATCTCATATTGAGTTTGTAGAAGGTTATAAGATGTTAGACCTTATATGACTCGAACATTTAATTACTTCTCTATGGTGTTATGCAAAGAGAAGATTATTTACAAGGTACAGTCGGATAAAACAATTTTCATCTACCAATCTCAAATATGCTAAAGTAGCAATAGTGTGGAACAAGTATAACAACTTTGAAATGATATCATATATGTTTTTCCGAGAAAGTAATGATATACCATGAAACTTGGTTGGTTTACACCATTCCATCAAGTGAAGGTGATTATAAAGATCTTTGAAAATGCCAGGATGATGGATGTAATTGAGAAACTTATAACGATGATCATGTTACTAATGACTTCCAACTATCAGAAGTTGTCAGATAGCCAAGTTAATAATGAGATCAACTATCAAAATTGTAATAATGGCACAAATTGACACTAGGGAATTTGACAAAACATGAAAAAGGAAACAAAGTGATATAACATGATAGTTTGTAATAATAACATATTATTATCTCACATCTTATGATATTGATCATAAACCAAAATTTTATCAATCATTATTATTTTATTAATTGGCATGATCGGTTAGACCACACAGAGTAAATAATGATGTGAAATTTAATGAAGAACTACAAGATTATTCTTGATAAGTGAATGCAATGTTTACTCTCAAGTGAATTTGATTACCAACTAAGTTGGGGTGTGAATCTCTAATATTCCAAAAACGATTAAAGGATATGAATATGCCAAAATGATACCATTCAATGTTTTAAATTGATGCATCATCTATAATGATTATCATATCCAGAACCTAAAGTTTGTGTGATTGTGGCTTAGCTAATGTGATAGCAAGTATATTATTCTAGATTTGTATACATCTTTTGGTAAAAACGATGAGTTTAGTTTCCAAGTTATTAATAATAATGATTATTGGAATAGCTATTGAACTTCTTATAGCTTATGTTCATCTAAGAATTGATTTGTTGAGATGATTAATAAATATCCACAATCGATTGAAAGAAAATGATCATAAGAGCAACAGTTCATTTGGGTACATGTGATTTTACATGTACAACATTAATTTACATCATGCCAACTGTAACACCCCAAAAACGGGTTTGGTAATCAAACCACGTTAATATTAAAGAGCGGTAAAAGACCGTTAGTGGTAAAAGTGAACCCGTAAACAAAATAACTAGGAACAAATTAACCTAGTTAACAATGTGGAAATAGTAATAAACGATGAGTTGTAGCTCTAAATAAATAAGACCTTAAATATGAGGGACCAAAAGAGGAAAAGTTGAAAAGTTGAATATATAAAAATAAAACTTAAATAAAACACTACACACACAAAAGGTGTGTGTGTGTAGCGACCAGGAGCAAAACAAAGGGGATGAACCCTTGTTTTGCTTAAATCATAAATTGAAGGGTGAATTGAGCTTGGAATTGATGCATGTACGCATATAAACGATCACCTAATCGAAGGGATCATAAGGTATGTCTTAAAACCTAGATTGGTGAAAGTTGCGATTTGAGACAAGTAGATTACATGCAATTAGATAGTTGGATTATGATCCAAAGATGATATTAAGTGTATGTGTATGATTGATTTTGTTAAACTTAAAGATATTATACATAATTTGATGTAAGATTACTTGTTAGTGATTAACAAGTAGATTATAAAGTGGGTTTTAATAATATGATGAAGTTGATGATATATCTATGTTTAGAATCATTATGCATGATAATAGTAGGAAGATACTTGAACAAATTATGAGTTTGAGTACATATTCATACTTGATATGGAATGGTTGTGTATGAAATGATGAAATAGATGTTAAGTTAATGTTAATAAGTGTATAAGATCATGTTGTCTACTAGTTAGTGTGTAAAATTTGGTAATATTAGGTATTCGGATGAATGTCTAATAATATGATGAAATGGGTTGTTACATAAAGATGAAAACCTAGCTAATCGATAAATTAGCATTGTTAATCAAAATTTAAGTTAACTTGATGTTAACAGTCGCTTGAATTTGTTTAAGTGAAAGAAACGACATGAACTTGGTCGGGGAAAAGTAGCTATAATGGTTGCCTAAGAATAACGCTTACCGGGTAATTAATGAAATGCCTAAATAAGTTGTTGAACTTATTCATGAGTTTGTATGTGTAAATGGGCAGTTGACTTTAAAAAGTCAAACTGACTCGTAATAGGATCGAATGATAAATTTGATGTAAAATCCGTAAGGTGGAATAGTCGTGTTAAATGATGACTAACCTAACCATCTTGCGAACAATAAAATGGTTTAACGCTTGACAAGCTAGGTGGAGGCTTTGGAAGAAGCGGGTCAAACGGATCAAGTCACGCGGAAAGAGCATAATTGGATTTCAAGGTAAGTAAAACTTACATCTTTAAAAAAAATAGTAGAATTACTTATGTAGTTGAATAAAGCATTTTGGGTATTCGGAACGAGATTCCGAAATATAAAAGTTCCAATACGGACATATACAGGTTGGAACAAGTGAATATGGTATTAAACCATGATTTATGGTAAAAAGGGTAAAACGGTAAATTAGTCATGTGATGACGACTAAATAAGAGTTTTGAAAAGGATACCATATGGCGTAAGCCATAATGGGTCAAGCAATTAAGGGATAATTTTTAAGCAATATGGTCATATAGTGTAAAACGAAATGGGTTAAATAAGTGAGATGGCAATTAAGTGCCATCTCATAATGACAAATGGTTATTAGACCATCACCATTTGACAGGATGACTAATATCGCTTGTTGAATTTTTGTGTTCTTAGAAAGAACAGAGCATGATATTTGAACGGATCAATGTATGAGCCGAGCCAGGTACGTGTAACGGGTCAAAACTCTCAACAAGGACTTAAAGATCCGATGAGGGTTAAATGGGTCATAAATGAATAATGGATTACCTAAGGTAAGGTAAATCAAATAATCTAATCCGTAAACATTATGTTCTTAAGAACATAATGATTTTACAAGATTATGGTTAATGTTCCTTTTGGTCAAAACATGTTATGGTAAGTCCTTCGTCTTAAAAGAAGAGACTAAGTTGACCAAAATGCCCTCGAGTGATGAAAATAAGTAAAGGACTCTAATATTAGTTTAAAATTGAGTTTTATAATATAATAGACTCTTTCGGTAACGTAAAAGAGAAAAGCATAAGCCTTTTGGTTTAATGCCTTTTAAATGGTCTTTTCTGTAAACTATCGAACCAAAGGGTGGATATTGGATAAAATAAATTTTTTGATAATAAATCCACCACAAATAATGTTGTGGTGAGATTAGATAGATATCCTAGTGTAGAAATGATAAGATAGAAGGTTTGGTTGAAATAAGCGTTGGATTTCTCTAAAACAACCAAACGGGTCAAAATAATAAATAAATAAAGGTTTAGTTGAATAAAGCGATGTATTTCGCTAAGGAAACTATACGGGTAATAATGGAGTGTTAAAGCATACCGAAATGGATGCGTAAATGTATAGTTTGGTTTAAATGGGGTTAAAGGGCAAAATCGGAAAATAAGAGCATAAACCGGGGATAAATGCATAAGTTATATGAAATAAGAATCCGGGTCAAAGATTTCGGGTTAAATATGTAAGAAAATATTCAACATATATTTAGAAACAAGTTTCGGGTAAAACGGAGAAGAATTGAGGGAGTTACGGAAAATATCGTAACTAAATCTGCAAACAAGAGAAAATTTGCAGCAAGCCACCGTAAGCTACGGTGGCCTACCGTAGCTTACGGTGGGCAGCTGCTGTGTTGAAACTAGAAGTCTTAACCGTAAGACAGTGAGCTAGGACCGTAAGCTACGGCGGTCACCGTAGCTTACGGTAAAGCCTAAAACTAAAGTTTTGTTTTTATTGTTTTAAGCCTTCGAGTTTATTCGGTTATGTTATAATTTATTTTAACTAACGTATTTCATAAAATATGAAATATAGGTGATGGTTGGGAGCACCGGAGGAGGATCAAGCTATATGAAGAACTGAACACGATTAAGACTAAGCTTCCACACTTGTTTTGATTATAACAAAACTAATCATTGTTAACATGTTAAATTGTTTAAATATGTTTTAAAAGTTTTAATAAACTTGCAAATTTGAGTGATTTTATTCGCAATTACATGTTTAAATACAAAAATTTTAATAGAAATTCAGTAAAGTAAGATAGGGTCTTACACCAACAAGTTATACTTTCTCCCCATATAGATGGTTTTTGGTCAGTAACAAAAGATATCCCATCAAAGATTTTGGTTGTGCGACATTTATTGAATTTGATTCACCAAAATGCACAAAGACGGGACCTTAAAAGGTGGTTGGGAATATATGTTTATGTATAGAGTATTAACGAGATATTGTTTACGACTCAGTCAAATGTTATCCATCTCAATGGATTAACATTCCCAACATTAGGGGGAGATTAATTGCAGTTGAAAAAGGAATGAGTACGCATGAATTATCATTGATCCTCAAACTAAATTGTGTGATCAAGAAGTTCTAAAGATAATTTGTTTACCTAGATTAAAGAATCAATTACAAGATATGTTCACTGATCTAAATACATTTACTAACTAAGTCACATAGTCAACTGCTAATGCTCCAATTAAGTTAATTGTCCTAGAAGGACAAACCATATATTAGTAATGAGTTTATTACTAGAAGGACAAACCATATATTAGTAATGAGTTTATCACTAGAAGGACAACCCGGTGGTTCCTCCTGGATGGACATGATTTCCTTCCTCATGTACATGATGGCTACCCAGGTTTTTGTTGGAAAACCGCAGGCAGCATGGGGAGTGGAGGTGATCATGCTGAACTCTCTTTGGGCGTGGCGGCCTAGCAACACATCATGGCGCGATGTTGCGGGCATGACCATAAAGTTGACTGAGACCATGCGCGAGTGTTGCCCATTGGAAAGAGTGACCGGGAATGAAATCTGGCCTAGTGGAAAGACGGCTTCGTTGAAGAAACCAGTCAGTGGAAAATCGACCGGCTCCAAGCGCGCCTTATCTTCTATGTCCAGCTATTTGAAGAATTGTTCATATATGATTTCCATAGAGTTTCCCGGGTCTATGAACATGTAGTCAGTGTGATAACGGCCAAAGATGCCAGTTATCATGACCGAACATTCTTCTTGTGGACCCCCGGGAACTATGGGGAAAATGACCTGTTGTTCACGCCAGTGACGCGTACAACTCTTCTGATGTCCGCGCTTGCATGATGGGCCACCTTGGATCATATGAAAAAATGCCTTCATCTTCTTGTTACTCGGGCCTTCTTCGCCATGAGTAATCTGGCGCACCTCCTTGCGCACATTTTGAAGTAAGTGGGTGAGCTTCCCACTTTTCAGCGCTTTTTCGATCTCCGTGGGCAAGGAGATGCAGTTGTCAGTTGCATGTCCTGTGTCCTTGTGATAATCGCAAAAAAATGTTAGGGTCTTGACTTTTTTTGTTGCGCATCAGCAGTGGTTGTTTGAATTGGTGATCTTCTGTGCCGAGCACCTCCGCCGGAGTCTTCGTCAGTGATGTCCACTAACGATCACGATTATCTTGCTTGATTGTCCTTTGGGTAGCAATCTTATTAATCGTCGCGCGAGCGTCGACTGGTGAGTATGAGGGGCTTTGGTTGGATTCCCTCCAACTCTTTTATTCTTTTTCGCAAAACTCCTACTCAAGTCTTGCCGAAGGTATTGGGGTAGGGGAGGTCTGCTGGAGTTTAGGTTGCGCTCCGTCTGCATATAAACCTTTGCTGCCGCCATCAGTTTCTCCCAACTTTTTGGGAGGCTAGGAGTTCTCGACAAGACTTTGATCATCTCGTCGCGGCGAACAGCGTATTTGAATTGTGTGGAATCAAAGCTTTGTGCACGTCTCCAATATCCAACACCTCTTTATTGTAGCGGTGACAAAGTCTTCGAGACTTTCATCATCACGCCGTTAGATGTTCATGACGTCAGATGAATCTCTGACGTACCGCCGTTATTGGCTGAAATGCGTCAGGAACTTGTCTTTGAGGTCGTTCCATAACGTGAGCTTACCCGTGGGTAAGTTGTCAAACCATAGGCGCGCAACGCTTATAAGAGTTTGAACAAACAAGTGACACCACATGGGCAGCGTCCAGCCTCCGATCAGACCTGCGCCTGTGAATAGGCGCATGTGGTCATCTGGGTCTGTCAACCCATTAAACTTACCCATGTTGGATGGTAATTTTGCATGTTCCAGTGGTGCGAGCGCGATCTCCTTGCTGAACTTTGAGTATTCAGCTGCTTCAGCTGGCCTGTAGATCAGGTTGTAATTGTACTCCGCCTCCGGGTTGTATACAGCCCATGGCGCCGACTTATAAGCAGCATGATCTTTGGGTAGCCGGTGAAACACACTAGCGCTGTCACCCTCGCCATATGTTCTGTCCTCCTCACGCTAGGTGTCCCGCCCCTCTAGAGGACGTGGGCCTAGCCGTGAGTGGATGGATGCTCGCCCATGAGTGTGGGACTTGTATTTAGGCAGCGATTGAGAATACTCCGTTTCCTTGGTACGGTGGTGTGATGGAACACTCACCCTGGCCGGCGAATCATAACTGAGTACTCGTGGTGCAGGCGAAGCATGCACGTGAGTAGTAGGTGGCTACGCTGGCGCAGCGGAAGCATTTGTTTGCGCATAGAGTTGGGTGTAAACGACATTCAGGGCTGTTTGAGATTTGATGTACCAAGATATCGGAGTTTCACCCAGAGGCAAAGTAGATGTGATTGGTACACAGGGAGTTTCCAATTGAACTCCGGGAGTTACCAGGATGTTCACACGACCTGAGTCGTGGTGAGCACCAGCATTCCCAGAAGAACCTTCTTCCACTTGTCCGTAGGGTCGAAAGGCATGAACTGGGTTCTTGTGTTCAGCCCGAGGACCTCGTGGTGTGTTTGATGGGAAATCAACCATTTGAAAGTGAGGTTTGAGAAAAAAACGAAATGAGAAAAAGGATGTAAGAGTGAGTAAAAATCGATGATGCCAATGAAGAAACACCGGTTAACCACAAGGAATATCCAGGGATATTTGGCTTAAAGCTCAATATTTCTGCATGAAAGGTTGTCTCTCGTTCGCTCTTCTGGGTGATCTCACTTCAAGTTAATATGCAAAACTAGCAACGCCGTTAGCCTCGTCACGGGAGAAAGGGGAGGGTTTTCTCCGTTACCACACTCCGGCGTGAGAATAAGTATTTGGGATTGCAAGGTAATAAGAAATTTGCGAGTAATTAGTGAGTAAGCTCGTATGTGGATCCTTTTACCTTGAGGTATGACCCTTATTTATAGTCGAAGATAGGTGTGTAGGAGGCGGGCTGATGAGGCCCGACCCAGACGACCAGGGATATACGTTCTGTCTCCTCTGCATCGATCATTAATGATCTCTAGTGGGAGGTGCGCTTTGTCGCATGGTGAATGAAGCCACGTGTCATGGCAGTTGTCCCTAGTGTTAGACCTGTCATCAGCCGAAAGTGGAGATCGTGTGACAGTCGCTGGCGTGAGTTTGGTTGGTGTGCAGTCTGTCCTCTGCATTATTGTTCATGCGACGCAGTCTGACACAACCTGCCGAGCGGCTATTGGGTCACAGCTCTGCCACTTTTACCCTTGTATTGGTCAATACATCTTTGCGCTTCTCCCTTCTGCGTGGCTTTGTCAGTGCTTTCTGGGCCAGCGCAGAGTTGTAGGGATTAAGTCCTTTTCTTAAGACTATGAGTTGCTCTCATGTTGGTCTTGGCCTTGTGCAAGGTTTTAGGACTTCGCGGCTAGAGGGTTGTTTGATCCACGCAGGGTCAAGGGTCCTTCGCTTCCAAGTCTAACTTACCGTTGCCTAGTGTGCGCAAGATTCGTTGTGTGACTTGCACATCCAGGTCTAACTTGCCATTGCGCAGTGTGCGCAAGGTTCGTTGTGCGACCTGCATTTCCAGGTCTAACTTGCCGTTGCGCAGTGTGCGCAAGGTTCGTTGTGCGACCTGCTAGTCTCAAGGTTGCCATACCGTTGTGCGTTGCGCACAAGGTTTGTTATGCACCCTCCTGGTTTCAAGAATGGCGCACCATTACGCAGTGCGCGCAAGGTTATTCTTGAGGGTATGGTTCGTTACATAGGCGCAAAGTTTTTGGGACCATACCCCTCTAACACGCCTGAAGCATGGTAGACTAGTCGATTCCAAAAAGTATAAAATTCATCGAAAATTTTGGAGCAAGTAATGAAGAAGATGGTCAAGTCGAGGCTATAGTAAAAAGGTCTCTTGAAGAGACATTAGCATGATGGTTCTAGAAGAACCTCACTTACCTGAAAATAAAGAGCTCTTAGTAAATTATATCATGTCTAGAAGTGTATGGAATCAAAACAAAATCGACGTCATTATACTTTTGTATATAATATAGCGCTTGAAATAATGAAATGACGAAGATCAAGGTTTAAGATCTGCCTACAAATGAAAACATATAAATGATTGGCCAAAAAATAAAAATGGAAAGACGCAAATAAGGCATAGTTGAATTCTCTAATGAAATGGAAAGTTTATGGACCAACAGTCCATACAAATGAAGTTGTAATATATGATGGATACAATTGGTTCTTTTATGCGATTGATGTGAAAATCAAATAAGTGAGATAAGGCAAAACTGGTGGCACAAGCATTTTCGCAAAAACCCATTATTGATTATAAAGATGCACATTCTAAAGTGGTGAATGCCATAATTTTCCAATATATTAATAGTCTGGTAATTCATAAACAGAATTGATATGCGTCGAATGAATATTGTTATACTAATAGTTTACATGAAAAGTCCCTGAAGGATTAGAATTTTTCCAAAATCATGTAAATTAAGTTCTCGAGAACATTACGATTGTTATATACGAGTTCAGATCTTAATACGTTATGTTTGTGGTATATATTTGCAACTCCTCATGAGGATCATAAAGTAGTTGAGTGCTTAAAAGGTAATATGTAACATCATACGATACAATTCTTGTGCACCGATAAATATACATAGAAGAAATTGTACCTTATGATTGTGAAATTTCAATAAACATAAAGTTGGTACAACATATATTTTGAACACATAGATATAAATGTTAAATGAGAAAATTTATGTGGTAAAACTCTTGAAAAGTGCATACATATACAAATTGGTCAAGATAGTAACAAGTCTGTGATGGATTGTAAATTCCAAAATATTGATATGAAAACCTTATGAAATGTTCTACAAAGTTTACAAGATACATATATAAAGTGGTTAAGACAGTAACAAGTCTGTGATGGATTGTAAATTCCAAAGCATTGATATGAAAATCTCATGAATGTTCTACAAAGTTTACAAGATCTGTAGACTAAAATAGTTGAGTCGAACGTGTATAATCGACTCAGTGATAATCTCAAAAAAAAATATACATATGCTGTAGTTTGTCCATTTGTTCTCATTAAAAGAACAACATGATGTTTACACATATTATTGTATATGTTGATAATGTCATTAAAGATGGTATATTAAAATGGGCTCAAAATTTTAAACTAAGAACTTGCAAATTAAAGATGGTATTGCAAATTTATAGCTCAATATGTAGAATAGACATTTGTATTATTATTCATTGATCATAATACATCTAGAAGATGGTGGACATTTCCATATGCACAAAGCTTATGGTATAAGTATATTTAATGATGTCCAAATAGTTGATATTGAAAATGACTCTTATCATCTCTAATCAAAGAAGCATATATCCTTGGCCTAGAAGTACCATAGTTAAATTCGAAGTGTATTAATATATCTTGCTAGTATATATATACGGCATATGTCAGGAAATTCATTGATAAGATATAACTCGTATACAGTAAGGAGATAATGTAATGTAATGGGTAAAACATATATTTTCACCCTTAAGGTACAAAAGATATGGATTCATATTTTCCTTACCTATCAACAAATTTGGTTAGTTTTGTAAATGCAGAGAATGTAGCAAAATACATTCATGGATCTTATGCTATCTACTTACAAGAAGAAGTAATTAAAGTTCACATGAAGATCATACATCAATGGTCATTGAAGGATTCCCATTAATGGATCAAGCGACATATCAAGCTGCACATCAATGGATTACAAAGTTTTGAGCAACTTTTCAAGAAGCCCGACACGAGCCACTTATAGGATACATGTAAAAATGAGGGGGAGCATTATACAAGTTGCACTCTTTTTTCCTTTAACCAAGTTTTATCCCAATATGTTTTCTTAGTAAGGTTTTTAATGAGTCAACATACCTGATCCAAAATATCAGGGGAGAAAATACGCGCTGCACTCTTTTTCCCTTAGCTTAGGTTTTTCCCACTGGATTTTCCTATCAAGGTTTTTAACGAGGCCACCACCAAGCGTATAATACATTGTTTTCTTTTATCACGTGGATAGTCAAGTGGGAGTGTTATAAATAAACTATATTATGGTGATTATCCACATTCTAACTCATGTCTCTTCTGTCTTTTGTATTAATGTAAGAACACTATATATAAGGTTCTTTGTATTTCATGTTTACAACTCAATGAATACGAATTCTCTATTATATTTTTCTCTCTATACTTGTTCTTGTTTATGTTAGTATACTGGTTGTTAGTAGGTCGTTGTTCTACAACATAAGATATATTTTAACTAAAAGAATAAAAAAAAAACTTGAGGTGGTGATAAAGTCATATTGACAGAATTGCAATTAGGATCACATTGTTGTCTATTTAATTCACCATAGCTAAGAAGCTACATTAATTTAGTCCAATGGTAAAGAGGCCTGTTTTTTCTAGTGGAGACGTATGTTTAATTCTCCTTGGGCTATTTTTTACGCACATTTGCGTGAAGGGACGGATCTGGGCTTTAATTCCAGGTTCGAATTGTTGGGGGCGAGGTTTACGGATTCCATCCAGTTCTCCCGCATAGTGGGGTACAGTCTCACGGCGGTCAAGTAGTCAACCTTGCACATAACCCCGGGCATGATGAGTTTACACGTAAGTTTCTTGACCGCTAAAAAAAAGAAAAAAAAGCTACATTAATTATTATATTTAGTAAGATCAAATTGTTGTACTGTAGAGAAGCTACATAAATTGTTATATTTAGTAATATAGTAATAACTAATCAATTATTTATTCAATTTATACACATAAACCTCTAAGCTTACATATACTTAAAAGGAAAAACCAAGAAAAAACTAAAAGAAGCTATTGTCTACATATAAGTTTATTTTTCATACTAAAAGATAGTCGATTATCTAAGATGAGCAAATTCGACATAAATAATCCCAACTTTTTTAATTGGTCGATAATAATTATAACTCAGTTATTTGTCGATAATAATACGAACTGGTCTAATTTTTTGCCGATAATAGTACGCCGTTAAAAATAGTTAACGGAGTTAAGGTTTTTTTCCGAATTACAAACCGATGTTTTAGGGATTTTGATAGAACGAGGATACAAGTCTATTTATGTACAACTTACCTCGAAACGGTTGTGCAAACGACTTGATTTTTGTTAATTGAAAGTTTAAACACCTGAATTGAAGCACCGTTTTCGTCGTTTGAGGCAGGCTTTTCGAGATAAAATTTACATCAACTCGTATCCTCGCTTCAATCAAAAGCCCTAAAACATTGGTTTGTAATTCGGAAAAAAATTTAACTCTATTTAACTATTTTTAACGCATACTATTATCGGCTAAAAGTGGTACAGTTCGGATTATTATAGGCAAATAACTGAGTTGGGATTATTATCGGCCAAATTTAAAAAGTTACGATTATTTAAATCTAATTTGTCTTTAAGATGTTTAAAAATATAATTTTCTACCATTAAACATTGAAGTAGATAAAACATAATCTGTTATGTCATTTGGTAAGTTGGACTATCAAATGATCTAATGGCACAACTATCATTGTTTTATTGATTTTTGGGTAAAGAGAACAAATAGGTTATTTATTTGTTTGTAAATTGAGTAATATTAAATTAATCTGTTATGTCATTTTGGTAAGTTGGACTATCAAATGATCTAATGGCACAACTATCATTGTTTTATTGATTTTTGGGTAAAGAGAACAAATAGGTTATTTATTTGTTTGTAAATTATTGGAATATAAGATTTTTTTTTCCAAAGGTCTAGAAATTAAATTGTTTTCAAGAAATCAAGAACAAGAAGCTTGAATCAAGTCAGCATCCGTGTAGGCGAGAATTGACTGGGTTAGACCCCAGTTATAAAATGTTAGTTGTTGACCAATATATTAAAAGAGGGACCGCCAGTGGATATTGTTGTAGTTGGGACTGACATCGGCTAGTAGCTAATAGTTTGTATTATTAAAATCCATTATTCCAATAAGAAACTAGGTAGAAGAACTTTACACAAGTGAAGTTAGAGCATGTGTAGCAAGGGTTTTGAGCTTCAGATGCATATTGCAGATATGGAAGAAAGATGGTGTATGCGAAAGAGAGAAGAATGTATGGTTTGAGTAAGAAATAAATTAAATATATGTGAGAAAGGAGAAGAGAGAAAAATGCGATCATTCGTGACTTTAGAGAGACGCCATGATGATTTGTAGGAGTTGGGCTGAAGTGGAGCCCTTCCGTTACCATATGCGTACAAATGCTCTTATTAATATCGTAACATTGGCGAAGATTACGTAGTTCAAATGTAAAGAAAATCATGACTTATGTTATACAAGTTGTAAAATACGAGTCTTGTATAACTGTAAAAATATCAAAGTTAGTTGTGAATTAAGAACTTTTAATCCACTTCTATATTTTATGGACAAACGTATTGAACAGTTATGATTGGCGTCCAAATATCTATTTAATAGTACAAGTTGGGTGTCTTTTAATAACATTTGTCACTCAGGGAAAAAATACAAGTTAAATTTGCTATTTTTTCTTACAAGTTGCACTCTTATTAATGTTTTGTCATCTTAACCTAATAAAACACTAACTTATAATAACTTTTGAGGCACATTTTTGTGTTTTTAATCTATTTTAACATATATAATATTAAGTTATAATATTGTTATGATATTAAAAAACCTGGTTGTTCGTTTATTTGAGAGTGCATGTTACCGATAAAGATTATCGTTTACACATTTGTCTCTAACATGATAGAAATATTTAAAGTTCTTGCTAATTATACTTTGTAGTGATCATTAATGAAAAAGTGAGGATTACTTACTTTGGTAGTGAACAACACTCTTGTTATTATTGGCGTCATTGTTTACAAAATGTGAATCATTAGAGATATGCAAAGCATTTTTCTAATCATATGAATTTGAATTTAGATATTATAAAACACGAAGTTAAATGAAAAAAAATGACTAAATTGTAATAAATTAAAGCCTTATGGTGGGTAATAATTGTCTGTAGAGTAAACTGCTAAAATGGTTTCGAAAGTTTGGTCACTTTTGCCGTTTTAGTCCAAAACTCAAACCTTTTGAATCTGGGTCTCTGTAGTTTCAATTTTGTTGTCATTTTCATCCAAACTCAAAATCTGGTTAGATTTATCCAACATTTTTGTCTTTTTCCTCCCTTTAAATAAAGGGAAAAATATTCTTTTAACTTTTTATTATAACTGTTATGAATGTATCCATTATGTAGTGACTTTCCACATGTATAACCCATATCTATGAATGCATCCATTATGTAGTGACTTTTCACATGTATAATCCCTTTCTCTTATTTACTATTGTACTAATGTGAGTGCCTATATATAATGACATTTGTATATGATGTTAGATGAATGAATAAGAATTCTCCATGTTCTATTCTCAACATGATTTCATAGTCTAGCTCTCATGTTTATATACATATATGTTAGATATACATATATGTTAGTTGCTAATAGCCCGTTGTTTCACAATACGTTATCAGCATGAACGTGCTCTATGTGTTTTGCCACCCTTGGTATCCCTTTTTTCCTTACCTTTGATGTGCATTATTTTCCAACCTAACTCAATCTCGCACATTGAGAAAGCAACCCAATAATTATGCAACTATCTCAAGTAATAAAGGTATGATTCTTCGCATGATTATTTCATATTATATTTGATGATGATGATGATACATCAATTTTACTTACTGGTGGCACTTATTAATATACATATATAAACTTAAAACTGATCATTACTATAAATTCTAGGATGTAGTCTCATGATTGAACTCTTATCTATATATTTTTTTCATTTGCTTTTAGAAGTTATTATATATATATTAGCATGTTGGTATTCATAAGGATTTAGATGTTATATCATAAATTATGACGTCACAATTGACTAATTCATCTTTTTCTAATACTCGTTATTAATTGATTAACTATAGTTTTCGTTGACAACGACGATATTACGAATATTTATTTTGTTTTTCTCTTTTACAAATGATCCTTTCTATTATTCTAAATTGGCTATCATTTAATTAGTTAATTTAATTATGTTGTTTAGGACTCTTACAATCTAGTGATGCTCATCTACATATTCTTTGAGCCACCATAATCATATATTTATGCTTCTTTATTAACCTTGTTAAGTTGTAAATAAAATTATTGAATTATTTTGATTTGAGTAAGTTAATCTGCAATCTAGAGAATATTATATGTGCTTTTAGAATCCATGAAAAACAATTAAATTCAATATTCAATATTACAAAGTATGGAACTCAATATTTATGGATAAACAATGCAATTTTGGTATATACTTGATTTGGTTATATGATTGTATTAAATTTTCATTGTAATTTATAATAATGATATGTAATTTTTCATAATTGTTATAATGCTGTAAAGTTTACTATTAGTTAAATATCATAGGCATTTATTATAGTTATATCAATTTAGTTTATACTAAATTTATGCAAATATTATTAGTTTATTGTTATACATGATTTACAATCATTTGTATTTATACATTAATGCATTATATTTGCAAATTAAAAATACATTATATATAATTATAATATTGAGTATATTGTTTTCTTATAGTGAATTTATAAAAATTTTGATATTAATAAATGTTTATAAATCAATTGATTATAGTTTATATAAATATAATTATAATGCAATATGTATATTATAATTAATTATTAATAAATTTTTAATACTTAGTAATGTTATAAATATGTTAATTTAAATTAGTTTTATACAAATTTATTAATAATTATATATTATTGTATAACAAATGTTTATTATTATTATAAAGATCCATTATAATTGTTTTATATGATGACATGCTATAGGTCATGTATTGTATGATTTGTTGCTATTTATACTTTGTATTCTATATGCTATCACTTCTTTGCATTGATAATACCGAATAGAACGACTAAACCAAAGTTGCGGTTTGTTGTCATTCTCATGAAAAAGTAGAAATATGCTTCGATTTGACACCAAAAGTGTCATACTCCCTGTATCTCAATATCAAGTATAAAAGAAATATTATATGACTCGGACATATAATTACTTCTCAATTGACGCTATACGAAGAGAAGTTTATTTATAAGGGAAATCGGATAAAACAAATTTTGTTTGTCAAACCTCAAATATAATCCTGAAGTAGCAATATCATTTAAAGGGTATGAACGGTTTGAAACGACTGTATATCTATATGTTCAAGAAAATAATGAAAAACCATAAAAATTGTATGGTTTTACTCTGATTCATGAAGTGAATATATATGATCATTGTAATCATGGGCATCATTGAGAAAATTGTAATGATGATCATATTAATAATAAGATTGACCATCAGAAGTGCAACAATCATCATGTTAATAAGAGATCAAACTATCAGAGATGATAAGATAGTCAAGCTAATAGTGAGATCGAATATTAGTATTATAATGATAGTCATGATGAGATCGACCACCAAAAGTCGTAAACTAATGATTACATAACACGATGGTTTGAACTTTGAAGTTATAATACATTCTTTCATATCTTATGTTTTGTATTACATACGTGCAAGTAATACATATACAATATCATAAACCATAAGTTTATGATCATGATTATTTACTTTATTGGTATGACCGGTTAGACCACACCGAGTCAATGATGTGAAATATAATAAAGAACTTGAAGATTCTTCTAGTTGATAGCATATTATGTTTGCTTTTAAGGGAAATTATTTATTTGCCAATTAATAGTATAAATCCCTAAAATATTATGGAATGAATGAATGATGTATACATCCAAACATGATACCGTTTAGTGTTTTTAAATCGATGTATCGTCTAAATGGTCATCAAATTTACAACTTGAAGTTGTGTGTAGCTTAGCTAATGAGATAGCAAGCATATTATTCCATATTATCATATTTATGATGGTTATAACATTGAATTTAATTTTCTTGTTGCTAATGATTATTGGAATAAGTATTGAACTTTCTAAATGCTTAAGACACAAATTGCTTTTGTTGAAGACGATGATCAAACGTCTACAAATTGATTGCAAAGCCAATAATCAAGAGAGCAAAAGTTCATATTTGAGCACATGTGATTTTACATGCGGTAACATTATTTCACATCAAGCCAACATGTTGTAATAGTTTCTCCCCATTATAGTTGGTTTTGGTCAGGAACCAAATATTTCCCATCAAACCTTTTATTATGCGGTATACATTGGAATTGATCCACCATAACACATAAAGATTGAAACTCAAATAATGTTGGGAATATATGTTGGATGAAAATACTATTTATGATTACATACTTAGAGCAATTAACGAGAGATTTATTTATGGCTCGTTAAATCTTACTTTAAGTAAATTAACATTTTCAACATTAAGGGGAGATTAATGGCAGTTGAAAAAGGAATGGGTATGCATGAATTATCATTGATCCTCAAACTAAATTGTGTGAACAAGATGTTCAAAAGATAATTCTTTACCTAGATTAAAGAATCAATCGTCAGACATGTTAACTGACCTAAATACAGTGACTAAGTAAGTCACGTAGTCAACTGCTGATGCTCCAATTAAGTTAATTGTCCTAGTAGGGCAAACCATATATTAATGAGTCTATTGCATGCCTGAAGCGTGGTAGACCGGTCGATTCCAAGAAAATAAAAATTCCTCGAAAAATTGGAGCAAGTAATGAAAAAGGTGGTCATGTCGATGTTATAATAAAAAAGGGGTTTCTTGAAGAGACATTAGACATGATGGTTCTGGAAGAACCTTAGGTACCTGAAAATAAAGAGCTCTTAGTAAATTATATCATGTCTAGAAGTGTATGGAATCGAAACAAAATCGACGTCGTTATACTTTTGTATATATAGCGCTTGAAAAGATGAAATGATGAGGATCAAGATTAAAATCTGCCTATGAATAAATAAAAAGAAATGTTAGCCAAAATGGAACGACGCAAATAAGGGAGAGTTGAATTCTCTATTGAAATGGAAAGCTTACGGGCCAATAGTCCATAAAAAAAGTTGTAAAATATATTTAATATAATTAGGTCTTTTATGTGGATCAACAGTTGATGGCACAAGGATTTCGCAAAGACCTATGATTAATTATAAGGAGACGTATTCTCCAGTAGTGGATGCAATAGCTTTCAAGTATTTAATTAGTCTGGTAATAGAAAGAGAGAATTGATATGCGTCTTATAAATGTTATGTATCATTTAGATACTAAAGTTTACATGCAAGTCTTTAAAAGATTTAAATTATGCAATTCATGTAAAGTAGGTTCTCGAGAACAGTATGATCGTTGTATACAAATTCATTTTTGAATACGATTGAACTCCTGAGTTTCTTAAAGCAATTGAGTTCTTTAAAGGTGAATCAAAACATCTTAACGATGTAATTCTTGTGCACCAATAAACATACATTGAAAACTTGTACCTAGTGATTGTGATATCTCAATAAGTAGTGTACACGCATGATACAATATGGATTTTGGAGATAAAAGCAAGTGTTCATGACACTTTTAGATGATATAGATATCTATGTGTTAAATGAGCAAATTTATATAGCAAAACTCCTGAAGAGTGAAAGCACATGTATATATGGATAAGATGGAATGAATTCCCTCATGGATTGATAATGCTAGAAACATTGATGTCAAAACCTCAAGAACATACTATATGAAATTGACAAAATATGTGTAGACTAAAATAGTCGAGTCAAATATGATATAATTGACTCACAAGTGAGCTCGAAAACGAGAAATACATATGGTGAAGTTGGTCCATTTGTTTTCATTAAAAGAACGATATGAGGTTTACAAGTATTGCAATATATGTTGATGATGTCATTGAATCTTCCGAAGAGAAAAAAAAAAGAGCTCAAATATTTAAGCAAGAATTTGCAAATGAAATACAATATTGCAAATTTATGGCTCGATACGTAGGATATACGTTTATATTATAATCCATCAATCATGATACATCTAGAAAATGTTGGACATTTTCATATGGACAAAGCTTTTGGTGTAAGTATATTTAATGATGTTCAAATATTTGATATAGATAAAAATGACTTTCATCATCTTCTATCAAAGAAGCAAAGATCCTTGGTCATGAAGTACCATAATTCAATACACATTGTATTAATATATCTTGCTAGCTATACATGAACATATACCATTAAATTCATTGGCAAGATTTAACTCGTGTACGACGAGTAGATAGTGTAATGAGTAAAACATTTATTTTCTATACCCTTAAGGCACGAAAGGTATGGGTTCAAATTTTACTAACCCATCAACAAGTTTGGTTAGTTTTGTAAATGCATTGATTATAACAAAACACATTCATGGATCTCATGGTATCTACTTACAAGAGGAAGCAATTAAAGTTTTATATGAAGATCATACATCAAGTTCATTAATAGATTGCACATCAAGCGACAAATCACTCACTACAAAAGTTTTTCAACAACTTTCATAGAAGATTGGCACTTGTGACTTGAGATACATATTATATTGAGGGAGAGTTTTACATAAATTGCACTCTTTACCCTTCACTAAGTTTATCCAATTGGATTTTCTTAGTAAGGTTTTTTTTTAGACAACGTAACTGATCCGGAAGTATCAGGGGGAGACAATACGCGTTGCACTCTTTTTCCCTTAGCTGAGGTTTTGTCCCATTGGGTTTTTCTAGCAAGGTTTCTAATGAGTCAACATCATTAAGCGTATTAAAGAATAGTATTCCATCATGTGGATAGTTAAGGGGGAGTGTTGTGAATGTATCCATTATGTAGTGACTTTCCACATGTATAACCCCTATCTATGAATGCATCCATTATGTAGTGAATTTCCATATGCATAACCCATTTCTCTTATTTACTATTGTACTATGTGAGTGCCTATATATATAATGGCATTTGTATATGATGTTAGATGAATGAATAAGAATTCTCCATGTTCTATACTCTACATGATTTTATAGTCTAGCTCTCATGTTTATATACATATATATTAGTCGCTAATAGACCGTTGTTTCACACCAATAACAAATTAAAAAAAATTGACTATTTTGCCTTCATTAAAAGAGAGGAAAAAGATAAAAAAGTTGGATGTTAACTGAAAAACCTGATCAGATTTTGATTTTAAATGAAAAGGATATCAAAATTGAAATCAAGAAACCTAGATTTAAAAGATTTAAGATTTAGGCTAAAATAAAAAAAGTGACCGAACCTCGACTACCATTTTAACACTTTACTCATGTCTGTAAAATACTCGATAATGGCGTAACAAATTAAAAGAACCAATAAATTATTATTTGACTTTTGCAAATTGCAGTGGCATCAGCCTTTTCAAGTTGTACAAATTTGAATGTTGGCTTTTTGCAGGCTATTTCATTCGGAGTATTCTCTTTGTCATTATACACAACTTGGGCTTTCCCTTATTAATTATTTCCAATCATAATGGTATATTATTTTCTTTGGACATACACCATTGACCATATTACCGAAAAAAAAAAACTGTGTTTGTATTTATTTATCTACACTTGTAAGTTGTAACATTTTACTTCATAAGTTTCAGAAAAGAATATTTATCTTTTTTTTAACAAGAAATATCTAGCTGAATAACTTTTCTTAAAGAGTGTTTAAAACTTACTTATGTGTGGAACAGATGGCCACCTCTTAAAGACAAAGTTGTCATTTTCTCATGTCTGGTTGATTTTTCCCAGTTGATTTTATATATTTGTTAGGTGAAATATGTGTCCATCCACCAACTAATAGTTGTAATCTTATATTATGATTTTACTGATTTGGTTCTAGAGCTCCAATTGCTCATTAAAGTAGATAACATAAACTCTTACGTGCACACAATCTGGGTATACCTTTATGGTAAGGTTTATCTAAAAAGAAATCTCAAGATTTTTTTTACACATGAACACAAAAACAATTCATCATTGCATCAATATGAAAAAGTAAGATGTTACACTCATATTGGGTTTACAAGTTAAAATTGATTAACTCGAACATAATCTGTGTATTTAGTCATGTTGATTATATCAATCATACTTCAGACAGGGCTAAGGATTAAATAGTTATGGCCGCGGTGGAGATTGTTTAATGTTTTTGATACAGGCTGATTTGCCAAGTCGGTAGTTTGGAGTCGACTGTTGTGGTCTATACCTATTGTTTTCTTGGTGTTTTGGTGATTGTATCATAGGCCTCAACACCTTGCTGGATGTTTTCGAAAAACTTTTTTTTGCCCTTCTAAAAAAGAAAGAAAAAAAATCCAAACATTATCTATGTATACCATTTATTACTACAAACATCCCATTTAAAGGTGCATAAAAAATCTAAACCTGAAAAAAAAACCCGGACCTGGGTTTAATAAAAACCGATTATTGTAAACCTGAACCTACTTGTAGGGTAGGGTCCGGGTATTGTATTTGTTGTGAGAACCCGAACCTGGTTTTTTTCAACCCGATTTATACATGGGTTTTATTTATACCCGGGTATTACCCGTACCCGGTTTTTTTTAATATCCACATCAGGTTTTTTGATACCTGATTATGCATGCATTTTTATGATGTGTAATCTTGTAATATTTCTAAGTTTCTAATATAATGAAAGTCTTATGCTATAAGTGTCAAAATTTATAAACCTAAATGGAGTTGGAAACATAAAAATACAAAAAGTATGAAATAAAAATGCCATGACATCGGGTTTTTTGCATACCGTATAGGGTTTTCCAATACCCGACCCGGAAACAAAGTTTTTTATACCTGCAAATAAGGTATTTTAATACCTGGGCATGGAAAACCCAAACCCTACCTGAACCCGCTACACCATGTATGGTTTTTCTGACCAATACCTGAATCCGAACCCGACCTGAGTATTACCAATACCCAAAAAACCAATACCCGATTATACCCGTACCCAGATATATACCTGAACACGAGAATTCAAAAAACCGGGTTATGTGCACCTCTAATCCCATTGTCGAAGGGGGTGGACTTAACCATATTATACTGTCCCTTGGGTACCTAAAATAGGCCTCATGGGCCACACGTAATACAAAGGAACATTTAGTTGTTTGACACATTTAACTGTTTGGCCCAACCACAGAACCTAAATCCGAACCAGGCCCATGATCCATAACAAGTAACAGATTTTCTTAAATTTCAAGATGTTTTGGTTCAAGTAACACAGATTTTCTTAAAGTTCAAAGATGTTTTGGTTTCTGTTTCATACTGTAACTAACTAAATAAATTAAAATTTTAGAATTTCATCACTCAATGAAATTTTATATTAGCAAGATTTAGTAAACAAATTTTTATTTCAAGACAGAGAAAAAAGACGTTACAAACTTATAGCTTCAGAATAACATTTCACACACCATTTTCACTCCCATGCACACACATTCTTATTATTATTCAACCATAATATATCATCTTTCCCATAACACTCTCAAGGTTTAACCAGAAATATCAATAACTTTCACCTCGGGCTTCTTCACCTCCTCCTTTTGCACAGTCACAGTCAAAACCCCATTCTCCATTGAAGCCTTCACCTCATCCACCTTCGCATTCTCCGGCAACCTGAACCTCCTCACAAACTTGCCATAGCTCCACTCCACGCGGTGCCACTTATCGTCCTTCTCTTCGTTCTCTCCCCACTGATCTGTAACACCCTACCCTCCTCCATCTCCACCTTCACCTCATCCTTCTTCAACCCCGGAAGATCCGCCTTGAAAATGTGACACTCCGGCGTCTCCTTCCAGTCGACCCTAGCCGACATTTCGCGAGCACTTGTTGGAAAACCGGAGAGTGTGGAGGTCAAGAAACCATCAAAAGGATCGAAGAAGCTTGGAATGAGAGACATTTTTTGAAACGAAATGTTTGATAGATTGCTAGTGATTGATTGTGTAAGAAGTTGTTTACAATTGTGAATGTTAATGGAGGTTGAGGATTGTATTTGTAGGTGATAGAAGAGGGTTCTGGCAATTTTAAGAGTTGGGACATCTGTACATGTCTCAATTTTTCTTTGATTGGAAACCTCGTGAACCCTTGTTTTTTAATATATTTTTAAGAGTTAGATGTGTTTTAAATTTTATTTTCTAACTTTACTTGTTTTTATGGTTAAATGGTGTTTAATCATGGTTCTAAAAATCACGATTAAGCGCTGATTAATTCTCGATTAATCTTGATTAATCACAATTAATTTTGATTAATCACTGGTCTTCATCCTCACTGCCAGACTGACGACTAGCAATCACCACAACACTGTGTTTAATGCATTAGACTTGAGTGAAATCGACACTACAACTTTTCTAGCTAGTTTTTTTTTAATTTTTTTATTTCATGTCAACGACACAATATATTGTAACAATTATCGTCTTTATCTTTATATTAAAATCTTGGTTTTGATATTAAAACCTTTCTATTTTACGTGGTTGTACAACCGAAACATATGACATATGATATCTATAGATTTATGATTTTATATGTGATACCGATCTTGACTCAAGATTAAAAGATCGTGATGAGTTAACCAGCTAAGTGGCAAATAAAAGTAATTCCATGAAATTTTAAAATTCAACCAGCTAGAGTTGACTGGAAGGAGACACCGGAAGCTCACATTTTCAAGGCGGATCTTCCGAGGATGAAGAAGGAGGAGGTGAAGGTGGAGATGGAGGAGGGTAGGGTGTTACAGATAAGCAGGGAGAGAAGCCAGGAGAACGAAGAGAAGGACGATAAGTGGCACCACGTGGAGCGGAGCTATGGCAAGTTTGTGAGGAGGTTCAGGTTGCTGGAGAATGCGAAGGTGGATGAGGTGAAGGCTTCAATGGAGAATGGGGTTTTGACTGTGACTGTGCCAAAAGAGGAGGTGAAGAAGCCTGAAGTGAAAGCCATTGATATCTCTGGTTAAAGCTTGAGAGTGTTCATGAACAAAGAAGATGCATGGGAGGGAGGGAGATCGTATGATGAAACTAAAAGTGTGTAACTACTTTTATTGTCAACAAATAAAATTTGTGTGTTTGTTGGTGTTTTACTATAATGTATTTATTATTTTGTTTATTGTTTACATATAATTAGTACTTAATAGCTTAAACTATTATTGTCAATGAGGCGCATGTAAGCCATATTTGGATGATGTGGAAACGGCATTTGGTGGTGATGCATTGGAGAGGAGTACATTTGAGGGGTGATGTTTGTGAGCATGTGTTTTGTATCTTAGTTAGTTGATGTGTAAAACACGGGTTATAAGGTCGAGTACTCGTCAAGTGACTACTACAAGGTAGGTTGTTGAGATGATTTTTTCAACTCTGTCTCATTATTCGGAATTGATCAAACATGGTGAATCTTGGTTATAATTGGATCTAGTTGGTCAACTCGGGTTGAGTTTGACTTGAAAAAAAATAAAACATAATTTCTATGTCTATTGTTAATATCATTTTCAAGTAATGACTATCAAGTTTTAAAACATTATACTAATTGAATAATTTTTTTTATTTATATTGATATTTACATATTTTTGTTATAAATATTAGTATATTTATGATATTTGACACACACACACACACATAGAAAGAGAATCATGAGAAAACTATTTATTCGTAAGAAAACTCTAGAAAATGATTTATATTTGTGTTCAATATTTTCTGAAGTTTAGTCTTAAAGGTTTAATTTTTAGAGGTTAACTTTATCATTTAGTTTTTAGCTTTTAGGTGTTAGCCTTTAAGGTTTAAGGTGTAGTATTTTGGAGTTTAGGGTTTATTTCTTCGGGTTTAGTAATGGTTAGATAAAATTTTCTTACAAAGAGGACTTTTCTTATGATCCCTCCCCTGTATATATATTCTGCAAACTAATTTCTTTTATAATTTAACATGTCTGAGTACTCCGAGTAATCATCGTCTAGATCGAGTACTTGCAACTCTTTAGTCGGCTGATTTGAGAGTGTCTATCGACTTCTCCAACCATGATTCTAGTAATGTGTGAGGGAAAGAGAACGAAAGATACCAGAGAGCGAGAGAGAACGAGTATGGGAATAGAGAAGAGAGAAGAAAATGTTTGGCATGATGATGTGGCATAGACAAGACCCTTTCCATTGGTGATGGTATTAGGGTCGAAGGGGCACCAATAGTTGAACCTATAAATCTAACTAATAGGATGTTGCCAACTTATTTAAACCATTGCAACCCAAATCAATCCTAAAGAGATGCGATACACATCTACTTGAACTCACCATCCAATTCAGCACACCATCCGATACTATTGTGCCGCATCACCATCCAACACAACTTTCAACAAATAAAAAATTCTATCTTGAACGGGTTCGTGAACCCGGAGTTGATCCCGCCATCCCATCCCATGGGACTAGCGACGGTGTTCTCGTGGGAACCCATGAAACCTGCAAGCCCATTTAACTTACACCTCGTGTACCCTTAGGACATAATGAACACTATAATGGAACTATCGCTAAAATGCAAAAAAAAAAAAAAAATAACCTCAACTTATGATGATTTCCATTCACTAATTATTGAGGTGGCACGCTAGAATAAATTGATGAATGTTTATTGTGATGGAAACTAGTGTTAGGGTGACTCATTTATTATTGTTATTATTATTATTATTATTATTATTATTATTTTATTATTATTATTATTATTATTATTATTATTATTATTATTATTATTATTATTATTATTATTATTATTATTATTTATTATTATTAATTAATTTATTTATTAATTATTTTTTTAGTTAGGGGGGGGGGGGGGGGGGGGAGGGGGATTGTGACGTAAAAATTCGGGTCTCTTTCCCAAATATTTTTAGGTTTGTACTTTCGATTTCTAGCCATGAAAACTACTAAGAAGAAATTCATTTAAGGAACATATATAGCATCCAATCAATTCATAAACTAGGTGGGTTTATCTAACCAATGAGGTTGGCTATCTAAAACAAAAATCAAAACAAACTAGGTGGGTTTTTCAAGCCAAATAAAAATCTATGGATTTTTCATGGCCAATAATCTATTAGATAATGTTAAGTTAAGTCGTCAAATGTATTTAATTTAATTTCCATAAATGCATGTAAGTAAAATAGACCTGAATGGAAGGTTGCCAAAAGTTCATTAGCATTGTTCAATCTGTCACATTTACTATATGGTACATGATTAGTGAAACATTCCTTAAATTTCGCACATCCACCCTGCTGTACATAGCTGGTGAATACGAGAAAGTTTAATATGTTTTGACACATCTAGGCTCTCCATGCATTGTGACCCACGAACACGTTTGTGATATTTGAGGTTTGTTAATCCATATGAACATGATATATCTCATGTTTACTCCTGATGTGCGATTTGCTTGAGGTATTATATTGGCAGCCACAAAAAGAAAAAGAATGTAAGAGTTTGAGTGGTTAAGAGAGACAGATAGAGAGAGGGGGAGAGATAAAGAAAGAGTTTAACATTTTTAGGTGAGTTTCGCATGAGATTTTTATGTCCTTGTTCTTTTTAATGTTTAAGGTTAGAGTATACGCTAGTTGAGATTTTTAGACGTTAAATGTGTGCCGGATGTATTATATAAACAACTAAAATATTTAATTGCAGAATGAAACATTTTGTGAGTTTGTCGTATGTTTGTCAGTAGTGAGGGTTATGCCAAAACTGGTCATGTATTAATAGAGTAAAGTCCACTATGATGACAGAGCTTGGGCTA
Source organism: Scalesia atractyloides (assembly GCA_947069175.1). Lineage (NCBI taxonomy): Eukaryota > Viridiplantae > Streptophyta > Magnoliopsida > Asterales > Asteraceae > Scalesia > Scalesia atractyloides. Next base: position 15,269,609 of record CAMTDV010000002.1, read on the forward strand.
TTTGTTGACAAGGAGTAGGCACTAAGAACCCTTAGTAATTCAAAAGTTGATTCGAAGTAGTAAAGTCCTAGTCCTAGAAAACCTTGTAGTTAATGAGCTTATCATGACATGTCTTTGTTTGTGAATTATATGGTTTTGTGCTTCATTATGTGTTTTGAACTGAGCTCACTAACATAAGATGACTGCTTTTAGTTTGTATAAGAGAACTGCAACTAAAACTGAAACGTAGGGCATAAGCTGGGTATCCGAAAGAGAAAAGGTTGACATTAGAACTTGGTCCTAGTAAGGGTGTGCAAAGTTGGTTTCGATCAATCATGGAGGTTTAACTATAACTATAACCAAGCTTCGATTATGTAAGAGCAGTTAACCATAACCATAAACGATGGTCGGTTAAGCATGGGTCAGTTGACCGTCGGTTATGGGTTGGTTTTGGTTAAGTTCTGTTAATTGTCCAATGTATTTTTTAATATTTTTTCTTTGTTCAAACTAAAATTGCTTCATCTATGATGTTGCAAGCTCGACTATGCAGATTCTAAGCTTGGTTATGGACAGTGGCAACATGAATTCCAATGTTTGTTGTTGCAATTTGCGGTATAAAAGTAGAAAAAATCACAAATATTCATGGTGCGGTTCGGTTATTCATATTCACTTAACCATAACCAATCGGCTTTGGTTGTTGAAAAAGTGTCATTAGTGATACTTTATCGGTGTCTAAGGACCAGTCAAAGATAAAGAGAAGTTTAAAATTCACCTCAACTAGTTAGAGGAAGTGGGGTGTCGAACTACGAAGAAGTTGTAGTCAATGTTAAAGCGTAACTAATTATTTAGTTAAACTACTCCTAATTTCTTTCAATTTTGAATTGGTTTAGAATATTGAATTCAACTAAGATTGATTTAAAATAAAACAAGGATTGGATTTGATTTTGGAAGCAAAGACTGAAATTGGTTTTGTGAACAATAATGAGTTAAAAAGATCACCTTGGGTTCTCGTTATGCAAAACACCAATAACTTGGTTTGAATTGTCAAATGAAAACTAAGACATAATTCCATGAAACTTTCATAAATCATAATAACAACAAAGGAATCCGACCCCATTGACCTAACGATCTGCAACCAAATAGGAACACATGCTATGATGCCGACTTAGCGATTGATGTCGTATGGTCGGTCAAAAAAATATTTAAAAAGTGTCCTAATCACCTCTACTAATAAAGAGCAAGTAGGGTGTCGAATCCATGGGGAACTAGTAGAAAATGTTAAAATTAATTGCTTTTTATCTAAGGATCTAATTCTAAAACTATTTGCTTTTTGTCGATTGAGAGAGTTCTTTCGAAAACTAGTTGATCATTGTAGTTGTAAATAGTTGTGAGAAAAAAGGACCGATCTCTAGGTTTTGGGTTGTGAAGGGAATTGGATAACCTAATTAATACAAATTGAAAGTCACATAGACATGATTTGTTATCCTACTTGTTTGATGAATAACTAATAAATAATATATATTTGGTTGCAATGATCCACAATCGAAACTAAACGATCGATGCAACTGAATAGCAAAGTTAACTACTAATCCTGGATTTCACATACACAATCTAATCAATGGTTAAAGGTTAAAGAACAATGAAAACTTAGATTTTAATCCCAATTGTTGATTACAAAACCAAATAACTGATGAAAACGTATGTATGAGATAACCTAAAAACTGTTTAACTAAAACAAGTAAACATAAAGATAAACTAGCCAAATGATTAGACATATCGAAATCTAAACGTGTGTAAATACAAGTTAATCCACTTCCTAATAGAAACCCTAGCCCCAAAGATGATCACGGGTAGTTTAGTCGCGCATCAGCAACAAATACTCCTCAATTCTTGATTCAGATGGAAAAAACTATAATCGGGAATGAATATGACATGTTTGAAAACCCCAAATCACCTCTTGAATTACCAAAAATGCCTTAGAAACGAATCCACTACAAAAACCTAAAGTTTTGGATATTATAGGATTTTTTTTCCAAAGATTCACACCATAAATTACGCTGCTAGTACCGTAAATAACAGAGCTCGTAAAAAACTTACGGAACTCATCAACTGTAAACGATGCTAAAAAGAGCTAACTTACGGAGATCTACCAAAAAATACAATGTTTTCACCATAATTTACGGTCTCAGTTTTTCCAACTTTCTTGTTCTTCATCTAACTTTCACATATAAACACTTTTGACCCTCGAAAATTTCTTCGATAGATCCCATACGCTCCACGTTCCTTCCTAATGTATTATTTGCTTGTTCCACCCTACAAATTACAAACACACTCAAAGTAACACTGTTTGATATCCATAAACACATAAAAATAATGAATTAAACACATTAACTACCTGTTATTCACCCGAATATCACATTCCCACACTTATCATTTGCTTTCCCTCAAGCAAACTCTCACAATACTGTCCAACCGTCATTGGCAAATTCGCTTCAAAATTCACTTACCAAATCTCAGCCGTGGTCCAAAGTCGCACCCAAACTCACAGATCAGCATTAGATGTGTTAATTCAGTAAGTAAACATGATCCTCATTTAAAAACATGATTTCCCCACCAAACCTAACATGCTCTCGGCTTTTATTCTCATATAACACACCCTTCACAATTGTCATTCCCTAGATTTAATATCTGAACTAGCGTGTAATTCACTAGTATTAATCACTCACTAACCGATTATGAGACTCTGTACTCATAAGCTTGTATCACAATCACACCCCCACTGTAACACATAGACAATGCACATATCTAAAGGACATTCGAGTTTTGGCTTAGGCTGAATATAGAGATTTTTTGGCTATTTTAAGTGGCTAAAAAGAAATGGGTTTACCAAACCATGACGATCTTTATTTATACTTGTCACACCCTGACCCGCAGCGGAAATAGAAGTCGGGGCATAATTGGGTTTTCATCAAAGCTCATGACATTTACTATAATTAAGTTTCATATTTATTAATTCAAGTTTAAAAGAGAATATCCCAACACATAAAAACATACAAACACAAGAAAAATGTTCTAGACAAGAAATGTTTTATTCTCCTTTTAAAGCCAAATCCTAAGTGTTCCTATCCTCAGCCTGTCCACCTGTATCATGTGTAAAATAAAGATTTGGGTCAACAAAAGTTGGCGAGTGAATCTCATTTAAACATTTGAATAAATTAGTTATATTGACTATTTTAATAAAAGTGTGCATGAACCAAATATGAGCATACGTATATGTAAATCTAACCACAAACCACATAACATCAAACAATGTACACATGAGCATGAAAAATGATGAACTGCGAGATCAAGGTTCAATCAAACGGAGCCGATCTAATGAGGCACGTGATGCTCAACTCGTATCAAACAAGGAACTGATGGGTCTTGTGTGAATGATTGCACTGAAATGAGAAAATGTAACCACATTTAACAACAACAAATATTACATACACGTTAGATCATATAATGGTAGTAGCACAAGTGTTTAAATAAAAAAAACATGTAACGACACATGATACACCCGAAAACATGAATAAAAAGAGGAATTCGTAAGGATTCACTCACAGTAGGTGCGTTTCTTGGGATTGATGACGATTGTGCACGATTTAGGATTCAACTACGAAGGAAAACTAACCTAAATAATCACGTAATAATTCGATAAATATATAACTTCTCTTTAAAATTAATATTTCTAATCAATGCTTTTTATTAGATTTTTAGGTTTATTTTTGTTGTATTTGTTACAATTTTTAAACTAGAAAAACCTTATTTTTAAGTATTTTAAGGGATTTTTAAATAAAAAATAAAGAAAATAGTAATAAAAATAGTTACCTTGTCAGGTCTGACCGGTTTTGACCGGTTGGATCGCGTAAGATTTGGGATCGTGTGAGGTTCGAACTCGTGACCTCCCATATACGTGCACGCAGCTCTACCAACTGAGCTACGTGTCTAACCCGAAATAATCTCCATTTTAATTACATATATATATACAAACTAGGATTAATTATATTTTACTGTTATTAAAAAGGTTTTTATAATGATCAAACCGGTGTTAGCAGGCCGAATCGAACTCGCGTCTCTCTGTACGTGTGCACACATCCCAACTAGTTGGGCTGTGTGTCTAACCCGTTTAACCACTGAATTATATTAATTATATATATACTAATTGAAGGGTGATCTGAATAGCTTTTAAAAAATTGGTTTTTTATTTCTGAAAGTCGGAGACATGTGCGATTCGAACCCGAGACGTGTGTTTTGTAATTGCACACAGTCCACCGCTGGACTGTGTGTCTAACCCGGTTAAACTTTTGGTTTCAATTATACTTAAACACATTATAAACTTCATCTTCTTCACCATAAAAACCCAGAAATCATACCCGATTGTTAAATTCTAAAATTGTTTTGTATTTGCTGATTAATTACCCTAGTTATCAATAACACATAGAAAGGTTTAAAGAGACGGTTGTACCTAAAAGAAAATGGCCCGACTTCTCATGCAATACTTCCGACAACAACACAAGATTCCGGCGAAGTAGAATTTGAAGTCAGAGAGATTTTAGAGAGGTTTGTGAGAATGAGCGAGTTTAACAGAAGGATTGTGAATCGCTATTTATGGGGAAGAAGTGCTTTTAAGTTGATTTCCGTTTTTGACCGTTTCGGTCAAGAAATTGATGATCTTAATGATTTTATAATTGATTTGCAACATAATTGCCTTAATGTGCGACTTGTAACAGTTTGGCAGCTTAAATTTCTAGATTAAAACGGTGATTTGATGGAATTCTTGGAGTTACAGATGTGGTCTAGGCGGATAGTTTGAACTGGTATAGCGCGCTATTCTTAATATAAGATTTATTTGATTTGAAAAGAATCAGATGTGTGTGTGTAGTGGTGTGGTGTAAGCTGTGTGTGCGCTTGATGGGGACCCGAGTTTGAACCCGGTTGCCCCTTGTTTATTTATTTTTATTATTTTTAATCTTTTTTGTTAATATTATTTTTTCTTTTTATTTATTTATTATTTTAACTATATAGTTAATTTATTTATTGACCATAAAAAATTATTAACACAAATTGTAAGATGAATAAATGCGTAACGAAACATTTAATAAATACTTGAATTTTAAATGGAGCGGGTTTTTTTGGAAACCTGTTTTACAACGAATGTTACGATACTGAACTAGTAATTTACAACTTTGGGTTATTTTCGATCCAAAACTATATATCATTTACATAATTTTTCAGCTGCTTAGTTTGGTCATTTGACCCATTTGATTGGCTGCATTTTCTGATTTTTTTTATTTTCTATTTTTTAGTTTTTTTTTCACAACTAAAACTCTAAATACATAGATTGACCTTCAAGGTTGATAATGGAACAAGTCGGTTTGGTTAATGATTTGGGTTTAACAACGAATGGGTATGAGGCTTAAAGTTGGATACTATGGGCCAGTTCTGGGTAATCGGGTAAACAAAGGTGTAAAAGAAAAGGGAATCCTAATTTACCTTTATTATCTAAGTGACTATATTAGGTCCACATCTGATTCTAGTGTCGCGCCCCGGATAAATATAATATTTATATGCCCTAATTACCCTTAACAATGAGTTAGTGGTAGTAAGGGATCGAACCACAAGAGCTTGTGGTTTGCGCACGGACAAGATAGATTTTAAAGAATGTTGTCACTTTTATGAAGCTTGCTAAGAAATTGATTAATTTGTTTGTTTGAAAAAGGTGTCGGAATGTACCGATGATTTTTTGTTTCGATTACTCAACTATGAAAACTTGAATGATTGTGGTTACACAGAAACTTGCTTAAATGATTTTAAACAATAAAATGGAAAACAAGGTTCACACCCGGTTCAATAATTATTCATGTAACATTCACGTAAAACGGGTTTCAAAAACTCGCTTCGTTTATTAATCAAGTATTTCATTTAAATGTTCGTTGCATATTTATAAGCGTTAGTTATATAATATTATGTCACATAATGATAATAATAATAATAATAATAATAATAATAATAATAATAATAATAATAATAATAATAATAATAATAATAATTATAATAATTAAAATTAATTGTGAGTAATAAAAGAATTAAAGATATTAAAAATCAATAGAATAAAAAAATAAAATAAAAATGAAGAGGAAGGGTACAACAGGAATCGAACCCGGGTCTCCCGCGTATGCACACAAAGAAAACACCACTACTCTACACACACTTTGGTGATTGAATCAGAAACAAATAATCTATATAGAAAAACTAAGAGCTAAACCTGCAAATCACTAGTTCGCATCCAAATCTGTTGTCGCAATTTAAGCTCGAAATCAAAGGGATAATGTTTTCATTATGATCGGAAACGGGTATAACTGATGGCACATTAGTTATGACTGAAAATTTTTGAACACATTTCATTTGTAACCGTCTCTTTTGAAACTGAAAACTTCTAAATTGATTTTTGAAAACTGAAATCATGTATTAATCATTTGCTCTATAAATAGCGATTCATCTCATTTCAATTACCTCGCACATATCCACTCTAAACTCTGCTCAATTTGCTCTGGTCGTCGGAATCTTTCTATCTGCTCTCGTCGGAATCAGTCAGCGGAAAATCGGGACTCTGGTTTCCAGTTGGTATGAACCCCTAAAACCTCCTATGTTCATATTTAATTCATTCAGTTTACAAACAAGTAACCAGAACTGATAAAATTTATATCCGTCGAGTTCCAGTTCTGGGTTCCAATTAAGTTGAAGAAGATGAAGTCGTTTAGAATATATGTATAATAAGTTTTGGTGTTTTAATTGGGTTAGACACACGTCCAGCGGTGGACTGTGTGATTTCACGCGAATGGTACTGAGTTCGATCCTTGATCATCACCGATCCAATGAAATAAATCCATTTTTTTCTAAACCAAATTATATTGTCTCACAGTAAGTTGATAAGTATAATAAAAATTCTATATTATACGGGTTAGACACACAACCCAACTAGTTGGGCTGGGTGCAAAACAATGCTGTGGTTGCGGGTTCGAGGCTGACCTTTCACACCGATTCAATGGATTTTAAAATCTTTTTAACTTAAGTAATTTCTGAAAATTCTAATAAGTATATAAAAATAATTAAAATCAGATTCCTAACGGGTTAGACACATAGCTCAGTTGGAAGAGCTGCGTGCACGTAAGCGGGAGGTCACAAGTTCGAGTCTCGCAAACACGCTGCCAATAACACCAAAAACCGGTCAGACCCCCCTTGTCAGGTCTGACAAGGTTTTTTAAGTATTATTTTAATTTATTTTAAAATATTAATTTTTGGTATATATATATTATATTATATCTTACTTTAAAAATTAAAAACACTTAAATAAAACCATTTTGTAGGTTTAACAACCCAAATAAATACCACAAAAATAACCTAAAAATCTAACATAAAGTATTAAATCAAAATATTAATTTTTATATATTTATCGAATTTTTGCGTTATTATTTAGGTTAGATTTTTTCGTCGGTTAAATCCTCAATTCGTGTGACTCTTCATTCAATCAAGGAAACGCACCCACTGTGAGTGAATCCTTACAAATTCCCCTTTTTAATCATGTTTTTGGGGTGTATCGTGTGTCGTACATATTTTATTTAATTTAACACTTGTGCTAACACCATTAAGTGATCTAATGTGTATATTTGTTTGTGTGGTTATGTGTGGTTACATTTTATCATTTCAGTGCAATCATTCATTTAAGGCCATCAGTTTCTTGTGGGATACGAGTTGAGCATCAGGTGCCTCATTAGATCGGCTCCGTTTGATTGAGCATTGATCTCAAGTTCATCATTCATCATGTTTATATGTTCATTGTGGATATTATGTGGTTTGTGATTGTTTAGATATATACATATTCTCACTTATGGTCCAACTTTTGTTGACCCAAACTTTTGTTTTACGCATGGTACAGGTGGACAGGCTGAGGAGGGAACACTTAGGATTGACCTTAAAAGATGAATGAAATATATTTTGTTTAGAACAATGATTTCTTGTGTTTGTATGTTTCCTTGTGTTTGGATATTTGAATTTAAATTTCAACTTAATAAATATGAAACCTTATAATAGTAAATGTCATGAGCTTTGATGATAACCCAATTATGCCCCGACTTTTATTTCTGCTGCGGATCAGGGTGTGACAGATTGGTATCAGAGCTTTTGACTATAGGGAAATATGATAGGTTATTAGACCCTTAGAGCCTATCTATAGTTGATTAGATTTAATTGTTTATGTGTTACATGCAAAACTCATGATGTTTATATGTTTCATGTTTATTTCACACACAAATGCATGCAAGCACTTTCACTAATACATGTTAATGTGTGATGTTCATTATAGTTCATATATTGATAACATATCATGCCTACGTAAGCACACACATCACAATATCACAATTTTCCTGATTTCTTCTTAAAGATTTTATAATGTTTTCATGTTTTTCAATCACATCAAAGTGAGTTCTACGACGGGCATGTAGTAACTGGAAGGGTACGAGTACTGATAGTCGAAACGTCTTGTCTAGGCTTGGCATTCGTATAAATCCAATATAATAGACCAATTTGCCTACTTGGTGACTAACGATGAGAGTACGAAGGACCTATTAAGCCAAAGCATGCCACACCAAACGTTGTGTGAACTAACCCCACTTTGAGTTGTCATTGTGTCTACACCTGGACACCTTCCGACATTACATCTCACAATCATGTTTTACGATTTTTATTCGGGTGATGCGAGTGTTATCAAGCCGTCACTAATGTGAACCTTACTAAGCCCAGTAGTCATGGGGGCCCACATGACTACTTAGGCTATAGTATGGGAGACACTCGGAGGCCCAAACATGAGCAAGCCCAAGACATCCGATGGATGTAGCTAAGTTATTGTTTACAATTATTTATGAATGTTGTTTTCCATCTTTTTACGACACATGACACCTAAAAACTATCAACTCATAATCTCCCTACGTATATTCTTGTAGATGTCTGCTAGACACTCTCGAGGTGGTAGAAGGTCAGAAAGATATAGCGAGCGCATGGCCACTCAAATCGCTCAACAGATGGCTGTTGTACTTCCTGACATGTCGTACAAGTTCAACAAACACTTGCCGTCAATCCCATCAACCCCACCAATCAAGAAGGTCAAAATACCGCCAACCCTCTCCCTAACACCACCAAATGCACCTACAATCATTTCAAGTCCTGCGATCCTCCAAAGTATGAGGGGACCGAAGGTGTCACCGCTCTCCTCGTTGGTTTGAGGAGATGGAAAGTACTTTTCTCAATTGCGATTGTCCCGACGATCGTAAGGTGCGATATGCTACTGGTCGTTTGTTAGGGGTAGCACTTACATGGTGGAACACAGAGAAGGGCAAGGGAGGTGCTGAAGCTGCTATGGCCTTAACTTGGGATGAGTTGAGGGAAATCATGACGAGACGCTTCTGTCCAAGAAGCGAAATTAAGAAATTGGAAGATGAGTTCTACTCATTAAAACAAAAAGAAGGAGACCACACCACGTACAACAAGAGATTTCTCGAGTTGAATCAGATGGTTCCCAATTGTTCACTTCGCTTTATCGTCTAATCGAGCATTACATTCGAGGTCTTCCCTCAAAAATTCAAGATTCTGTGTTAAGTACTTCACCCGCAACACTTGAAGCTGCTATGGAGCTGGCTACTGAACTTACGGAAAATCGCATCCGAAATGGCGATTTTAAGGATGAAAAGAAGAAGGCCAAGACACCTGCTGAAACCCAACCCCGACCCAAGCTGGTTCGTCTTCTAAGTTTGCTGGTAAGAGGAAACTCAACGGCAAGAATTTCGCCGTTACCCAAACCAATTCCCTATCACTGCTGCACCTATCACTCAAGTCGCTCCTCCTGCTGCCCCATTCAAGAAACCATACACTGGTCCTCATCCAAAATGCAAATGATGCCAATATCACCACCCTCCTGAGAACCCATGTCAGTACTGCACAAGTTGTGGCCGTGCAGGTCACACGATTCAAACTTGTCGCATCTTCCAAAAGCCAAACCGTAATCAACCTCAAGCCCAAACCAATAATCAAGTTGTAGGCCAAGCCTAACACCAACAACCTTTACTCTTACCACCTGATCAACCCATGGTTTAACCCTACTACCAACCCAATTACCCAATGATGCAACCTGTCAGAGCATGTTTCAACTGTGGCGATCCAACCCATTTCCGAAACACCTGTCCACTCTTGGTGAACATCATAAATGCCCAAGCTTAAGCCAATCCAGTGAATCAAGCCAACCAAGCTAATCCACCTTCTAGAGGAAGGGCTTTCAACATCAACGCCAACCAAGCTAGGGCTGATAATAGTGTGGTCCATGGTACGTTTCTTATTAACGGTAGTTATGCATCCATACTGTTTGATACTGGTGCGGATAAGAGTTTCGTGTCCTTAGAGTTTGAATCTATTCTTGATTTACCTCGCGTTAGTCTCGCTGAAACATTCACGGTGGAAGTTGCTGATGGCGAACCTATTACGTTAGACTTGATTATTCGTGATTGTACTCTCACTGTCAATGATCATGAATTTTCAATTGATCTCGTTCCTATGAAGTTGGGTAGTTTCGACATCATCATTGGAATGGACTGGCTTAGTCAGCATCACGCTGAAGTTATTTGCTACGAGAAGTTTATTCGAATTCCCCTCGCTGACGGTCAAACTTTATGTATTTTTGGTGAAACTCCTTCTAAAGGGCTCAAATTGATGTCATGCCTCCAAGCTCGAAGATATCTTCGCAAGGATTATATCACATTCTTAGCTCATATCGTCAAGAATGGAGGCAAGGAAAAGAAGCTCGAAGACATTCCAATTGTTAAAGAATTCCCTCAATTTTTCCCCGACGACGTTTCAGGACTTCCTCCTGTGCGAGAAGTCGAATTCCGAATCGATCTTGTACCTGGTGCTACACCAGTCGCAAAATCTCCCTATAGGTTAGCCCCATCTGAGATGCAAGAATTAGCTAGTCAGCTGCAAGAGTTGACTGACAAGGGATTTATACGTCCTAGCTCATCACCTTGGGGTGCGCCTGTTCTTTTCGTAAAGAAGAAAGATGGAACTTTCCGCATGTGTATCAATAATAGAGAGCTTAACAAGCTGACCATCAAAAATCACTATCCATTACCTCGTATTGATGATCTTTTAGATCAACTTCAAGGTGCCACCTGTTTTTCAAAAATCGACCTTCGATCTGGTTATCCTCAACTTAGAGTACGTGAAGAAGATATTCCAAAGACTACTTTTCGAACTCGTTATGATCATTATGAATTCATGGTTATGCCTTTTGGGTTGACCAATGCTCCTGCTATCTTCATGGATTTGATGAGTAGGGTGTGCAAACCTTACCTCGATCATTTTGTCATAGTTTTCATTGATGATATTATTATCTACTCCAAGACCAAATCCGATCATGAGCGACATCTTCGACTTATTCTAACACTCTTGAGAACCAAAAAGCTATATGCTAAGTTCTCAAAATGTGAGTTTTGGTTAAAAGAGGTACAATTTCTTGGACATGTCGTTAATGACAAAGGGATTCATGTCGACCGTACGAAGGTCAAAGCAGTGCAAGAGTGGCAAGCGCCACGTACTCCTATCGAAGTTAGGTCATTTCTTGGTCTAGCTGGTTACTATCGTCGTTTCATCGTAAATTTTTCTCGTATCGCCGTTCCACTCACAGCCTTGACCCACACGGGCAAGCCCTTTATTTGGGGGCCCAAGCAAGAAGAGGCTTTCCAAACTTTGAAGCAAAAACTTTGTGATGTACCTATCCTTACACTTCCTGATGGTTGCGGAGATTTTGTGGTCTATTGTGACGCGTCAAGGCAAGGTTTAGGTTGCGTTCTAATGCAAAGAGGAAAGGTGATAGCCTATGCCTCAAGGCAACTCAAAGTGCATGAAAAGAACTATACCACTCACGACCTAGAACTTGGAGCAGTCGTGTTCACTCTTAAGATATGGAGACATTATCTCTATGGTATCAAGTATGAAATTTACACTGACCACAAGAGCCTTCAACATATCTTCAATCAGAAAGAGTTGAATATGAGGCAACGACGATGGGTCGAACTCCTAAATGATTATGATTATGAAATTCGATATCATCCTGGCAAGGCTGATGTTGTGGCTGACGCCTCAGTCGAAAGGAGTATGTAAACTCCATCCATCTTTTGTGTTCCCAAATTGTGACTGATCTTCAAAACCGAATTAGAGCAGCTCAACATATTTTCGTCACGGAAAATGACGTACGAGATAAACTGTCTTGTGGAGCTGAAACCAAACTAGAATCCAAGTCGGATGGTATTCTCTATTACTTGAATCGTATTTGGGTACCTGATCGCGACGATCTTCGTGCTTTTCTCATGAACGAGGCTCACAAAACACGATACTCTATACATCTAGGAGCCGAGAAGATATATCAAGATCTACGATACTCCTACTGGTGGCCTAGCATGAAGAAAGATATCACTATATTTGTTTCCAAGTGCCTTACATGTTCCAAAGTGAAAGCTGAACATCAAAGACCTTCAGGACTTCTTATCCAACCCGAAATACCTGTATGGAAGTGGGAAAATATAACCATGGATTTCATTACCGGGTTACCTCGCACCTCCAGTGGGTATGATACCATTTGGGTTATCATTGATCGTCTTACGAAATCAGCTCATTTCATTCCAATCCACGAAGACTTTAAGAACGAGAAGTTAGCTCGTATCTATATTAATGAAATTGTAAGCCGTCATGGTGTACGCTTAAGTATCATTTTTGATCGAGACGGCTGTTTTACTTCACGAACATGGCAAGCCGTACAATCCGCTTTGGGTACACGATTAGATCTCAGCACGGCCTTTCACCCTCAAACGGACGGTCAATCTGAGCGCACCATACAAACCCTCGAAGACATGTTGCGAGCATGTGTCATAGACTTCAAGGGTAATTGGGACACTCATCTACCGTTAGTTGAATTTTCGTACAATAATAGATATCATTCAAGCATTGGCATGGCTCCTTTTGAAGCCTTATACGGTCCTAAGTGCCGATCTCCTGTATGTTGGCACGAAATTGGTGAAACGCAAATCACAGGACCTGAGTTGATTCAAGAAACGACTGACAAAATCCTTCAGATCCACAATAATCTTCTAGCAGCTCGAAGTCGTCAAAAGAGTTACGCTGATAAACAACGAAAGCCATTGGAGTTCTGTGTTGGTGATCAAGTGCTTTTGAAAGTATCACCGTGGAAGGGAGTGGTTCGTTTTGGTAAAAAAGGCAAGTTAGCACCACCCTATGTGGGATCATTCAAAATACTCGAAAGGGTTGGTCCTGTAGCATACAAACTTGACCTACCAGAAGAACTCAACAGAATTTATCCTACATTTCACGTATCAAACTTGAAAAAGTGTCTCGCCGACGAAAACCTTCACATTCCTTTAGAAGATATTCAAATCGATGAATTAATGCATTTTGTGGAAAGACCTGTAGAAATCATGGACTTCGGTGAAAAGTGTTTGAGACAAAGTCGTATTCCAATAGTCAGGGTGCGTTTGGAGTCAAAGCGAGGACTTGAGTTACTTGGGAACGTGAAGACTCAATGCGTGAAAAATACCTGCACCTTTTTCCAGTTACGTCTACTACTTAAATTTTGGGACGAAATTTCTAAAAGTAGGGGATACTGTAACATTCACGTAAAACTGGTTTCAAAAACTCGCTTCGTTTATTAATCAAGTATTTCATTTAAATGTTTCGTTGCATATTTATAAAAGTTAGTTATGTAATAATTTGTCACATAATGATAATAATAATAAAAAGTAAAATTAATTGGGAGTAATAAAAGAATTAAAGATATTAAAAATCAATAGAATAAAAAAATAAAATAAAAATGAAGAGGAAGGGTACAACCGGAATCGAACCCGGGTCTCCCGCGTATGCACACACACAAAATACCACTACTCTACACACACTTTGGTGATTGAATCAGAAACAAATAATCTATATAGAAAAACTAAGAGCTAAACCTACAAATCACTAGTTCGCATCCAAATCTGTTGTTGCGATTTAAACTCGAAATCAAAGGGATACGGTTTTCATTATGATCGAAAACGGGTATAACTGATGGCACATCAGTTATAAACGAGAATTTTTTAACATAATTCATTTGTAACCGTCTCTTTTGAAACCAAAAACTTCTAAATTGGTTTTTGAAAACTTAAATCATGTATTAATCATTTGCTCTATAAATAGCGATTCATCTCATTTCAATTACCTCGCACATATCCACTCTAAACTCTCTGCTCAATTTGCTCTGGTCGTCGGAATCTTTCTGTCTGCTCTCTTCGGAATCAGTCACCGGAAAATCGAGACTCTGGTTTCTAGTTGGTATGAACCCCTAAAACCTTCCTATGTTCATATCTAATTCATTCAGTTTACAAACAAGTAACCAGAACTGATAAAATTTATATCAGTCGAGTTCCAGTTCTGGGTTCCAATTAAGTTGAAGAAGATGAAGTCGTTTAGAATATATGTATAATAAGTTTTGGTGTTTTAATTGGGTTAGACTCACGTCCAGTGGTGGACTGTGTGCATTTCACGCGAATGGTACTGAGTTCGATCCTTGATCATCACCGATCCAATGAAATAAATCCATTTTTTTCTAAACCAAATTATATTGTCTCACAGTAAGTTGTTAAGTATAATAAAAATTCTATATTATACGGGTTAGACACACAACCCAACTGGTTGGGCTGGGTGCAAAACAATGCTGCGGTCGCGGGTTCGAGGCTGACCTTTCACACCGGTTCAATGGATTTTAAATCTTTTTAAATTAAGTAATTTCTGAAAAATTCTAATAAGTATATAAAAATAATTAAAATCAGATTCCTAACGGGTTAGATACGTAGCTCAGTTGGAAGACCTGCGTGCACTTAAGCGGGAGGTCACAAGTTCAGTCTCGCAAACACGCTGCCAATAACACCAAAAACCAGTCAGACCCCCCTTGTCAGGTCTGACAAGGTTTTTTTAAGTATTTTTTTAATTTATTTTAAAATATTAATTTTGGTATATATATATATATATATATATATATATATATATATATATATATATATCTTACTTTAAAAATTAAAAACACTTAAATAAAACCATTTTGTAGGTTTAACAACCCCAATAAATACCACAAAAATAACCTTAAAATCTAACATAAAGTATTAAATCAAAATATTAATTTTTATATATTTATCGATTTTTTGCATTATTACTTAGGTTAGATTTCTTCGTCGGTTAAATCCTCAATTCGTGCGCACTCTTCGTTCAATCAAGGAAACGCACCCACTGTGAGTGAATCCTTACAAATTCCCCTTTTTAATCATGTTTTTGGGGTGTATCATGTGTCGTACATATTTTATTTAATTTAACACTTGTGCTAACACTATTAAGTGATCTAATGTGTATATTTGTTTGTGTGGTTATGTGTGGTTACATTTTATCATTTCAGTGCAATCATTCATTTAAGACCCATCAGTTTCTCATGGGATACGAGTTGAGCATCAGGTGCCTCATTAGATCGGCTTCGTTTGATTGAGCCTTGATCTCAAGTTCATCATTCATCATGTTCATATGTTCATTGTGGATATTATGTGGTTTGTGATTGTTTATATATATACATATTCTCACTTATGGTCCATGCATAATTTTTTATTTAGATAACTAATATAACAACTGTTTAAATGTTTTACTTAGATTCACTCGCCAACTTTTGTTGACCCAAACTTTTGTTTTACACATGGTACAGGTGGACAGGCTGAGGAGAGGAACACTTAGGATTGGTCTTAAAAGACAAGGCATGAATACACATATTCATTTAACAAAGTCAAATTTCATAATTCACTCAACAATTCGTAAATTGAATACAAACGTAAGACAATTATCTAATGATTCAAATGTAATTCAATTTGTCACAAAGCAAATATTAAACAAGTAGCAAATCCTAGAATCCTTCTACACCGGGGTGAAACCCGCGAGAATTAGCCGCTCATGATGGACGGAACACGATCAACGATTTGTGAACTCTTGACTTTGAACATCTTGAAGCTTTGAATGTGATGGAGATGATGATTATGTCACACCCTGACCCGCAGCGGAAATGGTAGTCGGGGCATTATTGGGTTTTCATCAAAGCTCATGATTTACTATAATAAAGTTTCATATTTATTATTTCCAATTTAACAACAAACATACAAACACAACATGTTTTAAACAGAACATTCATAAACTCTTTATTTTTCTTCTAAGACAAATTCCTATGTGTTCCTTGCTTGAACTTGTCCACCTGTATCATGTGTCAAAATAGAGATTTGGGTCAACAAAAGTTGGCGAGTGAATCTTATTTAATCATTTGAAAGAAATAGTATATTTATTAATTTAATAAAAAATATGCATGAACCAAATATGAGCATACGTATATATACAATCCACAAACCACATAATCATCTAGAAAGCACACACAAGCATGATAAATGATGAACTGTGAGATCAAAGTGAATTAAACGGAGCCAATCTAATGAGGCACGCGATGCTCAACTCGTCTCCAATGAGGAACTGATGGGCCTAATATGAATGTTTGCCACAAATGAGATAATGAGCAATGAGCTGTGAGATCAAGGCTCAATCAAACGGAGCCGATCTAATGAGGCACGCGATGCTCAACTCGTATCTGACGAGGAGCTGACGGGCCTAGTGACAGCTTGACTGCATTGAGAAAGTAATACCACAAATAACAATAAACCAAATATCACATAATATGTTAGTTCATATACTGGTAATAGCACAAGTGATTAAAGAAATAAGTTAAAGAAAATGACACATGATACACCTAAAAAT
The DNA here is from genome assembly GCA_947069175.1 of Scalesia atractyloides. Taxonomy (NCBI): domain Eukaryota; kingdom Viridiplantae; phylum Streptophyta; class Magnoliopsida; order Asterales; family Asteraceae; genus Scalesia; species Scalesia atractyloides. The sequence continues at coordinate 15,286,550 of CAMTDV010000002.1, forward strand.
ATGAATAAAAAGGGGAAGTTTGTAAGAATTCACTCACAGTGGGTGCGTCTTTCTTGGATTGATGACGCGGCGCACGATTTTGGATTCAACCAACGAGAGAAACTAACCTAAATAGCCACGTAATAATTCGGTAAATATATAATTTTTATTTGAAATTAATATTTTAAATTAATGCTTTTTATTAGATTTTTTTAGATCTATTTTTTTGTGATATTTATTACAGTTTTTAAACTTAAAAAGTTTTTTTTAAGTATTCTTAAATGATTTTAATTAAAATAATAAAGAAAATAATAATAAAAAAATATAGACCTTGTCAGGTCTAACCGTCTGACGGGCGGATCGTGTATAATTTTTTGGCTTCGTGTGTGGTTCAAACCCGTGACCTCCCGTATACGTGCACGCAGCTCTATCAACTGAGCTACGTGTCTAACCCGAAATAACTCTGATTTTAATTACATATATATACTGGTTAACTTAAACCTTATTTTGTTTTTAATAAAAAGATTTATTAACTGCCCAAAACTGGTTACAACAACACGTTTCGAACCCATGACCTACAGTTCACGTGCACATAGCCCAACCAGTTGGGGTGTGTGTCTGACCTGATTAAACACTGATTTACATTAAATTTATATTCAAGTTGAAAGGTGATCTGATGAGGTATATAAAAATGATTTTTATTTCAGAAAGTCGGAGACACATAAGACTCGAACCCGAGACGTGCTTGATGATATTGCACACAGTCCACCACTGGACTGTGTGTCTAACCTGGTTTAAAACCCGTTTTAATTATATTAATATGCTTTTTAAACTTCATCTCTTCATAACAAAAACCAGTTTTGACATAACCCGATTATCAATCTGATACTGCTTATTGGATTTGTTTTACTTCGACTGACAATAACATAAATAAAATGATAAAGATTCGAGATGATTATACCGAACAGGTGTGATCTCCGGTGATGTTTCCGACGATGAACAATTTTTCCGGCGAAGGTGTGCTTCGAACGCAGAGGATCCTTCCGAGAGTTTAGAGTGGTGTTGAGAGTGTGAGCGAGTTCAACTAAGGTGCTAGGATCGCTATTTATAGAGTAGGCAATGGCTTGATTGAATTTTCGGTTTCATAGGTTTCGGTCAAAATTTGAATGCTGCAATGATTGTATAACCGTTTTTTGGAGGTTGTTGACTCGATAATTAAGTCTATTACTTAATTTGAAAACGGTTACATCCGTTTCTTGCAGAGATGTATGAATTCATGATGATTGCCGGAGATTACGTACGGCTGTTACAGCCTTCTTTTGAATCTGGATTAATGAGACGAATACATAAATGATTAATGGATACGGTTTCTTTCAATGTTGCGCGGGTGTTGTAGCAATGTGTAGTGTGTGTTAACTAGGTGGTACCCGGGTTCGATACCCGTGGTCTACACTTTTGTTGATTTATTTACTTATTTATATATATTATTAATTTTTTTAATTAAATTTATTTATTACATTATTATTTTAACTCTATTGCTTTATTTAATATTAAATGCTAATAATAATATAGTAAATTTTATACTTTCATCATAAATGCATAACGAACATCATGCGTATGTTTAATACAAAAACGGAGCGGGTTTTCGAACCCGTTTTTCGTCAGATGTTACGATTAAGGTTTAGGATGGATGATGATGAACAATGGATTGAGGGATTGATGATGATGATAGGGAATTAGGGTTAGGATTGAAGGTGATGGATCTAATGATTGGTGTGAAAGAATGGTGAAGATGGATGAGTTCTTGGCTCCGAGAAGGTGTTTCAAACTCACAAAACTCGTAACTCCCAAAGAAAAGGTAAAAAACATGTCATATACACGTCCCCAATTCAACAATCAACAAAATTCGTGTTCAAAAAACAGGGAGGGCGTCGCCGACGGCCCTTGGATATCCTGGTTTCCTCCGACGACCTTTTCTACTATCTACGGGGTTTTTTGGGAAACAGAGTCATCAGAGGGGCATCGTCGACTGCCCTGGGGACGACACCTGCATTTCTCATTCTTTGTTTTTCCCATTTCACGCTCTTAGTTGACCCGATTTCGTCCTGGTGCTCCGTATAGCTCCCGAATAGCTCCTTAAACTCCATTAGACATGCAAAACACACTTCCAATTAAAAGTAGGCTATTCGAAACAAAAATTATATAAAAACATTAGCTTAAACATATATGAACACCGGTTTTCGACCACACATCACATCCACACTTGTCTTTTGCTTGCCCTCAAGCAAATCAGTTTTTCACTTTCACGTGGGTCGAACCTCGAGACACAAGCTAAGGTCTATTGCTATGCCCGGTTCATGATTCTTAAAATTTTCAACATATTTAGCGGTAAAGTGATTAATCACATAAGAATGGTTACCGAAGATTAACCCGCCCTTGGAACTCACAAGTCATACACACCCCTCACAATGTTCTCTCCACTCGGTTTAAAAATTGGTTAAATAGATGATGCATTAGCACTTTTGATGTAATCACTCAAACCGATTAGAAAACGTACCCGCATAGGCTTGCAACTCAATCATTCTCCACCATCGAACATAAATACTAAGCACAAAACAAAAGATCTTTAAAGGGTTGTAACGGGCTAGGCTAAGGGTATGGAATAGGATAACTTGAAAGTGGCTAAGGTGATGAAAACTCGATTTTTATTACATACGCAACTACTCTAAAAACGACTACTACGAATAAACAAACTAAGAGGCAAAGACTTTTGCCTTTTATTCAACAAACTATCAATACATATTTTTGTGATTTTCTTAATGATTTTCTGTTCTTTTTCATGATATTTTCTGAATTTTCAATCTTTTTTAAGTCAAACAATTAATCCTAAAATCAAGTTTTCATCATACGGGTTAAAGATAGAAGGCCCAACGGTCAAAGGCTAAATGGGTTGGTCAAACAAAAGGTTTATGCTCAAAGTTGGCGACTAAGGGATTGATTTCGGGTAAGGATATATAAATGGTGTAAAAGGAAAAGGTTTACCTAATACCTTAATCATTCTTGTGCTCGTATTCAATCTATGGTCTTAAACGCATCAAAAGTTGTAAGTTCTACAATACGCGACTAATGGTCCACTCAAACAAAGAAATATATGCATATATCTATGATGTGTAAAGCGGCTCAAAATCTGCGTAAAAAGGGTATGGTATATGATATGCACAAAATACAAGTTTCTTAAGCGGATTATTCCCAAATAACCACCCGCTAAATACCCGTCATGTTATTAATTTGAACTTGACCTTGACAAAAGACCACATGGGTTGTGCCACCCCTCATTGTCTTAATTACTTGTGCTTTTTAGATTGCTTCAAATAAAGACATTTTGAAAAAAATTTGAGATCTTCCCCCATCCCCACACTTGAGGTCAACATTTTCCTTAATGTGTATTGTTTAGATGAACGGCTAAAATCGAAAAACTTTTTCTCCTACATCCCCACACTTGAGGTCAACATTGTCCTCAGTGTGTAAGAATAAAGCTTTAAAACGCACAAGGGATGTGACATGGCTAACCTCCCTAAAATTTCACCCCGGTAAATAAACTACAAAATACAATCCACTTAATAGAAAATTAAAAAACAAAGCTGAAAAGAAACGTATGCACCTGGTTTTCGCTCATTCCTCGTGTGCTCTTCATTCTTCTACAAAAATGGTCATCTCGCGAATATAATGTACCTACAAATCTCAACCCTCATGTAGAAGCAAGCTTCTCACAACCATCAAAATTTGTTAGTTACCTAGTTCTACCATTTTATAAAGAATTACCAAGTCATTCGTTATTTCACTTTGATTTTGTGGAAAAAAATAATTTACAACAACAGCAATCCTAACTCACTTTCGTAGGAATCACGGTTGCATTTAGCTTATGCAACAAGCCCTTTTGAACCTCCCGATAGCTCGAGAGGACGAGTAGGTCTCGTGAGGGTTATATAGGGAATACACCCACAAAGTTCATTTAACTACTAAGCAAACGATATACAAAAGACTAAAAAAAGCTAAATGATAAAAGAAACAAGCTATCTAAAACAAGGGAAAATATAACAACAACAGAGAACATACCGTGCATTATCTTTGGCAATGCTCGTTCGGATCAACCGGCGGGTATGGATGGAACGGGAAGCCGGTTAGAGACTCCATCATCTCGCGGTAATCATCGAGGGGACCCCTTTCCCCTTTGGTCGGTTGTTGAAGCTGCGGCGGAACAAAATTGAGCCAACTCCTTCGGGCCAATGAGGAGATGGGTTTGAAGGTCCGGCAGGCACGGGAAGGTGTGTGCTCTCGATACGGCAAACCTGGCATATAGTCTTGATGGTGCCTCTCTTGATCGTGGAGGTGCTTGGCATTGTTTATTACAAGTTGTTGAGCTGTAGCCATCGCACCCCATCGGCGGTCCTCTACGTGTTATATTCAATTCGGAGGCGGTCTTGCTCATCCTCCCAAGCTCGTCTCCGAGCCGACTCTTGTACCCTATGCATCTCCTGTTGTTCCCACTGAGATTGCTGCATAGCCCACCTTGTCTGTTGCTCTTCTCACTGCTCTTGTTGCCTAGCTCGGTGGGCGGTGTCTTCAGCCCAACGAGTTTGTTGTTGAGCTTGAAAGTCGTACTCCCATTGCCTCCTTCGCTGTTCATATTCCCGGTTCTCCCCAATAACCGCGGAGACATCATATACATCTTGTTGTCCCTGGTTGTAGTTAGGATACCCAGCCTACGCCAGTTGGGCATAAAACTCGCTACACCTTCCGAAATTTCCTGGTGTGGCCAGGTATATCTTCAATGCGGTCCCCTCGGACCTTGAGGCTCATCCTCATTTTCCTCATCTATCATCTCCTCCTCTCTTGCAGCCTCTTGTGCGGCACTCGGATCAATAAACTGGAATTAGTGTCCTTGATCATTAGACACCGATGTACTGGTGACCATAAACTTGAACCTGTATCTTCCAATGTTGCTTCATTTATGCGAAGCAGATTTGATCCATGGGCTTTGAAACATACAATGATTCTGCTGGTAACTTGTTTTGCTGCACAATCATGGCACTAATCAACCGAACATACGATATCATCTTCCGCGCATAGGACTCACGGGTATCCCAAGTGTTTATCATAACGAGATGCCGCCATGATAATTTCGATGCTCCAAACAATAGCGAGTAAAGCACCCGACAATCTGATGCTTTAACCTTACCCTGATCCCCAAATCTGACCATGATATTCTCAAGAAAATGGGTTGAAGGATTTTCCCTTCAACCGACTAATGGTTCCTCAATGCCATCCCAAAGATCAAAAAAGGTAACACCGCTCCAACCATACCATCCGGGTCCGCTGAGTTAATTTTGTTATCTAAAAATTGGTCCATGGTGTAGTAAAAATACTCGTCAACCCCCAACGAGTCAAACCGCGCAATACAGTTCATCGTCTCGAAAGACATCACTCTTTGACCTCTTCCTGTATCACCGACCAATTGCCATGTGTTCGGCGAACCATCCTTATTGTTAAACCTCAATGACGCCAACCATTCACAAACTACCGTCAAATAAACCCATGGTGTGATGTCCTCACACCAATCCAAGACCCGTTCCCAACCGAGCCTCTCAACATTTGGATGATCCCAATCGTCCGAAACTCTTCACGTTCACCATCCATTCCGGTACAACCCTCTCCGGAATAGTAGTAGTTAGCCATTCACCATCTTCCATTTCCACAACTTCACTTCAAGGCGTTTGTCATTAAACCTTGAAAGCGATCTCCTCTTGTTTTCATTCCATGTGCTACCAATACTACTGTCTCTGATCTTTCCCAAACCCAATCTTGCTTGTATAACTGTGCATCACCCTCTTCCACATTACTTAATTGTTGCAACTTCTTCTGCATAAACCTGGAAGCCGAACCGGCTCCCGAAGATGAACCTTGACCCGTAGTCTTGCTCCTCTTCCAGTTTGCCATGACTACAATCAATACACAAGGAAGGTAATCAATATCACTTAAAACTTCAAATCATCTCAAACTTTAAACATAACATATGATATTGAACCATAATTATCCTTTAACTAGCTCATTTAACTTCCAATGTAGCAAACTTTAACATCCAAAATCAAATTTTCATGTTTAATTCTAAGTTCACCAAATTTCAACCAAGTTCAACATCACGCTCATGTTCAATCATTCGAACAAATGAGTGTAAACATCTCACCATACTTGTTGCATGTCTAATCCCCAACCAAATCAAGTGTTTACCCACAGATTCAAGCTAAAACATCATACATTATCATAAACAACCTACTCTTAAACAAAAAGTTCAAAATTTCGAAAGAAATTAACAAACCGTATGATAATCCTGCTCAAATTCAAGTAAAGCTCATACATTTGATGATGTAGGCTAACAGAAACTAAGAAAAGATGAAAGTCAATAACTTTGAAGAACACCCTTGCAAAAACCCGAAAATTCAAATTCAGAAATCTTGCAAACTAGCAAGAATTGATGGAAACTAGTATAGGGGTTTTGTTCCCCGTGAAAAACTACACAAAATAGGCTTAAGAATCACTAGATTTGGTGGAGAATTGAAGAAGTTATGAGTAGAAGAAGGTGTTAGGGTTCTTGAGCTCTTGGGGAATAAGATGAAGTAAGAGGTGAATTAGGATGTTCGAATGCTGAGATTTAATGGTTGAAAGACTAAGTATGGATCAGGTTAGGTGTTCCTGGGTCGAACAGGTGGCTAAAAGTGAGTTCGGGTTGGGTTTGAATGAGTTTAATGGAGTTTGGGTTAGACGTGTTCAAAAAAACCGGTTACGCAACCGAAACCAGAAAAAAAACCGAAACCGGTTTTCTTTAACCGGTTTTTTTGAAACCGGTTAGGGTAGTAACCGGTTATACCGGTTAGACACCTACGACTTTTATAAACAAAACCGGTTAATAAACCGGTTAATTTAAAACCAGTTAAAAACCGGTTATTGCAAAAAACCGGTTAACCGGTAACGGTGTAAAAAACGGTTTTTTAAAACCGGTTAAACCGATTAAAAACGGTAATATTATAGTAACGGTCATATGACCGTTTGGGAGCCTCCTAGCCGTTTTTTTGGACTTATTTTGGCCTAAAAATCATCTCCAACTAGTATACAAGGGTTGTGGGTGTTTGGGTTCAAGCACACAACTCTCTAAACCTCCAAAAACTCTAAAAAACGCTTAAAATCTTGTTCGATATTTCTTGAAAAAGCATGGCAAGCTCTAGTGCTCATGATTCGGTCAACATTGGCGAGTCTACAACGGACGCGGTGGTTCGTGTTATTCCAACGAAGCTCAACCCCGAAGTTTGGGCACATTTCGATTTGTGCGAGATGGCCTAACGGGAGAAAAAAAGCGCGTTGTCACCATTGTAATGGTTTCTACGCCGAAACCGCAAACACCACGTTGAGACAACACATCGAAAAACCATTTTGCAAGGCGTTGAAACAACAACCCGCTAGTGGTAAAACCTCCATGGCAAGTGAATGCGCTTCTTTGTTCGCCTACAATTACGAAATGGCTAGGGAGGAAATGGCGAAGTTTGTAATCCAAGAAAGTTTGCCGTTCAACACTTTCGACAAACAACGCTACACAAAGATGGTTCAAAGAACTTGTTAGGTTCTAGTAGTGTGAGACTGAAGCATCAAATATACGCAACAGTCTATGGTAGCTAACTGGGGTTAACTGGGTTAGTTTGTATTTGGTTTGGACCTTTATAGGTCATTTGGGCATGCCATAGGCCATGTGGGCCAAGCAAGCCCATAGGCAAGCCCATTACGGTTATGCCTTACCCTAGGTATATAAGCTAAGCTTATGTCATTTCCTAGGGTTAGACTTTTGGAGACTTTTAGGTTTTCTCTAGAGAACCTCCATCTTGTACCAGACGATTTTGCTTGTTCAAGTAATAGAATCTGTGCAAGGTGTTAAATTGAATTCGTTATTGTTCTTCATCGTTTTGGTTTTCTTGAATTATCACCAAGTTTGGATTCCGCCCATCCTTGGTGATTGTGTGATATCAGTGTTAGATCTGGATTAACGGGACTTACAAGTGGTATTAGAGCCCCTGTTGAACCTGTTTCCAGGCTCAGATCTGATATTACAAGATTCTGTTCGGTTTTCTGCTGAAGAACGAAACAGAAGAAGATCCAAGCATTTCGGATCAACACTCAAGGATTTCGGATTTTCTGGTTGCATTTCGGATTGAATTCGGATTAATCTGCTTCATTTCGGATAAAAATCTTGAATTTCTGTTAGATTTCGGATAAATCTTCAAGCATTTCGGTTTATCTTTAAGCATTTCGGATTTTCTGTAAGGATTTCGGATAAATCTTCAAGCATTTCGGATTTTCTTCAAGGATTCCAGATTCGTAACTGTTCCGAATTCGGATAGACATTCATTCCGGATTGCTGTTGCAGATTACTGTTCCGGATTCTGACTGTTTTCTGTGTATCTGATAGCATTCCGGATTACTATTCCAGATTTGGTCTTCAGTCCGGGTTTGATATTCATTCCGGATTTGGTCTTCATTCCGATTTGATATTCATTCCGGATTTGGTCTTCATTTTGGATCAGGGTTTCATTCCGGACTAGATTCACTATTCGGATTCTCTCATCTCGGATTGCATCTCGGATCACTGTTCCGAATTACCATATTAGGTCACTGATTCCGGATTCCATCTCGGATTGTTAATCCAAGTTACTGTTCCGAATTTGGTACTGTTCCGAGTTGCACCTAAAAAGGTGGAAAGTTAACCAGCTGACGTAACCGGAGTAAAACGTTTTCGAACATAGAATTTGATCCATAGACAATTTTAACAAACCGTTTGCACGGCTAGACTCGTGTGATTTTTACGGCAAAATAAGGCACGAAAATTCCTAAAATCACCATCGAACAGTATATATCGTTGGAATCGTATCGTCGAGACGAGTCTAACGGTACCTTTTGGTAAAAACAGTTTTCGGACATTTTTATCGTGTTTACGGTCTGGTTTCGATTAACCGGAGATGTTTACAGCACAAAATCAAAACCCGAGCCTGCGGGATGAAGTGAAGGAAAGGCTAAACGTGTTTATCGGAGACTACAATGTTGATCCGGTTGCTAACTATGTGATGCGTTTGCTTGACCGTGGAAGGCAAAAAGAGGATGTAAGGAATGATTTGAATAGCTTTTTGGGTGATGTCAAAGACTCTTTTGTTTCTTGGTTATGGGATCAGTTACAGTCAAACCAAGATCTCCAAGATCGATATGCAAAATCAACTGAGCCTAATCCTGAAGAAGTGTCTGAGCAGAAACCTCAACCACAGCAAGCAGCAATCAGCAGCCCAGCACCCCAAACTCAACCTCAAGCCCAAACTAACGCTGACAAATCTAGCTCGTCCATTGACACAGTCAACTATCTTTTGTGCACTGAACCTTGCAGGAATAGGGTTGCTCAACTCAGGCTCTTAATTCCAAAATGACTGATGAATACAACCATGCAGTGGCTCAGTGCATCAGCCTTTGAGAAAGTAACAAGTTACTGAAAGAAAAGGTTGAAGCTCAAAAGAAAGACATAGCTCAGCTCCACCTGGACGTAAATCAACAGAAATGTTGGGTCCATGATTACAAAACCAAATTAGATTCAAAAACCATGTAACACGACTTGGTAAGAGTTGAGCTGGGACTTCTTACTAGAAAATATCAACAAAATGAAGTTAATATAAAGAAGTTTGATACATCAAGCAAGCTTATTCAAGACGTGTGCAATGTGCAACTGGCATATAAGGGGAACAAAGGGAAGGGGTTGGGATTCAATCCGGTTGCCCCACCGTATAATCACAATACACAACAATGCCTGAAACCGACGAAGATGTTGAAAAAGCACAACATAAAGGTGTACCGCAAACCAAGTGATTATACGCCAAACGCAAGGGAACCATCTGGTGCTGTTGACTCTTCTAAAGATTCAGCTAATGAAGAGAGAGCGGACATGCACAAGGCTCCAAGAGCGCAAACTGAACAATCTGAACCTTCTGCTACTGATGAAAAGGTTCAGAGCAAGCTAAAAGAGCAGAAAGAGCAAATCGGAAATGATATATGTATGATGCACAAATTTAGGGGGGAAGAGGGTGATAATGTATATATGTATTGTTTGAGGGGGAGAAAATTAGAAAAATACAAAAACATTATTTGAAAAACAGAAAAATAAAAAAATAAAAAGCCATGGGAAATGAAATGAATATTCGTGATAAAGGGTGTGACTGACACATGTAAGGTGTCGTAGCTGAAAAGACTGGATCTAATGTAATATGTCGATAGGCTTAATGCTCAAAGTGATTAAAAGATTCTAAGTGATATAAACATAACGAACTATGTATCTTGTGGGTAACATACCATCGACGTACGATTTTATGGTCTTAAATCTTGTGTTGATAGATAACCAACATCTGAAGTTTCGGGTCTTTATGCTGTTGAGTCATCCGGGGATTCTTGGCTGTCATTCTATTGCATCCATATTATATGCAGACCTAGGCACATTCAGGATATCTTTAAAAGAGCCAAAAAAAAGGCCAAAACCTTAAAAGAAAGGAAATCTCATCACGAGAAAATTCCATGTGCTTGAAAAGTCAAACATACCACATAAGGTATATGCCTAACCCTCGTTAGATACTATTGGTCACTCTGCTGTATGGAAGTACTGACCTGTTCACCAATAGTCTGATGTTGTAAAAGATGGATGATCTCAGTATACTCACCTGCTACGATGAATCGTTGTGTTTACCTTGATCGCGGGGGTATGTCATGGTATGGGGCACATGGGTATTATAGTATAATACTACCTTAAGCATATCACGAAGTTGAAAAATGATAGTTGAGCGTTAAAGTTTAAGTGGACAAACATATTGGCAATCACTTAGATCAGTCTAACATTAGTATATAGCCTGGTTCATGACATCGGTAGCACCTGAGTTTGTCCTTTGTGAGACCAGTCTTCAGGTTGGACAGAGGTTGCCTTCCATATTTTTTCTGAAATTTGTTGACCCGAAAAGCAGCCATTGCTAAGTTCCAGGAGACATCGATCGCATCCAGGTCTTCCTCCATGATTTGATCAACTTCTGTTGGCAGAATAGATGGAGGGGTCATATCACCTGCCAGGAAGGCGTTCAAGCTCTTGATCATTGATGCAGCAATTGCCAGCTTCTCTTCATTCTCCTTAGTGAGAAAAGCAGAGTTTGGAGCGGGTTGTGCAGAGCCAGGGACAGGTGCGCCCGTTTGAGGAATACCACCTTGTTGCACGGTTTGAGGAGTTGCAGGACTGAAAACCACATTTGGATACTAAGCATGGAACTGTGTATGGACTTGAGCCGCTGAGGCCGTCGTTGGATTTGGAGATTGAAACCCATACACATATTGAGTGTTTTGAGGCGTGACAACAGGACTGTACACCACATTTGATCCACCTGGTGCTTGTGCAGTTCCTTCCAGAGGACTATAGACGAGATTATGTGACAATAACGCTGCGTTCTGACCTGTCATCCCTGCGCCATCAGACTACTCTGATGATTGATCTCCCTTTGTTTGTTATCAATTTCACATGATTTGATAGTAGCTATCATCTTAGTGAGAGTGACGTCGTTTAGATTATTTGTCTTTTTGATCATGCCCACGTCTGCATCCCAACTTTTGGGCAGGGAATTCAACAACTGTCGGTTTATAGCGCTGTTGGTGAGGGTGATCTCAACTGAAATCATCTGGGAAAACCTGTTTGACATAGCGGCGTATCTGATTCTCGATGGTTTCCCCATATATGTGATTGAACGAGCTGAATTGCTGATTCGTTATTGTTCTTCATCGTTTTGGTTTTCTTGAATTATCACTAAGTTTGGATTCCGCCCATCCTTGGTGATTGTGTGATATCAGTGTTAGATCCGGATTAACGGGACTTACAGAACTCTCCAACCACGATACACCCATGTAAGTCGTGCTACTCTTAGGAGGGATTGTTTGAAATTTTGGAAAAACGCTAAACAAGAATTAATTTCTTATTTTGAAAAATTAAAAACCGGTGTTAACTTGACTAGCGATGTTTGGTCCGTACTGCATGGTTCACCCGACTCATATATTTGTGTCACCGCCCATTGGATTGAACCGTCGACGTGGCGAATGATGAAACGCACAATTTTTTTAAAATTATTTGATTACTCTCACCGGTGAAGCTATTTATAAAGCAATCGACAAATGTATTGCAACATACAAATTGGAAAACAAGATTTTTTCAATATCTTTTGACAACGCCTCAAACAATACGTTTCGGTAATGCATTTAAAATTAAAATACAAACCGATTTGTGAAGGTATTTTTATCCATAGTCGATGTATTGCACATATCATTAATTTGGCCGTTCAAGACGGTTTAAAGGTTATTGAACCACAAAAGGAAGCTTTCAAAAAAGGTTACGTCATATATATAGTAACACACGTAGACATTCAAAATATAAAAAAATGTGTAAGGAAGCGGGTCGAATAAGCTTAGGACCCAATTGGGACGTTGCTCATAGATGGAACTCGACTTGCACCATGTTTGAAAAGGCTATTTTGCAAAAAGAAAGTTTAATAGAATTTCATAACTCTTTGTCTAGTCGTAGGAAGGTTTCGCCTTACCACCCATCGGTTGGGCTACTATTGAAATGGGTACACAATTGCTTCAAGTTTTCAAAACATCAACAAAAACTTTATCGGGTGTCTATTATCCTACAAGTTCTTTGGTGCTTCATAATTTGTTTAAAATGTGTTTAAATTAAACGAGATGTCGGTTAGAGGTAGGCCATATTGTGATATGGCGGAAACAATGAAGGAAAAACTAAGAAAATATTTTAGCGAACTACCGGCGGTTTTCACTTGTGCCGCCTCTTTAACCCTTGCTTTAACGTTTTTGATACCGGGTCTTTGATTGAAAAAAATGCAAACGAGTTGAATTTAAACATCGATCGAGACCTTAACTTTGGTGAAGCCGCAAAAGTTCGTTTCAACGATCAACTTTCAAGAATGTATGACGTTTATGTAACAAAATATGGTGCAACCACGTCACACATTCACGAGTCGATGAGAAATGCCGCTTTCGGTGAAGGTTCTTCTAGTATGGAAGACCAATATTTGTATGTTTATAACCAATTGTTTGATGAGTCGAGTCAAATGTACCGTGGTAACACCACTAGTAGCGAACTTGGTCGGTATGGTGGGTCGAACTTTCTACAAACAATGACTTCACACGTGTTTAAAAATTTTGATTTGTTGGCTTGGTGGAAAAGTAAGGAAGATCAATTTCCAATCTTAGCCACAATGGCCCGAGATTTACTAACGGTCCAAGCTTCTACGGTAGCTTCGGAAAGTGTTTTTTTCTATTAGTGGCAGGGTGATCTCGATAAGGAGGACTCGACTAACAAAAAAGGCGGTTGAGATGTCGATTTGCTTGAAAGATTACTTGGATGCGGCGGAGAGATGTCAACACATACGCACACTCGAGGATGAATTGAAATACGAAGGCGAAGTGTACGAGGCGAGGTCCAAGCCGAATTGACAACCCCAATGACCGACGAAGAAGCCGCATTGGATGGATTCCTTCGCAATAGTTCAACTTCGGATTCAAGCGAAGAAGAATAAACGAAGCTCAAGATATATTATTTCTATTGTAGTCCCACTAAAAAAATAATATATATAAGTGTGGACGTTCTTGCGGATTAATATTTTAAGTTTATGCCCTTAATTTTTTCGTTTATCGTTCGTACTTCCACGGTGCAACGTTATGTAACAATCGTTTGTTTCAAAAGTTAATCATATTATAATTTAAATTTTTAGATTTTCGTAGTTAACTTTTATATTACAGTACTTCATTTTCGGCCATAAAAAAATAAACCAAGAAAATAAAAAAAATGCTTAGCCCACCGGTTTTTAACCGGTTTTTTTTATTTTTTCCTGTTTTTATTTACCTTTTTTATAAAATTAAACGGTTTATAAAACCGGTTACAACCGGTTATTACCGGTTAGTAATTTAAAAAAACGGTTATTAACCGAAACGGTTATTCAATAACCGGTTTTTTTAAAAAACAAAAAAAAAACAAAACTGGTTTTTAACCGGAACCGGTTAAAAAAAACGATTTGTACACGTCTGGTTTGGTTCGAGTTTTTACGCTGGATATAAGTTAGCGTCAGCTGACAAACCACGAGCCGTCGCCGACGGCCCCTTGGCCTGAAAATCTCATACGCCTTAATCGTCTGTCTACGCCACTTTAAACCCGACGCCCCCTTTCCATAAGCTATCGACGACGGCTTATGCCCCGTCGCCGACGGTCCCTCCTTTTTTTTGAAAATATGGACAAAAACAAGCGACTTTTATAAAAGAGAACTAGGCTAGAAAATTCCTAAAAATCATTAAAAATCTTTTTTGTAGATTTTTACGGTTTTAAGATTACTAACAAGCAATCGTTTACGATTCCTACCACCCCCCTGAAAAATCGCGTATTGTCCCCAATACACACAATAGCTCTAAGACATACCTTACATCTTCATGACCCATTTGTGATGTCCGGAACTTCACACATCAAAAAGATTAGGACGAGACGAAAACAATAAAACAAAGAACAATACAAAAGAAAGAAATAATGAAAATTGTACAAAACTCTACACCAATGTTACCGGTCCTTTAGTTGACCTCATAAGTTGACACACTTACCAAGAAGCTTACCAATTCCATGTTCACATCATTCTTCTCCTTGTTACCATCAAGAAACAATTTAAGGCGATGATCGTTTACCGTTTGCTTTGACCCATCCTTCGGATCCTTGATGGTAACATCTCCCAACTTTCCGACCCGTGTAACAACGAATGGGCCCATCCACTTACTCTTGAGCTTAACCGGGAAGAATTTGAGCCTTAAGTTGTAAAACCTAACCTTTTGACCACAACGAACTCCTTCGTCTTCAATTTGGCATCATGTGCTCTCTTCATGCCATCTTTGTATTTCGAAGCATACTCATATGCTTCCGCCTGAAGCTCTTCCAACTCGCATAGCTTTAACTTGCGTTCCTTACCTGCGTCATCGTATTTGACATTAACTTAGTTAATAGCCCAAAACGCACGATGAACAAGCTCAATTGCCAAATGAAATTTTTTTTACCGTAAACTAAAAGGGAAGGTGTAGTGCCTAATAGGTGTTTTATGTGTCGTTCGATAGGCCCATAAAGCATCGTTCAACTTTGTTGACCAATCCTTACAGTTCGGTCGAACGGTTTTTTGCAAAATCTCTTTGATTTGCCTATTAGACACTTCCACTTGACCAATCGTTTGGGTGGTGGGGGTAGCAATTCGATGGTCAACACAATACCATTTCAAAAATTTCCAAAATTAAAATTCTTAAAGTGAGATCCCCCATCACTAATAATAACTCTAGGAACCCCAAATCGAGAAATAATATTGGTTTGCACAAAATTGCAAACTACGGTATGGTCATTCATTTTGGTGGCAATCGCTTCGACCCATTTAGACACATACTCGACCGCCACCAAAATGAACAAATTCCCATGTGAATTCGGAATGGCCCATAAAATCGATTCCCCAGACGTAGAAAATATCAACAATGAGAATCGGTTTCATGGGCATCTCATCCAACGTAATTTTTAGCAAAGTTAAAGGTGTCCTTAAAAATATTCGGCCAATATAGACCGCTATTTAGCACTTTGTACCCTATTTTGTGACCATTAAAATGGCCCCCACAAGCAAATGAATGCAAGTGCGTCAAGACACTCGAAATCTCGTCGTCCGGTACACATCTTCTCACGACTTGATCCGGGCATATCTTGAACAGATCTGGCCCCTCCAACAACTTGATTTGCGAGAGGATATGCAATCTCCTCCTCCTATCCCAATGACCCAGTAAGTCACCTGTTACCAAATAATTGACAATGTTAGCAAACCATGGTAATACCGAAATTTTTAGAATGTGCTCATCTGGGAGCATTTCATTAATCTCTACACGGGAAGAACCCTCCTCTACCAATAACCGGGACAAGTGGTCCGCAACCACATTTTCACTACCCTTCTTGTCCTGTATCTTGAGGTCAACCTCTTGTAACAAAGAACCCATCGGATTAACCGCGGCTTGGCATCCCTCTTTCCATGAGGTAACCTAACATCAGTGTGATCCGAATATATAATCACTTTGTTACCCCATATATAAGCCCGGAATTTATCCAATGCATATGCCACCACGAGTAACTCTTTCTCAATAGTTGTGTTATTTAATTGAGCATCCAAGAGAGGCCTACTTGCGTAGTATATAGCAACGGTTTTCTTTTCTACCCTTTGACCCAATACATCCCTCACCGCATAATCACTTGCATCACACATAATTTCGAACGATAAAGACCAATTCAGTGATTGCAAGATTGGGGCCTCAACCAACTTCTCTTTCAAAACATTAAAGGCATTTTGACAATCTTTGTTAAAATCAAACGGTTGGTCTTTTAGCAAAAAGTTACGCAAGGTTTTGTTATGTCACTAAACCCTTTTATGAACCTTCTATAAATACCCGCATGACCTAAGAATGACCTAACACCCTTAACACTCATGGGATACGGAAAAGTAGAAATGACTTGCACCTTTGCACGGTCAACCTCTATCCCATGACTCGACACCACGTGTCCCAACACAATCCCCTCTTGAACCATAAATGGCTCTTTTCCCAACTCAAGACCAAATTAGTTTCAACACATCTTTTTAAAACTTTTTTTCTAATTGGACTAAGTACAAATCAAATGACAACCCAAATATTGAGAAATCAACCATGAAGATTTCCAAAGACTCCCCCACCATATCCGAAAAGATACTCATCATACACTTTGAAAGGTGGCGGGGGCGTTACTAGTCCAAATGGCATTCGCCTAAATGTGAATGTGCCATATGGACAAGTAAATGTGGTCTTTACTTGGTCTTCCAGATGGATAGCAATTTGGTTGCAACCCGAATATCCATCTAAGAAACATTAAAATTTTTGACCTGCTAATTTCTCAACAATTTGATCAATAAAAGGTAAAGGGAAATTTCTTTGGAAGTTGCAGCATTCAACTTCGTATAATCATTACAAATACGTCACCTAGTTACTGGTCGAGTGGCGACCTCTTCACCTGCGTCATTTGTGACGACTTGCATGCCCGCTTTTTTGGGAACGGTTTGTGTAGGGCTCACACATTGGCTATCAGAAATGAGGTAAATGATATCCGCATCTAGCCACTTCAAAACCTCCTTCTTGACGACTTCACGCATATTCGGATTCAACCTTCGTTGTGCGTCACGAGAAGGAGTAACACCATCTTCCGTGATGATTTTGTGCATCACCATCAAGGGACTAATTCCCTTCAAATCCGCAATGGTCCACCCAATAACCGCCCTATTGGTGACTAAGACCTCCATGAGCTTCTCATCTTGCTCTCCGATTAAGTTTGATTCAATGATGACCGGTAGCGTGTTGCCTTCACCCACATAAGCATATTTCAAATGCTTGGGCAAGACCTTCAACTCAATGACCGAAGGCTCTACCGACAATGGCTTTAATTTTGTGTCCAAGTGGGTCTTCTTTCCTTTGCCGCCATCACCTCCATCTTTTTCACCTCCTCATCCATGCTCCGATTCGTCTCCACTTGCAACCTGTTAAACATGAAACATTGCTTATTGTGTTTTCTTCTTCGATACCCATATCGCATAGAGGTATACACTCGTCTACAACGTCCGCTATATAGCATTTATCGCTAACTAGAGGATCCATTAATCCCAAAAAGACATTTAACCGCAACCGACGGTTACCAAAAGTCATGTCGACCGTGCCAGTTTTACAATTGATTTGGGCATTCGATGTTGCAAAAAATGGTCGAACGAGAATAACCGTTGGTTACTTAGTTCGGTCCAAAGAGACATAATCAAGTACAAGAAAGTCCACCGGATAGTAAAAGTCCTTGACCTTGACAATTACATCCATGACTATCCCACGGGGTAGTTTGGGGGTCAAGTCGGCTAGCACAACGGTGGTGTTTGCCGCTTGAAGTGGACCAAATTCGAACAACCCGGTAAGATACTCACACTCGCCCCAAGATCCAAAAGTGCCTGTCATTTTAAATTCACCCACTTGTATTGAAATAATGGGCGCCCCCGGATCTTGCAACTTTGGTGGAAGTGCACCCGAAAGAATCGAACTCACATTTTCAGTTAAATCAAGTTTCTTAGGGAACTTGTGAGTTCGCTTCTGGGTACATAAATCCTTCAAGTACTTAGCATATGAGAGTACTTGTTTGATCGTATCTAAGAGTTGTAAGTTGATTTTAACTTGTTTAAAAATTTCCCACATGTCTTCTTGATGGGGACCACGTTTATTCATCACTTTCTTAGATGGTCCTAACAAAGCTTCGGGATAAGGGGCGGTATTAACCTCCACACCCTTTTCCTTAGCCATTAGGACGGGGACGATCACAACGGGGTAATTTTATCATTTTTCAAAACATTTTTATTTAACCCATTTGACTGTCAACATCCTTCTCATCACTAACATCTTTCACCACCCCTTCATCAAACTAGGTGGTGGTAACTCAACACCGGTATCAATGACTCAACCACTACGCAAAGAGATTTTATTAATTGGTACCTCACGTGTGTTCTTCTAGTTGGACCCTTGATGCTTAGGGTTCACGGTGGTGTCACTTGGCAATCTCCCGCTATTTCCTCACATATTAGCCATCTCCTCCGCAAGTTGACCCACTTACTTTTCCAATGCCTTATGCGATTTGTCTCGTACCTCAAACTCTTTCTTCATCTCCGACTTGATCTCTTGATTTGAAGTGGTGATAGCATTCATGATTGCATCAAGCTTGGAGATTAGAGAGTTTGAATTACCACCCCCATTACTACCTTGGTTGTAGCCCCGTTGGTATTATTTTCACGGTTTGATATCCTTGGCTACTTCTTTGGTTATAATTCCTTTGATAACCCCCTTGGTTACCACCTTGGCGATTTTGGTACGACGATCAACCTTGGTTACCACATTGATTTCCCGGTTGGAAATTCGGGTTCATTTTATTCGAGGCGTTACTATACCTAAAATTAGGATGGTTTCTCAAACCCAGGTGATAAGTGTTGGAGTTCATGTCATATTGCTTCTGCTATCCGTACACTTGATTCACCTCTTCGGTGGCTTGTGCCATATTAACTTGACACTCCATACATGACCATTCCACAATCTTCACATACCACAAACTACACCGCCCCCACATCCTTTTTCTTCATACGGGCCAACTCCCGTTCTAAAGTGGTGATTCGATTCTTATTATTCGAATCAAGATCGGGAAGAGATCGGGAAACTGGGTGCTTTTTGGCTCTATCTGCCATAGCAACCGCTTTGGAATTCTTGCTCATTCTTTCAATGAACTCCTAATCGTCTTCCTCATGATTGTTTAACAAAGTGCCATTACCTGCCGATTGCAACTACTTATGATCCTCGATGTCTAACCCCTAGACAAATAACTTCAACGATTCCCATCTAGGAATTTGATGATGAGGGCATTTTGAACCAACTCCTTAAACCGAGTAAGAGCCTCATGCAGCAACTCACTCGATAACTGTCTAAATGACAGAATCTCGTCTCGTGCATCGTCGGTCTTTGCGATCGAGTAGTATTCATCAAGGAACACTTGTTGCATTTCCACCCAAGTATGAATGCTATTAGCCGGTAGTGTGAGAAACCACTGTTTGGCCTTGTCCTTTAATGAGAATTGGAACAATTGTAGTTTCACCTCATCTAATGCAAAAGCATGCCCCCAATTGTACCACATAAAGCCGAAAACTCCGCTAAATGAGTGTAAGGCTCATCGTTTGTCCTACCATTGAACTGAGGTAAGATGTTGATGTAGTTGGGTTTACAATCAAAGGCCCTTCTTCCTCGAGGTGTCGGAACAATAGGCGAGTCATATTCTATGACTACCGGTCAAAATCGACCATTTACACCTCGTGGAGCTTGTTGATTCGGCTGGCGACGTGACCATTAACTTCTTGATTCACCGGTCGGTTATTACCTTTTCGATCACCACCTCTATCACCCCCGTGGTTACCGTTCGCCCACAAATTGCGGAATCCGGTTATGTTTGACATTATTATTGTTTTTGTGCCATAATCCCCGTCATTCCGGTTCCTTTGATTATTTCGTGGTTGGCGGTTGTTTCCGTAGACGTCATTTCGACCATAATCGTAATCGTATCCCTCGTCATTCTCCATGAAATTGGCATTTTGATAGCCACCCTCTTCGTGCTCAAAACCCCGGGCATGAAAAAAATTACTCTCATTATCATTCCCGCATGCATCATCTTCAACCCGACCATTATAATTCTCGCCATCGTCCGAGTATTCCGAGTGAAGAGTCACATGTTCTAGTGATTGGTAACTGAGAACGCCATAAGGTGCATCATCGGGAATATTGTTCCTCAAATCGTCGAGATTGAGGAACTGATCTTTGTTCGCGGGATTGCCACAATTCTGGTTAAATCCATGGTTGGCGTTAACATTTCGGTTGTTGAGGTTGGGTGGTAATGGATTTTGTCGGTTTTGGTTTTGAGGTGGAGGTGTGGGTGTACGTTGGTTGTTGTTTTGGTTTCGGCCACGATATTGGAAGGGTGGTGTTGGTGGTCTCGAATTTTTATCACCCTCCGATTGGTTATTTCAGATGTTTTGGTTTTGAGGAGGGTAATTTGGGTATTGGTATTGGTGTTGGTTTTGGTTATTGGGTTGGTTGGTGTTTTGGTTATCCATTGGAATGGGTCCAAAGGATGGTGTAGGTAGTGAGTTGGTTTTGGACGGATTAGAGTTGCCTCTAATCGGTTGGCTAGGTTTCTTCGCACTAACCGCTCAACTTCAGGTTCGAACACCAACGGAGAGGTCCTAACGGAGTTCCTCGTATGTATGCACTACTTGTAATCTAGACAAGTAACACACCCGTGTAACAAAGAAAGCGAATATAGCGAAGTAAAGAAAATAGATAATCACACAAATCAATTTAAATCCAAACATAAAGCGCACGAACTCCCCGGCAACGCGGCCAAAATTTTGATCGGAGTGTCGCCCCAGTCAAAGATAATATTTATATGCCCTAATTAACCTTAACAATGCATTACTGTAGTAACGGGTCAAACCAAGATAAGCTTATTTTTTACGTGCGGACAAGATTGATTTTAAAGAATGTTGTCACTTTTATGACGCTTGCTAAGAAATTGATTAATTTATTTGTTTGAAAAAGGTGTCGGAATGTACCGATGATTTTTGGTTTCGATTACTAAACAATGAAAACTTGAATGATTGTGGTTACACGGAAACTTGCTTAAATGATTTTAAACAATAATGGAAAACAAGGTTCACACCCGGTTCAACAATTGGTCAGACCTAGGGTTACTACATGTTTTAATTTGGTTCAATCGAATTAGTTCATTAACGGTTTTAGAATCACAAGGCTTAGGTGCTAATTGCTATCAACGTCATAGATAACGGACCACAATGCACTTCGTTACCTCGGACATGCAAGTCCTATCATAAGAAAAGGCATAAATACGCATATTCATTTCACGAAGTTAAATTTCATAATTCACTCGACAATTCGTAAATTGAATACAAACGTAAGACAATTATCTAATGATTCAAATGTAATTAAATTTGTCACAAACCAAATATCAAACAAGTAGCAAACCCTAGAATCCTTACAAAAGCCTACACCAAGGGTGAGACCCGCGAGAATTAGCCGCTCATGATGAACGGAACACGATCAACGATTTGTCAACTCTTAATTTTGAACATCTTGAAGCTTCAAATGTGATGGAGATGATGATTAGGATTTAGGATGGATGAAGATGAACAATGGATTGAGGAATTGATGATGATGATGATGGTGGGGAATTATGGTAGGATTGAAGGTGATGGATCTGATGATTGGTGTGAAAGAATGGTGAAAATGGATGAGTTTTTGGCTCCAAGTAGGTGTTTCAAACTCACAAAACTCGTAACTCCCAAAGAAAAGGTCAAAAAATGTCATATACCCGTCCCTAATTCAACAATCAACGAAATTCGCGTTCAGCAAACAGGTAGGGCGTCAGCGGAGGTTGTGGTTGTGGCATAACCGGATACTGGTACCCATAAGATGCATATCCAGTCGGTGGATAAGTAGGTGGGAAAGGAGACGGGTAAAGCGCGTTGTGCATAACTGCCTGCATGTAGTGGTCTTGCGACCATGCTTGATAGTCTATCGGTGTAGACGGGTTAAAAGGATCATATCCAAACGTGTTTAGGTATGTGGGAATTGGGTTAGTATAACCCGATGGTGGTGGTTAAACAGCAGGTGTTGTGTTGGTTCCACTATAGGTGAAACATTAGAGGGTCCACCCATTTGTGGGTCCTCTTGAATTGTGGGGTGGGAGTTGGGTAAAGGTGGTAGCGATCCCGACCTTTGTCGGCACATACCGACATACGTGCTCCACGCTTCCTCCTTGGTGGTTCAGGTGGTAGTTGGGGTTGGTCTACCCGTTCCATGTGGACATCTTCTTGAGCAGGAGGTGGTTGAGAGTGATAGGAAGGAGTATGGGAGAAGATGAATTGGTTCCAGTATTGGTCCCACTCATTAGGACCTTGGTAGGGCGATCCGACATACGAGTTCGAATCGCTTGAAATTTCAATGGGATGCACATTTGATCCCGACGGCGGCATCTCCGGGTCGGAGTCCTCGTCCATAGGGTGTGGCTGGTCCAACTGATTTTGATCGGCTGGAGACGTGTTAAAGTAATGGTTAGGGTTAAATTCCTCATGGTAAGAGTGTGAATGTGAATGGTGAGAATGGTGTGAATGATAGGAGTGGTGAGAGTGGTAAGAATTTTGGGAATGTGAGGGCAAGTGTCTATTAGAGACAAACGCCTCGCTGGTTGCCAAGGAGACGAATCTCCTGATTCTTGGTAAGCATCTGGATTATGAGGTTGAGGGGTATGCGCCCTGATGGCCCTCCTCTCATTGGACCTTTTCCTCTTCCACTTTGTCCTCTCACACGTGGCGGCATTTTCTTGTTAAAAATATCAATTCAAAACATACTAATAACTTAATAATGAAATGAGTAATCCTAGGTCAATGCCTAGACTCGGAAGTCTAAGGAATGTGCTCGTGTAAGTTTGAGATTAAACACAAAAGGCTAGTGTTTAATTCTCTCAAACGTTGGCTCTGATACCAACCTGTCACACCCCGGATTTCCAACCCGAAATCCATACGCCAGTGGGCCCGGTGGGGAGTATCGTGACGTCAGTTGATAATCATCATAGTCAATTAAACACGGCACAACGGAAGTCTTGGAGTAAAATTACTATTACAAACCGAATGTTCGAAAATACAAAATAATATACAGGCTCGTAATAGAAAATCCACAGGCGGATCATTAAAATGTACAAGAAAGAATACAAAACAGACTTTGGGTAGATTTTAGGATTTGGAAGATCCTCTATCACTACGGAGCACTTCCAACCTATTTTCGTATTGTACCTGCAGATTAGTCTTTTGAAAATACGTCAGCTTTCGCTGGTAAATACACCCAACTGACTCATTTTGAAAACATTCCAAAAATGTTTTAAGCGCGTATCAGCACAAAATCTTTTTATAACTTGGTTTAATTGACCGTTCAACCTTGTTAACAGATTTACATCTTTGTCATACATACGGGGCTCGGTACGGAGACCGAGACACAATTAACGTACACACCACTTTGGACTCACAAAGAGTCAATTCCTCCCAACCTTGTGGGAATGCATAATTGAGCGTCTATCGGGTGTATGCCTACACCCGCGCTAAGGTCGTGGCCATTTCTATTGTAATGAGCCGAGGATATCCAGGACACGGTAGTTAACCCCCGATGTTTAAATTATCAAACCAAACTGATTAAAACAGAATATGCGGATTTATTATCTCCGAACCGGCGTTCGATTGAATCCCAATTCTGACCAAGCGGTAATAGTTTACCGTAACCCAAGCCCGTTTAGGGGAAATAAGTCGAGAGTATTTACCTGAGATAGTCTTCTTTAATTTTTACTAACTCAGCCGTACAAAAAAAGGACTAAGTGCCGATAGCATTTACTGGCAAGTCTCTAGTCTGGATTATGGCATAAACTAACCAATTAAATACTAACGGTCTTATTTAAGTCATAGACTTAGACCGACTTGCGTACTTGTACAAAACGTATGACGCTAGATTAAACGATGATTGGATAGAATGTAGTTTAATCCCGACAAGTATCTTGACTTGTTTAATATGGGTAAACTTTTATCATTCTGGATTTTGAGACTTAAATGAAAAGGTTAAACCCGTTTCGGTTAATTTCCGTAAAATAGTTACATATACGTAACTGTACACATATTAGCAATATCGGGTAAGCGGATAGTCATGGATAAGTTCTATATGCCATTATACTTTAAATAAGTTAAGATATCAGTAGGATATCAACTTGTATGCCCGTTAAGGTTTTAAAACGAAATTATACCTCATAAGGGCGTTTTGGTAATTTCATATCATATAAAAGAACTTGAATATAATTTTATGTTATGATTATAAGTATTCTGGAAAAATACTTTATTTTTGATATAATATCAGTAGGATATCAACTATATGTGTATGTTACCTTTTATGACCAAACTATGCACCGAAGGGGCATTTTGGTCATTTTACATATAGTTTATAAATTATTTGGGATTCTGAGTTTATAACATGTACCAAATGTAAATATGTTTATAATAAGTTTTAAAATCAGTAGGTAACAAGTCTTAGTCTATTAATATGGTTTAAAACCATACTATGCGCCGAAACGGCGCTTATGTCGTAATATGACGTCTTTAAGTGTTGTTTATTGATGTTAAAGTCAGATTAAAATGTTTAAAATATGTTACTTAATATAACATATTATTAGTTAAATGATTTATCTTGAAAAGATTTGATTAAAACTATTTCATAAGCCACAGGGGCTAAAACCGTCAATTATCGACATAGTTTAAGGACCTGCATGAAAACTCAGCTTATAACTTGGTTGACATCCCAAATAATCCTACTTATAATATTACATCAGTAGAAACTCATTTTCAAGTTCATTACCATTAAAAACCTTGTTTTATCCAAAAAGGACATTTTGGTCAAATATGGCATAATTATGGAACTTGCGCATAAACTTGGATTCTGATTATGATCATGTAATATAACCTCAGAGGGTTATGCTACATTATATTATGATCATAATGCAACTTTAGATCAGTAGGTAACTAATCTAAATTGGGTCAGAATCGAAAGTCAAAGCAGAAGTCAAACTTCACGACTTTCGGTTGCGAACCGACCCTAGAACTGAAATTGATGAGCCGAACATGTTCTTACATGTTCTAATAATTATTAGGAATTTGTTTAAGTGTCAAAACAGGTTTCATAACTTATATAAGATCATTTTATGATTTTTCCAAAAAATTGCCTGTTTGACTTTTTAAATATCATAACTTGACCCGTCAATTGATCTAGCAAACGTGATCTTCTGGAGGTGCCCTTTATAGGGATTAACACCTACATTATTACGATCACTTAGCCATGTTCATTTCGAACAATGGCAGGACCATAATGGTCTTAACCGAAAGTCAAAGCGTTTTACGAAAACGCTTGACTTTTGGCTATAAAAGCCTATAAACGAAAATGCACAAAGAAGGAACACTTACCAGTGATTCCTAGATGCAAAAGAACTATGTTGGATTGCTCCTTTAAGTTAGGAACTTCCAGAGGAGGGAGAAGAGTGAATGAGAAAGGTGCAAGTTGAAATGGAGCACTTGAACACCTATTTATAGTTGGAGAGCTCAAAGGAGGTGAAGCCAGGTGTTTAGGGGTGTAAGAAGAAGCTTACAAGTGTCCTAAAATGTGGCATAGCAATTTAGAGAAGCCATGGTTTCGAATTAATGGTTTTAGAGTTTTGCTTGGAGACCAAACAAAACTTTCTGCAGCAGAGGCTCTCTCGCGCCGCGCGAGAGACCCAGGCCTGGTCTCTCGCTGCCCGCGACCGCCCCCTGGCCACTTTCAAACTTTTACACTTTAGCCCCTAAACTTTAAAAAGCTTCTAAAAACCTTTTTTGTCACACCCCGACCCGCAGCGGAAAAGGTGATCGGGGCATGATTGGGTTATCATCAAAGCTCATGACATTTATTAAGCGTTTCATATTCATTAATACAAATTAAATGGAAATTTACAATAATTGCTACAACATGATCTAACTAACAATCTAAACTTCTTTGTTCTCTTCTAAGGCATATCCTATGTTTTCCTTGCTTCAACCTGTTCACCTGTATCATGTGTAAAAAGGTTTTTGGATCAACATAATGTTGGCGAGTGAATCCTATGGAAAACATTTGAACAATTTATTTAAATTGATTATGAAATATGTGCACAACCAAACATGAGTAAAATTAGATGTAACTTGATCAACAATCATAAGATGTTAAATGAAACACTCATGAATAATAATGGAACAATTAAAGGCACGCGATGCTCAACTCGTCTCTCACGAGGAACTGAGGGGCCTGATGAATGAATTGCATAAACATGATGATATGAATGACACAACTACAAACAATATAAACTCAATGAAACACACATGTACATTAATGAATTTGAATTGAAGCACGCGATGTTCTACTCGTCTCCCACGAGGAACTGATGGGCTTAATGTATGAGTTTCATATAAATGACAAAGGAATATAAGTAAATCACAACAATAAAACAATCTAAGTTTAAGTCATGATGTGGTATGGCACAAGTTTAAATAAATTAATTAATTAATTTCATAACACATGACACACCCCAAAAACTGTAATTTAAAAGGGGAATTGTAAGATTCACTCACAGTGGGTGCGTTCGGTTGATGACGTTGAATGCACGCGAAGTGGTTTTAACCACGAGTGAGATTTAACCTAGATAAATCGCATTATGGTTTGGTAAGTAAACGGATTTTATTAAACTATTTTAGTAGGATTGTTGGGTGTATTTTTGTGAATTTGAGGCTATTTTCTAACCTTAAAAATGTTATTTTTAAGTATTTATAATTGATTTTTAATTAAAATAATTAAATAAAAAAATTATTTTATTTTTGCTACAGTGACTTTGACCTGTTGACTTTGACTGGCGTTGACCGGTTCGAGGCATATTGTTGTGCGCTGGGTGAGGCTCGAACCCGAGACCTCCCGTACGCGTGCACGCAGCTCTACCAACTGAGCTACGTGTCTAACCCGTTATATATCCGATTTTAATTTCATATATACATTAATTAGAATTAACAGAAAATCATTTTTATTTTAAAAACAGTTTAAGCGGACCGGTCTTGCACTCCACAGGTCTCGAACTCGGGACCTGTGGTTTAATCTAACACACAGTCCACCGCTGGACTGTGTGTTCAACATGTTATATCATTCGATTTTTATTATACTTAAATACTATTTATTTATTTCCTTTTCTGCCTTAATTAAAAAGAGGAGATAATTGTCCGAGTCGGTGCTGAAGACCGGACTCGAACTCGTGACCTGTGATATAAACAAACACACAGTCCACCGCTGGACTGTGTGTCTAACTTGGTTATTATTCCGGTTATTAATATACATAACATATATCTAAGGCGACTCCGGTTCAGTAAACAAAAAAATGGATTTTATTAAGGCAGCGTGTGTGAAACGGGAATCGAACTCGAGACCTTTGCATGTTTAACGTTTTATGTGCACACAGTCCACCGCTGGACTGTGTGTCTAACCCGATTACTAAGTTGATTTTAATTATACTTATAATATAACGAAATACATCGTCTTCTTCATCAAGGTTGAACCAGAATTCGGAAATCGACGGGTTCAAAGTTTTTATCGGTTTGATAGTGTTTTACAGTTCATTACGGTGAGATAAATGTGAAAAAGGAAAAGAAATTGAGCGGAGAAAGTATACCGACAGGACTCTCTGTTTTCCGGCAGAACTCCGGCGACAGCAATCAACTCCGGCGTCAGGTGTCTTGCAGCAGCGAGTCTCCGGAAAGCTTGGAAAGAGTATGGGTATCTCCGGGATAAGCTTCAGGGGCTCAGTGAGGTTCAGAAATAAGAAAATCGGTTTTCCGGCGACGAACAGGTTTATTCCGGCGAGTGGAATTACGCCGTGAAAAGATGTGATTTTGAGCGAAAGTGTTTGTCGTGGGTTGTGGTTGAACTTATAGTGCAAATCGTTGAAGAATCTGGTCTGAATTCCGACTGTATTCGTTTATTTAAAATTTCCGGCGGTTTTGAAAAGTGTCGCGGACTTCAAACATCGGTTATAACCGATGTGTGGTTAATCGTTTACGTTATAACGTAAATCGTAGTTAAGACTCGCGAGTTTACCGGGATTCCGACGACTGAACTGATTGGGCGCCGGTTTTGAATTCGTAACGACACTTTATCAATTAAATGATTCTATTATATCACAAACAAAGTCCGCGGCGCAGTGGTTTGTGTGTTGAGAGATAAGTTGTTGAACTGACTCGGTACAGACCCGGGTTCGAAACCCGGCAGATGCATAATATTTTTATTTTGCGATTTTTGACAGTTTTTCAAAAACTAAATATATATTCCCGTATAATAATTGATTACGGATCGTTTAAAAATATTTTGGGCATTTAATTCGCAACAAAAATTTTGACTGACTGTTCGGTTGATAAACGGAGCGAGTTTGGTAAATCCGTTTTTTGACGGATGTTACAGTATCCCCTGCTTTTTAGAAATTTCGTCCCGAAATTTAAATTGATATATTTTGACTAACAGGATGATGATGTTTTGTTTGACAGTTGTATGCTTAACGAAATAAGGGCTTAAGTTTTTGTTCGAGGCGGTAACGTTCCTTGTAAGGGTTAAGTACCCTATTCAGGAATCGCTTTTTGTTGCCTACTGTATAAGTATTGATAAACAGGAATGATTTGCTAAAAAAATGATATCATGCATAAGAGTTTAGATACGTTTGGGAAAATATGGTTATATCCTAAGGCAAAACTTCTAACACTACAATCTACATGGAACATAAATAAAAACACAACAGCTGATATTTGAACATAAGTAAGCACAACAGCTAATATCCAAACATGAATGAACACATCAGCAAATATTTGAACATGAATAAACATAACAGCAAATATTCGAACATGAATGAACACATCAGCAAATATTTGAACATGAATAAACACAACAGCAAATATTCGAACATGAATAGACACATCAGCGAATATTTGAACATGAATAAACACAACAGCAAATATTTGAATCCACATTCTGATAACATATATGTTTGAATGATGGAAGTTCCTCTCTCGTTTGTTATGATGGAGAGGTTAGTTTATGTAGAAATGGAACACAATCCAATCTCTTTAAATAACATGATGATATAAATGTATCACAAATTCCAACCAAGGCAATACTAAATCCTACATGGAACTTCTCATAACCGCCTGATAATGCCTCTGATCCTTTGGCAAGAATACTTATATATAGGAAGTACCAGCGGCGTATCCACCATATTCTTGCCAAATTTTCATTAGTTTTATCCACAAGTTATGATTGGTTACCAAGAAACTAATAAATCCTACATAGAACTTCTCATAACCGTCCGATAATGCCTCTGATCCTTTGACAAGAATACTTATATATAGGAAGTACCAGCGGCGTATCCACCATATTCTTGTCAAATTTTCATTGGTTTTATCAGTGAATTATGATTAGTCCTATAACTCTACAATCAATACAACAAACATAAATTACTGAAATGAAATATATCTGTGCGATCAAGGCTCAATCGAACGGAGTCGATCGTATTGCATGTACTGAAAATGAGATGGATGTGCGCTCAAGGCTCAATCAAACGGAGCCGAACGTATTGAATGTACTGAAATTGAAATTGTGTGCTCAAGGCTCAATCAAACGGAGCCGAGCGTATTGCATGTACTGAATATGAATAACTTAACCACACAAACAGCCTATGCATGGAACCTCTCATAACCGCCTGATAATGCCTCCGATCATTTGACAAGAATACTTATATATAGGAAGTACCAGCGGCGTATCCACCATATCCTTGTCAAATTTTCATTGACTTTATCCGTAAGTTATGATTAGTTCTATGCGACTCTACAACAAACACAAAACCACAAGATACTGATAATGAAATTGTATGTGCGCTCAAGGCTCAATCAAACGGAGCCGAACGTATTGAATGAAATTGTATGTGCGCTCAAGGCTCAATCAAACGGAGCCGAACGTATTGAATGTACTGAAATTGAACAACTTAATCTAAACAACCATCACACAATCAGCCTATGCATGGAACCTCTCATAACTGCCTGATAATGCCCCCGATCATTTGACAAGAATACTTATATATAGGAAGTACCATCGGCGTATCCACCATATCCTTGTCAAATTTTCGTTGACTTTATCCGAAAGTTATGGTTAGTTCGATGCGACTCTACTACAAACACCACAACCATAAGATACTGATAATGAAATTGTCTGTGCGCTCAAGGCTCAATCAAACGGAGCCGAACGTATTGCATGAACTGGAAATGTAAATTGAAATGTGCGCTCAAGGCTCAATCAAACGGAGCCGAACGTATTGCATGAACTGGAAATGTAAATTGAAATGTGCGCTCAAGGCTCAATCAAACGGAGCCGAACGTATTGCATGTATTGAAATGTAAAATGAAATAACCGATCAAAGCTCAAACAAACGGAGGCGATCGTGCGGGCCTGCCCTGATCAACCGCATAATAAAATGGGGATCAAACTCAACCTCGATGGATGGGGAGCTACGGCCTCAGCAAAAGTATATACTGAAAACAATATATAATATATAATATACCATAATTACTCTAACAGTCTACACATGGAAAAACATAAAACTAAACGATAGGAATTGAATCTGGATCTTCGGCGAAAAGGACTAGTTGAGTATCTTCATCTGGGCCGTCATTATCTTCGACAGGATTGGCGTTGATATTGAAGACTCTTCCTCTTGTTGGTGGCATAGTGGTTGAGTTTTCTTGGTTTACTTGGTTAACTGGGTTTGATTGGGCTTGAGTGTTGATAACGTTAACCAATTGAGGGCATGTGTTTCTAAAGTGGGTAGGGTCGCCACAATTGAAACAAGCTCGAGCATATGGGAACATGGGGTATTGGGGTTGGTGATAAGTTTGGGCCATGTTTTGAGTAGGGGAAGAGGTTTGGTTTTGAAAGGTGCGACAAACATTGCTCAAATGACCATAGCGTCCACAAGTTGCACATAGACGACAAGGTAAGGTAAGGGGATGGTGATAAAAACAGTTGTTGCATCGAGGGTGAGGTCCAAGATATGGTTTCTTATTTGGGTAAGCTGAGTTGGGTGCCACTTGGGTGATTGGGATAGCTCGGACGGGTATGGCATGAAAAACTGGTTGATTTCGTTGAGTAGCAGCGAAAAGTCGCCCAACTCTTCTTCTCTTAGGATTGGGTTGAGAAGGGGATTCGGTTTGAGTGGAGTCGGAGGTTTCAGTCGATTCTTTGTCCTTCTTCTTCTCCTCCTTGAAGTCTTTGTTTCGGATTCGGTTCTCGGTGAGCTCTGTTGCTAGCTCCATTGCTGCTTCCAAAGTTGCAGGCTTGGTACTTATCACAGGGTCTTGAATCTTTGACGGAAGACCACGAATGTAGTGCTCGATCAAACGGTAGAGGGGAGTAAACATGTTGGGAACCATTGGATGTAATTCGAGGAACCTTTTGTTGTAGGTGGTGTGGTCTCCTTCCATTTGCTTCAATGAGTAAAATTCATCTTCTAACTTCTTGATTTCGCTCCTTGGGCAAAATCGTCTGGTCATGATTTCCTTCAATTCGTTCCAAGTTAAGGACATGGCATCTTCCACACCTCGTTTGGACTTCTCTGTATTCCACCAAGTAAGTGCTATCCCATATAATCGACCGGTAGCATAACGCACTTTGTGATCATCAGGACAATCGCAATTTAGAAAAGTATTCTCCATTTCTTCAAACCAATGGAGGAGAGCGGTGACGCCTTCAGTCCCTTTGTATTTCGGAGGGTCGCATGATTTGAAATGCTTGTAGGTGCATTTAGTGGTATTTGGGGGAGAGTTGAAAATGTTTTGGTTTGCTTGATTGACAGGATTATTGGTAAGTGCTTGTTGAACTTGGATTACCATGTTGGGTATTACGGCAGCCATTTGTTGAGCGATTAAGGTAGCCATGCGTTCGCGGGCTTTTCTTGCTCTCGTCTTCCTACGGGCGAGGTTAGAAGACATCTACAATGAATACATGACAAGAGTATGAGTTGGATGCTTTTGGGATCACGGGTCGCATTCAAGAATGAACATTCATAAAATAATTATACAAAAATACTACATCCATAGGATGTCTTGGGCTTTGCTCGCTGTTAGGCCCGTCATGCCGCCATACTTTACCTGTGTAATCATGTGGGCCCCATGAATACCGGTTTTTCATATGGTTCGCACGGTTTCTGCCTGGTTGCGTACACAAAAACCCGGAGAAAATCGAGAAATATGTATACAACGTGTGATGTTCGGAATGTGTCCAGGTGTAGACACGGTGACACCTCAAAGTAGGGTTAGTTCGAACGACGTTTGGTGTGGCATGCTTTGGCCTAATAGGTCCTTCGTACTCTCATCGTTGGTCCCCAGGTAGGCAAACTGGTCCATTATATTGGATTTATACGAATGCCAGCCTAGACAGGACGTTCCGACTACCGGTACTCGTACCCTTCCAGTTACTACATGCCCGTCGCAGAACTTACTTTGATGAGATTTGAAAATTGCACAAAATCTTTGGATAATGAGAATATGAAAATAAATTGAATTCATGAATATCGATATGTGTATAATGAATATGTATATATGTATAATGAATATGTATATAAGCATGTATGTTTGACTGAAATGTAAACAAATATGAAACAAATAAATATCACAAGTTTGTATGTAACCACCTAATCAATTTAAAATTTAGGCAGACTATAGTATAGGCTCTAAGGGTCTAATAACCTATCCTATATCCCTATAGTCATGGCTCTGATACCAATCTGTCACACCCCGACCCGCAGCGGAAAAGGTGATCGGGGCATGATTGGGTTATCATCAAAGCTCATGACATTTATTAAGCGTTTCATATTCATTAATACAAATTAAATGGAAATTTACAATAATTGCTACAACATGATCTAACTAACAATCTAAACTTCTTTGTTCTCTTCTAAGGCATATCCTATGTTTTCCTTGCTTCAACCTGTTCACCTGTATCATGTGTAAAAAGGTTTTTGGATCAACATAATGTTGGCGAGTGAATCCTATGGAAAACATTTGAACAATTTATTTAAATTGATTATGAAATATGTGCACAACCAAACATGAGTAAAATTAGATGTAACTTGATCAACAATCATAAGATGTTAAATGAAACACTCATGAATAATAATGGAACAATTAAAGGCACGCGATGCTCAACTCGTCTCTCACGAGGAACTGAGGGGCCTGATGAATGAATTGCATAAACATGATGATATGAATGACACAACTACAAACAATATAAACTCAATGAAACACACATGTACATTAATGAATTTGAATTGAAGCACGCGATGTTCTACTCGTCTCCCACGAGGAACTGATGGGCTTAATGTATGAGTTTCATATAATTTGACAAAGGAATATAAGTAAATCACAACAATAAAACAATCTAAGTTTAAGTCATGATGTGGTATGGCACAAGTTTAAATAAATAAATTAATTAATTTCATAACACATGACACACCCCAAAAAGTGTAATTTAAAAGGGGAATTGTAAGATTCACTCACAGTGGGTGCGTTCGGTTGATGACGTTGAATGCACGCGAAGTGGTTTTAACCACGAGTGAGATTTAACCTAGATAAATCGCATTATGGTTTGGTAAGTAAACGGATTTTATTAAACTATTTTAGTAGGATTGTTGGGTGTATTTTTGTGAATTTGAGGCTATTTTCTAACCTTAAAAATGTTATTTTTAAGTATTTATAATTGATTTATAATTAAAATAATTAAATAAAAAAATTATTTTATTTTTGCTACAGTGACTTTGACCTGTTGACTTTGACTGGCGTTGACCGGTTCGAGGCATATTGTTGTACGCTGGGTGAGGCTCGAACCCGAGACCTCCCGTACGCGTGCACGCAGCTCTACCAACTGAGCTACGTGTCTAACCCGTTATATATCCGATTTTAATTTCATATATACATTAATTAGAATTAACAGAAAATCATTTTTATTTTAAAAACAGTTTAAGCGGACCGGTCTTGCACTCCACAGGTCTCGAACTCGGGACCTGTGGTTTAATCTAACACATAGTCCACCGCTGGACTGTGTGTTCAACATGTTATATCATTCGATTTTTATTATACTTAAATACTATTTATTTATTTCCTTTTCTGCCTTAATTAAAAAGAGGAGATAATTGTCCGAGTCGGTGCTGAAGACCGGACTCGAACTCGTGACCTGTGATATAAACAAACACACAGTCCACCGCTGGACTGTGTGTCTAACTTGGTTATTATTCCGGTTATTAATATACATAACATATATCTAAGGCGACTCCGGTTCAGTAAACAAAAAAATGGATTTTATTAAGGCAGCGTGTGTGAAACGGGAATCGAACTCGAGACCTTTGCATGTTTAACGTTTTATGTGCACACAGTCCACCGCTGGACTGTGTGTCTAACCCGATTACTAAGTTGATTTTAATTATACTTATAATATAACGAAATACATCGTCTTCTTCATCAAGGTTGAACCAGAATTCGGAAATCGACGGGTTCAAAGTTTTTATCGGTTTGATAGTGTTTTACAGTTCATTACGGTGAGATAAATGTGAAAAAGGAAAAGAAATTGAGCGGAGAAAGTATACCGACAGGACTCTCTGTTTTCCGGCAGAACTCCGGCGACAGCAATCAACTCCGGCGTCAGGTGTCTTGCAGCAGCGAGTCTCCGGAAAGCTTGGAAAGAGTATGGGTATCTCCGGGATAAGCTTCAGGGGCTCAGTGAGGTTCAGAAATAAGAAAATCGGTTTTCCGGCGACGAACAGGTTTATTCCGGCGAGTGGAATTACGCCGTGAAAAGATGTGATTTTGAGCGAAAGTGTTTGTCGTGGGTTGTGGTTGAACTTATAGTGCAAATCGTTGAAGAATCTGGTCTGAATTCCGACTGTATTCGTTTATTTAAAATTTCCGGCGGTTTTGAAAAGTGTCGCGGACTTCAAACATCGGTTATAACCGATGTGTGGTTAATGGTTTACGTTATAACGTAAATCGTAGTTAAGACTCGCGAGTTTACCGGGATTCCGACGACTGAACTGATTGGGCGCCGGTTTTGAATTCGTAACGACACTTTATCAATTAAATGATTCTATTATATCACAAACAAAGTCCGCGGCGCAGTGGTTTGTGTGTTGAGAGATAAGTTGTTGAACTGACTCGGTACAGACCCGGGTTCGAAACCGGCAGATGCATAATATTTTTATTTTGCGATTTTTGACAGTTTTTCAAAAACTAAATATATATTCCCATATAATAATTGATTACGGATCGTTTAAAAATATTTTGGGCATTTAATTCGCAACGAAAATTTTGACTGACTGTTCGGTTGATAAACGGAGCGGGTTTGGTAAATCCGTTTTTTGACGGATGTTACATTTTTAAACACCTTTTTGGCACTTTTAGCCCTCCGTATCCAATACTTGTCATACCCGGGATTATGCCCGGACATTGTCGAGCTCTCGGTTCATTAAAAGGTCACTCAGAGGTATAAATTAACATGTTGACACTTTTAATCCCTCCATCATCCAAATTTCACATATTTACAAAATTGAACCCTCTCGTCCAACAAATGGCACGTATGAGAGTTAGGACTTCACAAAGGATCACTCAGAGGCTTATTATAAGCATGTTGATTCCGATGTCACTCAGAGGCTGGCATGTTGACATATCAGTCACTCAGAGGACAAATTTCAAGAATGTTGACATATCAGTCACTCAGAGGCTGTTATTTATGTATGTTGACATTGGACCGTCACTCAGAGGCTCAGTTTGAGCATGTTGACGCCTTTAGTCCTTATTGGTCTTTAACAGACTATATTTAAAATACAACACGTGTCACTATACTGTTGGACACAATTTTACAGGGTGTTACACTTTTCCATAGAAATCGACCATGACTACGGACCAAAAACTTTACTTTAGCAAAAAAAACTGTGGAAAGATTAGCATTGAAAAATCCGGTTTCAAGCATGATTAAGTTACTCGAGAGAAAAAATTAAAAATTTTCCCAATCCCCACACTTGAACCATACACTATCCCTAATGTATGTAGCTTTTAAAAACTAATCAATACCTATGAAGATGGATTTTCCGAATCAAGCACCATTAAAAATATCATTTCCTTTTGCATGTTTAATCATTAACCACTGTAAACCAACATACCAACACAATACTACTAAAAGATAACCCGTTCCCAAACATAACAATTGTTTTACACCACCAAATAACGAAAACACATCAAAAAAACATAAAACTAAAACAAGTACTTCACCACACAGACATATCAAAATATAAGGATAAAGTACATGGACCTAATTCGACTCACATGTCGGATTGGTGAGTACCATAACCGTGTGGATAATTTGGAGGAAGTGGGTGGGTGTTCTGAACCAACCCCCATAATGTTGTTCCATCACTTACTATACCGCTCCAAGGTTAACCGGATCAGATGACCCAGACAGGCCTACTAATAAGGCAGTGACACGCACTCAGATAAATGTGTCTGTGGATACGAGTATTGTGCCTTACTCACTGGTACCTGTCTAGGAATTCTCCAACCCATTGATGGTGGATGCCACACATAGGGCCTACTTGCATACAAATCAACATATGTTGAATTTTTTTTCAATATCCAGATGATGGACATTGATCTCTTGTTATGCAACAAAAGCCTTCCAACATACCTTTTACCAATTGCTTCTGTTGCTCCTCCATCCGCTCATGATGGCATCTCACTAACTCATAATCTTGAGACTGTTTGTCTCACTCCATCTCTGATAGATAAGGCTAACTTAAACCCATTTAACCTCATTAACTTCACTACTCCCCCCATCACATATTGCGACCTACCGTCACAAAATGTCCTAGCAATAAGATGAATAAAACCTTGACCCACTGCTCGAGCTCTTGGTCTCTTAACTCCCTCCTCATATTTTTCCTCCTCTTTTTCTTCACTACAAGATTCCCTTTCATAACTCAATACCTCGTCAACTTCACCCTCAGCTAATGGACAAGCATTTTCCTTCAACACTTTACAATACCTCCCCCTCTTCTAATCCTCCACCACATGATATCTCTTGGTTTCAAAGTACTTCAATCATGAATTCCAAATTTGGCAATAAAGTAAGGCTTATTCTTTTTTCTAACCAATGGGGTCTCAACTATTATAGCACCTTAATGTTGTGATTAACTACACATGTGGGATCATACATCTCATTTTACTCTCCCGAATCTCTAACACATTCAACATTGTCACATGCCTAAAAGAAGGTCTCGGTTTCCCTTTAGCAAAGCATACAAAAATCGAATTTCGTAAACCCTAACCTTTCCTTTACCACTGTTAAGCACACATCAAACACACGCTCAGAAAACCCCACGGAGCAATATCTACTATCACCAAATCAATCACACCAAAAGATTAAAAAAATGCCCCCACCCTTAGTGTGGGAAAAAGGAAGTGAATCGGCCGCCTTTTATTTAAATGCATGTCCTAAACCATTTCATCGATCCTGAAAAGGCCTCGTCTGGCCCACTGTCGCCAAACTACTCCAAAACACCACTTATGTTAATATTACTCCAATTCTCCCATGAAAGGTCGGATAACTTGGCCCTATTTTTCATTATAGACAGGTTCCAACTTGATGTTGTCATCTGATTTTAGGAAGGAATACCTCAAACTATTAAATCTTGTATTGTTTCCATACCCCCAAAATCTCTAGAAGCTTTCTCCCTTCTTTGTTTAGTCTATGTGTTAGGATTTTGATTAGGACTTAACCAAATATTTGATAAAATAAACATAACATAAACAAAATAACCCTTGGACATGATAATTAAACTAATAAATGGTGGGAACGGTTGTCCTCCACTTTTTGCAATCGTAGGTCACTTCCCCCACCTCCTAAATTAGACTTAACTGCTAATTGGACCTTTCGTCAAACCATGGGTTCCTAAATTAAAGATGAGCAGGGCCCATATGACTTAGATTCGTATCAATACTTCCTACCTAGAGAAACCACTTGTTCTTAAGTCGAGATGAAGTAGTGAGAGTGAAGATTTCATGACAGTCAATAGAGTCTGCACAAGTGATAACAACTTGATTATCCTCTTTAATAGCAGCTTCTAGAAGCTTTAAGATCCCCCTTTTTACAGAGGTGGCTGGGTCTGCATTTATCCAACAAAGAAAGCATTCTCCCTAGAACTACCCCTAATTTTCTTGTCTCAAAGATATAAATTTTTGGAGGGGTTTTATGTGACAATAGCCATGTTATCAAGGTTGGAAGAGGCTGGAGCTTTTTTGGCAATGAGAGTTTCAACTTTTCTAGATTTTGATTGAATGACATTCGACTCGAACTCAGGTGTAAAGCTCATGGCATTCTAGATTGTTATAGGCTTGTGGATTTAGACGACTGACTTTAACTCCTCCTTATACAATTGAGAAGGCTCCCAAAAGGCAGTGATCATGCCAATTCGATACACGAAAGATCTCTTAGCGAATTCTTGTCTGTATTTTTGCAATGAACTGGTCTGATGCTACATAAGTACTCATTAGAATTTTCAATTCAACGTGCCCAAAATTCCTGTTGAAAGTCAGAACCAATTCTTTCCAGAAAGTGAGAGGTTAATCGGTTGAAATCCAGTAATAGAGGTCAATGTGTTTCCTTCCAAAAGCATAGAAGCTATTTCTAACTTCTATTTTCCTGGTATGTGGTTATACTGGGAATGCTTTTCCACCTTTAGCAGCCACCCATGTGGAGCTCCTCCATTATAAATTGGAATATCAATCTTGTTGTAGGGTTCGTAACTCGTTAGACCCCTCTAGGAGCTTTCCCCTTCTTCAAACCTAGCTACCTTAGATCGATCTCCTTTCAATGTTGCAATTTCCTCATTCATTGATTTTATGGACTCCAATTTTGCAGCAATGGCAACCAATTGAGTAGTGACTAAATCAAACGGGGTTTTTCTTTCTTCTACACTATTCAAGGTATTAACCATCTCCAAATGTTCCTAACAATGGAACCATTTGTTAGCATTTAGAATTTTAACTTAACCAAAAAATCAATTAAATCACCAAGTAATCCAAATCGAGAAGGATTAGGTCTCCAATTACAAAGGATAGAAACCTAATTTGATAATATAAACATTGACAAAAACCAAATAGCCCGAGAACATGACACTTATACTAAAAAAATGGTGGGACGGTTTTCCTTCACTTTTTTTAATCGTGGGTCACTTCCCCTACCTCCTATATTAGACCTAATTGGGCCCTGGCTCAAATTGTGGGTTCCTAAACTAAAGAAGATCAGGACCCAAATGACTTGGGTTAGTAAACCTAAATTACTTGGGTTCGTATCACTATAACTCAAGAGAAACTGAATCAGATATGGGATCAAATTCAACTGGGGGATTAGGATTCTTAATCACACGTAAACGTGCCACCATATTGTTTTTGCTAAGAAACATGAAACCAACAAATGGTAAGTCGATACTACTACAATGTCACAACTCGAACGTATATTGTCTATAACCGAGACCCCCTAGCCATTAAAGCGGTAGTTGTGGCTATTTTACCCATAGTCGCTCCTAAGACAAACAAATTTGCGTTCGAGACGGAATGCATCCATTTTTTATTTGACCGCAATGATGTAGCCAGGTCCTCCTTCATAATATTTATGAAAAACATATTACCTTAGTTATCAACCTAATTCCTTAAAATCCTTACTTCTGAGAAACTCCAACAAAATCTTTGTTGGAGGATCTTCATCAATTGATCATGTTTTTGTTTCTGCGTTTGTGATTGGGGAGGCCTCACCCATCCCCAATTCCTCATCATCACCAGCTCAATGTTGTTGATGCAAAAACACTAACCAAAACTTTTTTGACTTATGTAAATTGAATAATCTAGGGAATCTATCACAAAATAGGCCTCTTGATATCTAATTATCTAGATAGAAGTGTGTGTTCAATCCATCTCCAACTAAGATCATCAGCCTTTGATGCACATCTATTTTATACTTTGCTAGCTCAGTTTCCACCCCCTTATTCTTCCATAATGCCGAAACAGATTTGGTTACTATAATAGTTTTAAACTGCCTTATGTTTCCATGAATTGCTTTGATAACCCGTACTCATAATTAACATTGAAACATTTTATACCACCGCCACCATTTTTTTAGTAGGGCTATGTTGACTTTTTTAAACCTCCCACTTAAGAACCCGTATCGCTTTACGAATATATATTTTTTCCATGTCACTCCTCTTATTATATTTCTTGGCCCGGTTCAACCCCAAAGAAACTTTTTGTGAATTCCTTTTAGTGTATTGATGACTCTATTAGGAACTCTATAGAGAGCTAAATAAACGAGGAAAGTCACAAGAACCGCTTTCAACAAAGTGATTCTCCCTACTAAGCGTAGTGATGACACTCTTAAACCACTTATTGTTGTTTTTTTCTCCAACAAAACGTGTGGTGCCTCCATTGCAATGATGAACATGAATGGGGCAAGCGAGTCTCCCTGTGACACACCTCTGTTAAACATTTATTTATCTTAAATAGTTTTTCAAAGATTCTCAATTAACCTAGACAAACACAACACATCCAAGCATTTTAGATTTTTATTTATGAGGCATTATATTAAGTTGCAAACCTGGCTACTCAGATTTGAATAGCATTAGTTAGTTTTTTAACATTTATAATATGATAGTAGTTTCCGTTTTTCTCAAGCGGTATCCGAATGACTTTCTTTAGGGAGGTCATCGGTTGGATTCTTGTTTGTGACAAAATGGCATGCAAGAGCCAGGGTTTTTTTTTAAAGTTAGCTTTCGAGTGATAGGTTTCCTATGGAATTAGTGACGGACTGGGACACCCGCGTTGTCTTCGATCGCGGCCGTGAGTGGCCTTTTGCCTATGGGTATATTCCGATGGTCATGTATTATTATTGACCGTTCAAAAAGAAAATCCACATATTAAAAACAGTTTAAAAGTTGCTGCTATAATCTAATATTTAAGAATAAATACATTCTAACTAACTAATTATTACTAATTTTTTCTTATTTAAATTTAATTCTTGATTTAATTATAACTTTTACAAATCACAACAAACCCCAAATTTGAAGGCTTTAGGATGGATGTGACCTAAAGATAAGATAAAGAGTTAATTATACATATGATCCTTCTGTCCTCTTTTTTCTTTTATTTTTCTAATATTTTTTTTGAGTATATTAGAGAAAGGGTCTTTCTTTTTTAAGAAGGGGTAAAACGCTCATTTTACTAAATTATAACTACATATTTTAGAGAATTTAGACTTGGCTCCAAACTCGTTAAGAATAAAAACCACAAATCATAAACTTACAACTTTAAATATTTAGATTTCAAAACTGTTGCTTCCAAACCATATAGATCATTTATGTAAATAACCCTAAGATAAAATAGCTTAAATAAGCTAAATAACTTAAAATACAAAATATTATGAGAATGTTTCTTTTTACTTTCTATTTATACATGAATAAAATTAGGTTTATTGGAGAATCATAAAAAATGAGAATCAGGTAACTCTGTTTATTTTACATGCTAAATACTTATAAAAACTCAAATTTACAAAGAAAATAAATTATTTTTATATATCTTTCTCAAAGTTTTGAATATATATATATATATATATATATATATATATATAATATATATATATATATATATATTATATATATAAGTTGTATAAGTAAAAACAATTTGTTTTTGTCACATAATTGTTTATTACTTTTTAATTGTTTTTGAATCTTTTTTTTAATTTTGTTTACTTTTTAATTAAAATGACTTTTACATGTGTTTATATGCAAAAATTTAAGAATAGATCGGATAAGAATGAACTTTCTTTGAGTGTGGTAACTTTGTCAAATAATTTTATTTTTCTCTAATCTTGAAATATTTTAAGGTTATTTCACACCTGTATCATTAAAATTAAAATTACATTAAAATACACAAATTTTTACTTATCTTTGTTTATACGTGAAATTTTTATTAAGTTTTACTTTATTTATTCTTCTTGCACAAATCTATTTTTTCACATATCTGTTCTTTAAGAAAAAGAAAAAAATGTCCAACAACTTCATCTTCTTAATCTTCTTAAAACTTGGGCCAGAATTATACGTTATTATATCTATACAAAAAGCCAACTAGGTTGTGTGAAGGAAAAGAATGTTCATGAACAATGTTTTCTACAAGTTTTCA
Source organism: Scalesia atractyloides (assembly GCA_947069175.1). Classification (NCBI taxonomy): domain Eukaryota; kingdom Viridiplantae; phylum Streptophyta; class Magnoliopsida; order Asterales; family Asteraceae; genus Scalesia; species Scalesia atractyloides. The sequence goes on from CAMTDV010000002.1 coordinate 15,329,245, forward strand.
AGCAGATAGTTCATCCATCAAACATAAACACACATATGGAACATGGTTCTTCATGGGGATAAGGACCTTATCCCTTCCATTGCTATCATCCGATGTTTTTACAAATTTTTAAGTAGATAGTGCATCCATCAAACACAAATCTGGAACATGCTTCTTCATGGGATTTGATCTTTTCCATTGCAATCATCCCTTCGCTTCCGAACTTCGATCATCCACCAATGTGTTCCTAAGTTCTCTTTCGGGACAGTTCTGTTGTGCAACACATTTACGCAACAAAGAACTCAAATCGCGAAGGTTCATCCCCTGCCGAAAAATAAAAAACAAAACCTAGACAACTTAAACTATGTTCCTCTGTAGGACAACCGAAGACCTAAACCTAAACCTAGACCACTTGAACTCCATCTTCGCTACAATCAACAATTTGGAAAGCATAAATAATAGCTGTTCCATTTGACTTTTGACACCTCATGCTTCGCTAACATTTTTATTTTCATTTTTTAGTAATATTTTATTTCTTATTTAAGTTATACATTCCTCAAATCACTTTTATTCTTTTAACTTTTTTAATATAATTTAAATGCACAACTATGTTTAATTTACTCTTAACATTATGGGTCAAAAAATTTTTAAAATGAAATTGTATTCAAAATAAAATATTTTCTAGGTATTATAAATGCATCAAGGAGTACCAGTATCCTAGCGAATAAAGCTTATACCAACCAAACAACAACATTGGTACTACTACCGGTAGTCCTTTTTATAACTTGGATTTCGGTAATATTTCATTTATCATTAAATTTGATAATGACTTTGGAGGTGATGCTGGAAATGGGGATGGTAATCATACTTGAAGCGGAACTGAGGCAACTACTAGCAGGTCCCATAGTGCTTCAAGCAGCGGAACATCAGGAAGTGATTCTGAAAATCAATCTTATAAGGTACGATCCTTAACTGACATATATGGTAACACGCAGCCTATAGACGAAGATGAAGCATGTCAGTTTGCCTTGTCCTTGATGGAGCCCACTATATATAAAGAAGCAACAAGTCATAAGCATTGGGTTCATGCAATGAAAGTAGAATTACAAGCAGTCAAAGACCATCATGGACCCGGACCTTAACATATTTACCAAAGGAGAAGAAGGCTATAGGCTTAAAGTGGGTGTTCAAGATCAAGGACGATGCAAGTGGGCAGGTAAATAAAGATAAAGCTAGGGTTGTGGCTAAAGGATATGATCAGAAGTGCGGTGTTGACTATGAAGAGGTGTTTTCCCCAGTTGCGAGATTCAAAACTATTCGAGTTATATTATCCTTAGCAGCTCAACAAAGTTGGAATGTGTAGCAGCTCGATGTCAAGTTGGCCTTTTTGAATGGCCCTCTACAATAAGAAGTGTATGTATTGCAGCCACCCGGGGTCGAAGTCAAGGAAGGGAAAAGAGATCAAGGTTTACAACTTCATAAAGCCTTCTACGGGATGAAGCAAGCATTGAGGGCATGGCTATAACAAAACATAGAATGAGTCTACCGTCTATGTGATGAAAGGAACAAGTGAGTCTGGTGGTGTTACGGTTTATGCAAAAGCCTTCAATAGTGCACTTTGGAGCTGCAAAACGAATCCTTAGATATGTGGCTGGAACAACTGAGTTTGGTTTATGCTATGCCAAGGGTGAAACGATAAAGTTGGAAGGCTTTTGTAGAATATATACCAGCCAATGTTGCTGCGTGCCTGGCCATATGGTTGAGGAAATTACTACATGACTTGGGTGTGCAGATGATATGAATTTAGGGGAGATGGTAGTGGGTAAATCAAATCACTTGAGCAGTTCACATAAGTCATTAGCCGTTGGTTAACGGTCATGAATAAAGCTGGTGAATAGGGAGGACTGGTTCATCAGCACATGCAAGTTTCGTCCCTTATTTTACGTCTTGTTTGTTATTTTTTTGCTGATCTTGCATGCAAGTCCCTGTCTATCCTTCGAGTTTTATAAATAAACAACTTGTTTCCATTAATTCATCATCGTATTATCATTTGGTTGCGCTCTTTGATCCAACAATATTATTTAGGTATCGGTATTTCTTTTTATTATTTTTTTAAATGCATGTTAATGTATTTTTTTTGTTTTGTCGTATTACAACTTTATTTTTTTTGTTACATCTGTTGCATCATCTAGGATAATTTCTACCGCTTTAAAATGGAAAAAAATTTAAAAAAACATATATTTTGTTCGTTTATATTATGTTTATAGTTGGTAGAACTTAGAGCATTCACATCCATTCAATTAAATTTACTCTATAATCTCACTAAAAATAAATATATTTTCTCTTTCATTTCAATTAAATACTATAGTTTTATCTTTTTATCATTTTCTTTTCTCTCTTTACTCCATTTACAATCATTTTTAAAATATATTAAAATATTATAGAGAGTGAACAGTGTCCATCAAATATATAGATAAACAATATTATTTTTTCTCTTCTCCATTAACAATTACTTAGGGTGAAATGGGTGCACCACTCATGAGGTGAGGGAAAATTTCCTTTAATCCAATCATATGTTGTCATATCATTTCTCCTCTGTAACTCCCCTCTTGTCCAAAAACATAAGGGGTGCGCCCCTCATGTGAGGTGGGTGAAAACTATTTTTTTTTCTTTTTTTATAAACTATTAATTAATTAATAAATGAAACATAATTTTAACAAAATAAAAGTACAATAAATTAACAAAATGTTACATTAAATTAAAAATAAAATAAAAAGACATTGCATTAATTAAAAGGGTCTTCATATTCAGATACTTAAGTGTCTATTTTCACACCTTCAAAACGCCTCGTCTAGACCTATACGGGGCTTCTAACCACTAAATCAAGGGAGCTTCGAGTAGGATGTCGGGCACAGAGTTTAAGAGGTCTAGACACCTCGTATAGGTCTAGACTAGGCGTCTGTTTTTTTTAGTTGAAAAATGAATATTTTGATGGGATAATTTGATTGTTTTTTAAGGGTGATGTTTTTTTGAGTGAGAAAATTTTTAAAACTTTAAAGGGGGAGTTTTGTAAAATAAAAATATACGCCGCGTACAGGGCTAGACTAAGCGTCTAGAGTTATTTAAAAGACTATTATACCCCTGATTTATGGCTAGACTGAGGGGCAAAACATGACTATAATGGTCTTTTGGCCGTCTAAGGTTGTTTAAAAGACTACTATACCCCTAAGTTAGGCTAGACTAGGAACAAAACAGGGCTATAATGGTCTTTTGGACCACACTAGACACCCAGTCTAGCCCTGTATGCGGCGTATATTTTTTTTGTTTTCTCTTTTTAATTCAATAACACATATATTAAAAAAATACGCCGCATACAGGGCTAGACTAGGCGTTTAGACTGTTTAAATGACTATTATACCACTGAGTTAGGGTAGACTAGAGGCAAAACAGGGCTAAAATGACCTTTTGGACCACTCTAGACGCCAATCTAGCACTGTACGCGATGTGTTGATATATATATATTCTCTTTTTAATATCAATAACACAAAAAATACGCCCCATACAAGGCTAGACTTGGCGTCTAGGGTTGTTAAATGACTACTATACCCCTGAGTTAGGGCTAGACTAGGGGCAAAGCAGGCTATAATGGTCTTTTGGACCACACTAGACGCCCAGTCTAGCCCTGTATGCGGCGTATATTTTAAATTTTTTTTGTGTTTTCTCTTTTTAATATTATAACACATATATTAAAAAAAACACGCCGCATACAGGGCTAGACTAGGCGTTAGGGTGTTTAAATGACTATTATACCTCTAAGTTAGGGCTAGACTGGGGGCAAAACAAGGCTAAAATAGTCTTTTGGACCACTCTAGAGGCCCAGTCTAGCCCTGTATATATATATATATATATATTGGTGTGTGTGTGTGTTGTGTGTGTGTGTGTGTGTGTGTGTGTGTGTGTGTGTGTGTGTGTGTGTGTGAACTCTTTTTAATATCAATAACATAAAAAATACGGCTCTACAGGGCTACACTAGGCGTTTAGGGTTGTTAAATGACTACTATACCCCTGAGTTAGGGCTAGACTATGGGCAAATTTAACGCCTCGTTTTATCCAACAACGAAAGCATTCTCCCTAGAACTACCCCTAATTTTCTTGTCTCAAAGATATAAATTTTTGGAGGGGTTTTATGTGACAATAGCCATGTTATCAAGGTTGGAAGAGGCTGGAGCTTTTTTGGCAATGAGAGTTTCAACTTTTCTAGATTTTGATTGAATGACATTCGACTCGAACTCAGGTGCAAAGCTCATGGCATTCTAGATTGTTATAGGCTTGTGGATTTAGACGACTGACTTTAACTCCTCCTTATACAATTGAGAAGGCTCCCAAAAGGCAGTGATCATGCCAATTCGATACACGAAAGATCTCTTAGCGAATTCTAATCTGTATTTTTGCAATGAACTGGTCTGATGCTACATAAGTACTCATTAGAATTTTCAGTTCAACGTGCCCAAAATTCCTGTTGAAAGTCAGAACCAATTCTTTCCAGAAAGTGAGAGGTTAATCGGTTGAAATCCAGTAATAGAGGTCAATGTGTTTCCTTCCAAAAGCATAGAAGCTATTTCTAACTTCTATTTTCCTGGTATGTGGTTATACTGTGAATGCTTTTCCACCTTTAGCAGCCACCCATGTGGAGCTTCTCCATTATAAATTGGAACATCAATCTTGTTGTAGGGTTCGTAACTCGTTAGACCCCTCTAGGAGCTTTCCCCTTCTTCAAACCTAGCTACCTTAGATCGATCTCCTTTCAATGTTGCAATGTCCTCATTCATTGATTTTATGGACTCCAATTTTGCAGCAATGGCAACCAATTGAGTAGTGACTAAATCAAACGGGGTGTTTCTTTCTTCTACACTATTCAAGGTATTAACCATCTCCAAATGTTCCTAACAATGGAACCATTTGTTAGCATTTAGAATTATAACTTAACCAAAAATCAATTAAATCACCAAGTAATCCAAATCGAGAAGGATTAGGTCTCCAATTACAAAGGATAGAAACCTAATTTGATAATATAAACATTGACAAAAACCAAATAGCCCGAGAACATGACACTTATACTAAAAAAATGGTGGGACGGTTTTCCTTCACTTTTTTTAATCGTGGGTCACTTCCCCTACCTCCTATATTAGACTTAATTGGGCCCTGGCTCAAATTGTGGGTTCCTAAACTAAAGAAGATCAGGGCCCAAATGACTTGGGTTAGTAAACCTAAATTACTTGGGTTCGTATCACTATAACTCAAGAGAAACTGAATCAGATATGGGATCAAATTCAACTGGGGGATTAGGATTCTTACTCACACGTAAACGTGCCACCAGATTGTTTTTGCTAAGAAACATGAAACCAACAAATGGTAAGTCGATACTACTACAATGTCACAACTCGAACGTATATTGTCTATAACCGAGACACCCCTAGCCATTAAAGCGGTTGTTGTGGCTATTTTACCCATAGTCGCTCCTAAGACAAACAAATTTGCGTTCGAGACGGAATGCATCCATTTTTTATTTGACCGCAATGATGTAGCCAGGTCCTCCTTCATAATATTTATGAAAAACATATTACCTTAGTTATCAACCTAATTCCTTAAAAACCTTACTTCTGAGAAACTCCAACAAAATCTTTGTTGGAGGATCTTCATCAATTGATCATGTTTTTGTTTCTGCGTTTGTGATTGGGGAGGCCTCACCCATCCCCAATTCCTCATCATCACCAGCTCAATGTTGTTGATGCAAAAACACTAACCAAAACTTTTTTGACTTATGTAAATGAATAATCTAGGGAATCTATCACAAAATAGGCCTCTTGATATCTAATTATCTAGATAGAAGTGTGTGTTCAATCCATCTCCAACTAAGATCATCAGCCTTTGATGCACATCTATTTTATACTTTGCTAGCTCAGTTTCCACCCCTTATTCTTCCATAATGCCGAAACAGATTTGGTTACTATAATAGTTTTAAACTGCCTTATGTTTCCATGAATTGCTTTGATAACCCGTACTCATAATTAACATTAAAACATTTTATACCACCGCCACCATTTTGTTAGTAGGGCTATGTTGACTTTTTTAAACCTCCCACTTAAGAACCCGTATCGCTTTACGAATATATATTTTTTTCCATGTCTCTCATCTTATTATATTTCTTGGCCCGGTTCAACCCCAAAGAAACTTTTTGTGAATTCCTTTTAGTGTATTGATGACTCTATTAGGAACTCTATAGAGAGCTAAATAAACGAGGAAAGTCACAAGAACCGCTTTCAACAAAGTGATTCTCCCTACTAAGCTTAGTGATGACACTCTTAAACCACTTATTGTTGTTTTTTTCTCCAACAAAACGTGTGGTGCCTCCATTGCAATGATGAACATGAATGGGGCAAGCGAGTCTCCCTGTGACACACCTCTATTAAACATTTATTTATCTTAAATAGTTTTTCAAAATTCTCAATTAACCTAGACAAACACAACACATCCAAGCATTTTAGATTTTAATTTATGAGGCATTATATTAAGTTGCAAACCTGGCTACTCAGATTTGAATAGCATTAGTTAGTTTTTTAACATTTATAAATATGATAGTAGTTTCCGTGTTTCTCAAGCGGTATCCGAATGACTTTCTTTAGGGAGGTCATCGGTTGGATTCTTGTTTGTGACAAAAAGTCATGCAAGAGCCAGGGTTTTTTTCTAAAGTTAGCTTTCGAGTGGTGGGTTTCCTATGAAATTAGTGACGGACTGGGACACCCGCGTTGTCTTCGATCCGGCCGTGAGTGGCCTTTTGCCTATGGGTATATTCCGATGGTCATGCATTATTATTGACCGTTCAAAAAGAAAATCCACATATTAAAAACAGTTTAAAAGATGTTGCTATAATCTAATATTTAAGGATAAATACATTCTAACTAACTAATTATTACTAATTTTTCCTTATTTAAATTTAATTCTTGATTTAATTATTATTTTACAAATCACAACAAACCCCAAATTTGAAGGCTTTACGATGGATGTGATCTAAAGATAAGATAAAGAGTTAATTATACATATGATCCTTGTGTCTTCTTTTTTCTTTTATTTTTCTAATTTATTTTGAGTATATTAGAGAAATGGTCTTTCTTATTTAAGAAGGGGTAAAACGCTCATTTTACTCAATTTTAACTACATATTTAAGAGAATTTAGACTTGACTCCAAACTCGTTAAGAATAAAAACCACAAATCATAAACTTACAACTTTAAATATTTAGATTTCAAAACTGTTACTTCCAAACCATATAGATCATTTATGTAAATAACCCTAAGATAAAATAGCTTAAATAAGCTAAATAACTTAAAATACAAAATATTATGAGAATGTTTCTTTTTTACTTTCTAATTATACATGAATAAAATTAGATTTATTGGAGAATCATAAAAAATGAAAATCAGGTAACTCTGTTTATTTTACATGCTAAATACTTATAAAAACTCAAATTTACAAAGAAAATAAATTATTTTTATATATCTTTCTCAACTATGTTTAATTTACTCTTAACATTATGGGTCAAAATTTTTTAAAAAATGAAGTTGTATTCAAAATAAAATATTTTCTAGGTATTATAAATGCATCGAGGAGTACCGGTATCATAGCGAATAAAGCTTATACCAACCAAACAACAACATTGATACTACTACCGGTAGTCCTTTTTATAACTTGGATTTCGGTAATATTTCATTTATCATTAAATTTGATAATGACTTTGGAGGTGATGCTGGAAATGGGGATGGTAATCATACTTGAAGCGGAACTGAGGCAACTACTAGCAGGTCCCATAGTGCTTCAAGCAGCGGAACATCAGGAAGTGATTCTGAAAATCAATCTTATAAGGTACGATCCTTAACTGACATATATGGTAACACGCAGCCTATAGACGAAGATGAAGCATGTCAGTTTGCCTTGTCCTTGATGGAGCCCACTATATATAAAGAAGCAACAAGTCATAAGCATTGGGTTCATGCAATGAAAGTAGAATTACAAGCAAGCAAAGACCATCATGGACCCGGACCTTAACATATTTACCAAAGGAGAAGAAGGCTATAGGCTTAAAGTGGGTGTTCAAGATCAAGGACGATGCAAGTGGACAGGTGACTAAAGATAAAGCTAGGTTAGAGGCTAAAGGATATGATCAGAAGTGCGGTGTTGACTATGAAGAGGTGTTTTCCCCAGTTGCGAGATTCAAAACTATTCGAGTTATATTATCCTTAGCAGCTCAACAAAGTTGGAATGTGTAGCAGCTCGATGTCAAGTTGGCCTTTTTGAATGGCCCTCTACAATAAGAAGTGTATGTATTGCAGCCACCCGGGGTCGAAGTCAAGGAAGGGAAAAGAGATCAAGGTTTACAAGCTTCATAAAGCCTTCTACGGGATGAAGCAAGCATTGAGGGCATGGCTATAACAAAACATAGAATGAGTCTACCGTCTATGTGATGAAAGGAACAAGTGAGTCTGGTGGTGTTACGGTTTATGCAAAAGCCTTCAATAGTGCACTTTGGAGCTGCAAAACGAATCCTTAGATATGTGGCTGGAACAACTGAGTTTGGTTTATGCTATGCCAAGGGTGAAACGATAAAGTTGGAAGGCTTTTGTAGAATATATACCAGTCAATGTTGCTGCGTGCCTGGCCATATGGTTGAGGAAATTACTACATGACTAGGGTGTGCAGATGATATGAATTAAGGGGAGATGGTAGTGGGTAAATCAAATCACTTGAGCAGTTCACATAAGTCATTAGCCGTTGGTTAACGGTCATGAATAAAGCTGGTGAATAGGGAGGACTGGTTCATCAGCACATGCAAGTTTCGTCCCTTATTTTACGTCTTGTTTGTTATTTTTTTGCTGATCTTGCATGTAAGTCCCTGGCTATCCTTCGAGTTTTATAAATAAACAACTTGTTTCCATTAATTCATCATCTTATTATCATATGGTTGCGCTCTTTGATCCAACAATATTATTTAGGTATCGGTATTTCTTTTTATTATTTTTTTAAATGCATCTTAATGTATTTTTTTTTGTTTTGTCGTATTACAACTTTATTTTTTTTTGTTACATCTGTTGCATCATCTAGAATAATTTCTACGGCTTTAAAATGGAAAAAAGTTTTAAAAAACATATACTTTTGTTCGTTTATATTATGTTTATAGTTGGTAGAACTTAGAGCATTCACATCCATTCAATCAAATTTACTCTATAATCTCACTAAAAATAAATATATTTTCTCTTTCATTTCAATTAAACACTATAGTTTTATCTTTTTATCATTTTCTTTCCTCTCTTTACTCTATTTACAATCATTTTCAAAATATATTAAAATATTATAGAGAGTGAATAGTGTCCATCAAATATACAGATAAACAAATATTATTTTTTCTCTTCTCCCTTAACAATTACTTAGGGTGAAATGGGTGCACCACTCATGAGGTGAGAGAAAATTTCCTTTAATCCAATCATATGTTGTCATATCATTTCTCCTCTATAACTCCTCTCTTGTCCAAAAACATAAGAGGTGCACCCCTCATGTGAGGTGGGGGAAAACTATTTTTTTTTCTTTTTTTATAAACTTTTAATTAATTAATAAATGAAATATAATTTTAACAAAATAAAAGTACAATAAATTAACAAAATGTTACATTAAATTAAAAATAAAATAAAAAAACATTGCATTAATTAAATTGGTCTTCATATTCACATACTTAAGTGTCTATTTTCACACCTTCAAGACTCCTCGTCTAGACCTATACGGGGCTTCTAAGCACTGAAATCAAGGGAGCTTGAGTAGGATGTCGGGCACAGAGTTTAAGAGGTCTAGACACCTCGTATAGGTCTAGACTAGGCGTCTAGCAAGTTGGTGTTTTTTTTGGTTGAAAAATGAATATTTTGATGGGATAATTTGATTGTTTTTTAAGGGTGATGTTTTTTTGAGTGAGAATTTTAAAACTTTAAAGGGGGAGTTTTGTAAAATAAAAATATACGTCGCGTAAAGGGCTAGACTAAGTGTCTAGGGTTATTTAAAAGACTATTATACCCCTGACTTAGGGCTAGACTGGGGGGCAAAACATGACTATAATGGTCTTTTGGCCGTCTAGGGTTGTTTAAAAGACTACTATACCCCTAAGTTAGGCTAGACTAGGCGCAAAACAGGGCTATAATGGTTTTTGGACCACGCTAGACACCCAGTCTAGCCCTGTATGCGGCGTATATTTTTTTTTTTTGTTTTCTCTTTTTAATTCAATAACACATATATTAAAAAAATACGCTGCATACAGGGCTAGACTGGCGTTTAGGCTGTTTAAATGACTATTATACCACTGAGTTAGGGTAGACTGGAGGCAAAACAGGGCTAAAATGGCCTTTTGGACCACTCTAGATGCCAACCTAGCACTGTACGCGATGTTTATATTTATATATATATTCTTTGTAATATCAATAACACAAAAAAATACGCCCCATATAAGGCTAAACTTGGCGTCTCGGGTTGTTAAATGACTACTATACCCCTGAGTTAGGGCTAGACTAGGGGCAAAGTAGGGCTATAATGGTCTTTTGGATCACACTAGACGCCCAGTCTAGCCCTGTATGCGGCGTATATTTTTAGTTTTTTGTGTTTTCTCTTTTTAATATTAATAACACATATATTAAAAAAACACGCCGCATACAGGGCTAGACTAGGCGTCTAGGGTGTTTAAATGACTATATACCTCTAAGTTAGGGCTAGACTGGGGGCAAAACAAGGCTAAAATAGTCTTTTGGACCACTCTAGAGGCCCAGTCTAGCCCTATATATATATATATATATATGTGTGTGTGTGTGTGTGTGTGTGTGTGTGTGTGTGTGTGTGTTCTCTTTTTAATATCAATAACATAAAAAATACGGCTCATACAGGGCTAGACTAGGCGTTTAGGGTTGTTAAATAACTACTATACCCCTGAGTTAGGGCTAGACTGGGGGCAAATGTAACGCCTCTGTTTTTCGTACTTTCCTTAATTGGAAAGTGTAATCATATTTCTATTTATAGAAACTTGTATTCGTATCGTGTTTGTATTTCTTTTCCAATTTTGTAATCCGAGACTTTGATCATGGTGAAATTCATAATTGATACATACTTGTCTTACATGCATTCAATCATTTAAACTGATACTTGCTATACATGCTCGCTTACATACAATCGCTTTGATATTCGTTATACATGCTTACATACATGCAATCGTTTAAACCGATACTTGTTTTACGTGCAAAATACTCAAGAAATCATATTCGATACTCAATCATACTTATATGTTTAAAACGTGTGCAAAAATGACAAGTTAAACTAAGTTTAAGGACTAAAAGTGTCAAAAACCAAAGAAGCTTCTAGAATAATCCTTCTCGCGACCCGCGACCGAACTCCTCAAACCTCTCGCGGCCCGCGACCGAAATCCCTTCACCCTCTCGCGGACCGCGACCGAAATCCCTTCACCCTCTCGCGGCCCTCGAGAGGAGCATAATCCGGAGAAATTGTTTTCTTGTCCATGGATTGGTCCATTTTGTGTTTGTTGCATTTAATACCCTCAACTAACAACCTCTCAATCCCATCTATAAATACCCAACTTCTTCTCCTCTCAAATCACACATCAAACATTCTTCTTTTCTTCTCTCTAAAGCTCTAAGAGCCCTCTTCATCTAATGGATCAAGATCTTCAAAAGTGAGTTGTAACTCACCCTTACATCTCTCCTTTTGATCTTTCTTACTTCTTAACACTTAAATCACCTTTTATAATGTCTCTATAAGTTTTCCATGGAAAACCAACTTGGAGCATCACCATGTATGAGGCCTCAAGTGTAAGAATCTTTTGTTTTAATAGGGTTTTAACCCACAAGTGTTGTATCCTTCCAAGCTTGTTCTTGAAACGAGACTTGAGTTGGTAGTGTGTGATTACTTGGAAGCCTTGGCTATCCTACTTTAAATCCACCACCTCACTTGATGATTTTGATTACTGTTGTCTTTTATATTATTGTTTAAACTTACTCCTGACCATCCTTGTCTCCCTTGTGACAACTTATGCATTGGTGAACTATACGAAAGAGGTTAAAAGGAAGGTTATCCTCCTACCTCCATACATGACTTCTATGAACTTCAATGATATTTATGATCTACTTATTACGTATAATACATACATACATACATACATATATATATATATATATATATATATATATATATATATATATAACATAACCGAACTCTTGATGGTTATCTGTCATGGTACTATGTTACATCACCTGCGTACTTAATCTCTCGTTACGATTCTAATGGGTATCCTAACCCATGAAAACACATCAACCCGAATGGGCCTTATAGGGTCAAAACGAGTATTAAGTCTAGATGATTATTTTCTCGTATACATACTTTAGTGTATTTAAGTTCCTAATCCTCCGTTATCGTTCGTATAATTACCAACCTATGTTTTCCTCATGTAGGATAACTCAATATTCCTCAAACCCTCCAAACCCTTTGCGGAAGTAACAAGTGGAAGCTTGTCACACCCCGACCCGCAGCGGAAAAGGTGACCGGGGCATGATTGGGTTATCATCAAAGCTCATGACATTTATTATACGTTTCATATTCATTAAATACAATTTAGTAGAAAATTTACAACTATAATTACATCATGACCTAACATCAATCTAAGCTTCTTTGTTTTCTTCTAAGGCATTTCCTATGTTTTCCTTGCTTCATCCTGTTCACCTGTATCATGTGTAAAAAGGTTTTTGGATCAACAAAAAGTTGGCGAGTGAATCCTATGGAAAATATTTGAACAAGTTTATTTAATTGATTATGAAATGAGTGCACAACCACACATGAGTAAAAATAGATATAAACTTATTCAACAATCATTAGATATTAAATAAAGCACACATGAACAATAATGGAACGTTTAGAGGCACGCGTTGCTCTACTCGTCTCTCACGAGGAACTGATGGGCCTGATGAATGAATTGCATAAACATGATAATATGAAAGACATAACTACAAACAATATAAACTCAATGATACACACATGAACAATAATGGATTGGTTTTGAGGCACGCGTTGTTCAACTCGTCTCCCACGAGGAACTGATGGGCTTAATGAATGAATTTCATATAATTTGACAAAATGAAATAAGTAATCACAACAATATAAACAATCTAAGTTTAGATCACGATATGGTATGGCACAAGTTTAAATAAACGAGTTAATTATTTTGTGACACATGACACACCCCAAAACGTGTAATTAAAAAGGGGAGTTGTAAGATTCACTCACAGTGGGTGCGTTTGGTTGATGATGTTGAATGCACGCGAAGTGGTTTAACCACGAGTGAAATTAACCTAGATAAATAGCATTATGGTTCGGTAAGTAAACGGATTTTATTGATCCATTTTAGTAGGATTGTTGGGTGTATTTTTGTGAGTTTAAGGCTATTTTCTAACATTAAAAATGTTATTTTTAAGTATTTTTAATTGGTTTTAAATTAAAATAAATAAATAAAAATAATTAAAAATTTTGACTTTTTTTTACCGTTGACCGTTGACCTTGACCGTTGACCGGTTCGCTTGTATAATTGTGTGCGCTAGGTGAGGCTCGAACCCGAGACCTCCCGTACGCGTGCACGCAGCTCTACCAACTGAGCTACGTGTCTAACCCGAAATATATCTGTTTTTAATTATATTTAAATACTAATTAGATTAAACCGAAAATCATTTATTTTAAAAACGATTTAACTGAATCGGACCGGTGCGCTTCACAGGTCTCGAACCCGGGACCTGTGGGTTGCGTTAACACACAGTCCACCGCCGGACTGTGTGTTTAACATGTTATATAAACCGATTTTTATTATACTTAAATACAAACTAAGTACTTTCATTTCTGACTTATTTAAAAAGGTAAATAATTGTCCGAGTCGATGCAGTAGACCGGACTCGAACTCGTGACCTGTGATTTAAACATACACACAGTCCACCGCTGGACTGTGTGTCTATCTTGGTTATTATTCCGATTATTATTATACTTAACATATACCAGTGGTGACCCGGTTCGGTTAACAAAAAAAAATACATTTTTATTAAGGCAGCATGCGTCGGACAAGGTTCGAACTCGAGACGTTTACGTGTTTATTGTGCACACAGTCCACCGCTGGACTGTGTGTCTAACCCGAGTTATAACTTGATTTTAATTATACTTATATGTTACCGACCTTCATCTTCTTCGTCCGTTTTTAACCAGAATCGGAAATCCGACTGGTTCAATGTTTTAATCGGTTTCTTTAGCGTTCTTTAGTTAATTACAAGTGAGATATAAATAAAAAGAAAGAAAATAGGCGTAAAGTATACCGACTGGACTCCTCTGTTTTTCCGGCAGAACTCCGGCGACTGCAACAGGTTCCGGCGTCGTGTGTCTTGCAACAGCGAGTCTCCAGAAAGCTTGAAAAGGATGTGGGTGACTTCGGTATAAGCTCAGGGGGTTCAGTAAAGCTCAGAAGTGAAGGGCTCGGTTTTCCGGCGAGATACAGAAGTTTTCCGGCGAGTGAGTTTTCGCCGAGAAAGGGTGCGGTTTTGAGCGAAAAAGTTTGCAGAGGTTCGAGGGGGTATTTATAGTGCAGGTCGTCGATGAATTTGGTCCAATTTCCGACTTGATTCGTCGGTTAGAAAATCTCCGGCGGTTATAGCTTGTGTCGCGGGTTCAGGCGTCGGTTATAACCGATGTGTGTTTAAACGTTTACGTTATAACTGAAGATGTCGTTAAATCTCGCGAGATCGCCGGGATTTCCGACGACTGAACTTTGGGCGCCGGTTTTGAATTCGAAAAAGATGTTATGAATTAAATGATTCTAATAATTAACAAAGAATACAAGTGGCGCAGTGGTTGGAGAGTTGTGCGATAAAACTGTTGAACCGTGACCCGGCGACTGACCCGGGTTCGAAACCCGGCAGAAACAATTTATTTTTATTTTCTTATTTTTAACAGTTTTTCAAAAACTAATTATATATTCCCATATAATAATTAATTATGTATCGTTTAAAATTATTTTGGGCATTAAATTCGCAACGAAATTTTTAACTAATTGATCGGTTAATAAACGGAGCGGGTTTGGTAAAATCCGTTTTTGACGGATGTTACAGTATCCCCTGCTTTTTAGAAATTTCGTCCCGAAATTTAAATAGTGATATATTCGACTAAAAGAATGATGGTGTTTAGTTTGACAGTTACATGCTTAGAAGAAGTAAGGTTTTAAGTTTTTGTTTGAGGCGGTAACGTTCCTTGCAAGGGTTAAGTACCCTATTACAGGAATCGCTTTTTGTTGCCTACTGTAAAAGTATTGATAAGCAGAATTTATTTGCTAACTATGATATCATGCATAAGAGTTTGGATATGTTTGGAAGGATATGGTTATATCCTAAGGCAAAAACTTCTAATACTACAACCTACATGGAACATAAATAAACACAACAGCTAATATTTGAACATAAATAAACACAACAGCTAATATCAGTAAGTTATGATTGGTTCTATGACTATAGAACATAAATAAACACAACAGCTAGTATTTGCATCCACATTCTGATAGCATATATGTTTGAATGGTGGCAGTTCCTCTTTCGTTTGTTATGATGGAGAGGTTAGTTTATGTAGAAATGGAACACAATCCAATCTCTTTAAATAGCAAGATGATATAAATGTAACACAAATTTCAACCAAGGCGATACTAAATCCTACATGGAACTTCTCATAACCGCCTGATAATGCCTCTGATCATTTGGCAAGAATACTTATATATAGGAAGTACCAGCGGCGTATCCACCATATTCTTGCCAAATTTTCATTGGTTTTATCCACAAGTTATGATTAGTTACCAAGAAACTACTAAATCCTACATAGAACTTCTCATAATCGTCTGACAATGCCTCTGATCCTTTGACAAGAATACTTATATATAGGAAGTACCAGCGGCGTATCCACCATATTCTCGTCAAATTTTCATGGGTTTTATCAGTGAATTATGATTAGTCCTATGTGACTCTACAACCAATACAACAAACTCATAAATACTGAAAATGAAAAATGTCTGTGCGATCAAGGCTCAATCAAACGGAGCCGATCGTATTGCATGTACTGAAAATGAAATTGTCTGTGCGATCAAGGCTCAATCAAACGGAGCCGATCGTATTGCATGTACGGAAAATAATAAACTTAATCTACAAACAGCCTATACATGGAACCTCTCATAACCGCCTGATAATGCCTCCGATCATTTGACAAGAATACTTATATATAGGAAGTACCAGCGGCGTATCCACCATATTCTTGTCAAATTTTCATTGACTTTATCCACAAGTTATGATTAGTTCTATGTGACTCTACTACAAACACAACAACCACAAAATACTGATAATGAAAATGTCTGTGCGATCAAGGCTCAATCAAACGGAGCCGATCGTATTGCATGTACTGAAAATGAAAATGTCTGTGCGATCAAGGCTCAATCAAACGGAGCCGATCGTATTGCATGTACTGAAAATGATAAACTTAATCTAAACAACAATCATACAAACAGCCTATACATGGAACCTCTCATAACCGCCTGATAATGCCTCCGATCATTTGACAAGAATACTTATATATAGGAAGTACCAGCGGCGTATCTACCATATTCTTGTCAAATTCTCATTGACTTTATCCGCAAGTTATGATTAGTTCTATGCGACTCTACAACAAACACAACAACCACAAGATACTGATAATGAAAATGTCTGTGCGATCAAGGCTCAATCAAACAGAGCCGATCGTATTGCATGTACTGAAAATGAAAATGTCTGTGCGATCAAGGCTCAATCAAACGGAGCCGATCGTATGTGGGCACGCCAGGTTCAACCTCATAATAAAATGGGGAACATGCTCAACGCTCATAATGTAATGGGGAGCGGCGGCCAATGAAATTGCATGTACTGAAAATAATAAACAATAATTACTCTAACAGTCTACACATGGAACCTCTCATAACCGCCAGATAATGCTTCTGATCCTTTGACAAGAATACTTATATATAGGAAGTACCAGCAGCGTATCCACCATATTCTTGTCAAAGTTTCATTGGCTTTATCCTTAAGTTATGTTTGGTTCTATGTGATAAAGAAAAACATAAAACTAAACAATAGGAGTTGAATCTGGATCTTCGGTGAAAAGGACTAGTTGAGTATCTTCGCTTGGGCCGTCATTATCTTCGACCGGATTGGCGTTGATGTTGAAGACTCTTCCTCTAGCTGGTGGCCTAGCGGTTGGGTTCTCTTGATTTACTTGGTTAACTGGGTTTGATTGAGCTTGAGTGTTGATGACGTTAACCAATTGAGGGCATGTGTTTCTAAAGTGGGTAGGGTCACCACAATTGAAACAAGCTCGAACATATGGGAACATGGGGTATTGGGGTTGTTGATAGGTTTGGTTCATGGTTTGAGTAGGGGGAGAGATTTGGTTTTGAAAGGTGCGGCAAACCTTGCTCAAATGACCATAGCGTCCACAAGTTGCACATAGTCGACAAGGTAAGGTAAGGGGATGGTGATAAAAACAGTTGTTGCATCGAGGGTGAGGTCCAAGATATGGTTTCTTATTTGGGTAGGTTGAGTTGGGTGCCACTTGGGTGATTGGGATAGCTTGGATGGGTATGGCGTGTGAAATTGGTTGATTCCGTTGGATAGCAGCGAAAAGTTGTCCGTCTCTTTTTCTCTTAGGATTGGGTTGAGAAGGGGATTCGTTTTGGGTGGAGTCGGAGGTTTCAGTCGATTCTTTATCCTTCTTCTTCTCCTCCTTGAAGTCTTTGTTCCGGATTCGGTTCTCGGTGAGCTCTGTAGCTAACTCCATTGCTGCTTCCAAAGTTGCAGGCTTGGTACTTATTACAGAGTCTTGAATCTTTGACGGAAGACCACGAATGTAATGCTCGATCAAACGGTAGAGGGGAGTGAACATGTTGGGAACCATTTGATGTAACTCGAGGAATCTTTTGTTGTATGTGGTGTGGTCTCCTTCCTTTTGCTTCAACGAATAAAATTCATCTTCTAATTTCTTGATTTCGCTCCTTGGGCAAAATCGTCTGGTCATGATTTCCTTCAATTCGTTCCAAGTTAAGGTCATAGCATCTTCCACACCTCGTTTGGCCTTCTCTGTATTCCACCAAGTAAGTGCTGTCCCATATAATCGACCGGTAGCATAACGCACTTTGCGATCATCGGGGCAATCGCAATTTAGAAAAGTGTTCTCCATTTCTTCAAACCAATGGAGGAGAGCGGTGACGCCTTCAGTCCCTTTGTATTTTGGAGGGTCGCATGATTTGAAATGCTTGTAGGTGCATTTAGTGGTATTTGGGGGAGAGTTGATAATGTTTTGGTTTTCCTGATTGATAGGATTAGCGGTAAATGCTTGTTGTACTTGGATTACAATGTTGGGTATTACGGCCGCCATTTGTTGAGCGATTAGGGCAGCCATGCGCTCGCGGGCTTTTCCTGCTCTCATATTTCTACGGGCGTGGTTAGAAGACATCTACAAGGAATACATGTCAAGAGTATGAGTTGGATGCTTTTGGGATCATGGGTCGCATTCAGGAATGAACATTCATAAAATAATTATAGAAAAATAAATCTACTACATCCATAGGATGTCTTGGGCTTTGCTCGCCATTAGGCCCTACATGCCGCCATACTTTACCTTTGTAATCACGTGGGCCCCCATGAATACCGGTTTTTCATATGGTTCGCATGGGTTTGCCTGGTTGCGTACACTAAAACCCAGAGAAAATCGAGAAATATGTATACATGGTGTGATATTCGGAATGTGTCCAGGTGTAGACACGGTGACACCTCAAAGTGGGATTAGTTCGAACGACGTTTGGTGTGACATGCTTTGGCCTAATAGGTCCTTCGTACTCTCATCGTTAGTCCCCAGGTAGGCAAACTGGTCCGTTATATTGGATTTATACGAATGCCAACCTAGACAGGACGTTCCGACTACCGGTACTTGTACCCTTCCAGTTACTACACGCCCGTCGCAGAACTTACTTTGATGAGATTTGAAAATTGCAACAAAATCTTTAAATAATGAGAGTATGAAAATAAATTGAATACATGAACATTGATATATGTATAATGAATATGTATATAAGTATGTATGTTTGACTGTAAGTATAAACAAATATGAAACAAATAAATATCACAAGTTTGTATGTAACCACCTAGTTAATTAAAATTTAGGCAGACTATAGTATAGGCTCTAAGGGTCTAATAACATATCCTATATCCCTATAGTCATGGCTCTGATACCAATCTGTCACACCCCGACCCGCAGCGGAAAAGGTGACCGGGGCATGATTGGGTTATCATCAAAGCTCATGACATTTATTATACGTTTCATATTCATTAAATACAATTTAATAGGAAATTTACAACTATTACATCATGACCTAACATCAATCTAAGCTTCTTTGTTTTCTTCTAAGGCATTTCCTATGTTTTCCTTGCTTCATCCTGTTCACCTGTATTATGTGTAAAAAGGTTTTTGGATCAACAAAAAGTTGGCGAGTGAATCCTATGGAAAACATTTGAACAAGTTTATTTAATTGATTATGAAATGAGTGCACAACCACACATGAGTAAAAATAGATATAAACTTATTCAACAATCATTAGATATTAAATAAAGCACACATGAACAATAATGGAACGTTTAGAGGCACGCGTTGCTCTACTCGTCTCTCACGAGGAACTGATGGGCCTGATGAATGAATTGCATAAACATGATAATATGAAAGACATAACTACAAACAATATAAACTCAATGATACACACATGAACAATAATGGATTGGTTTTGAGGCACGCGTTGTTCAACTCGTCTCCCACGAGGAACTGATGGGCTTAATGAATGAATTTCATATAATTTGACAAAATGAAATAAGTAATCACAACAATATAAACAATCTAAGTTTAGATCACGATATGGTATGACACAAGTTTAAATAAACGAGTTAATTATTTTGTGACACATGATACACCCCAAAACGTGTAATTAAAAAGGGGAGTTGTAAGATTCACTCATAGTGGGTGCGTTCGGTTGATGATGTTGAATGCACGCGAAGTGGTTTAAACCACGAGTGAAATTAACCTAGATAAATAGCATTATGGTTCGGTAAGTAAACGGATTTTATTGATCCATTTTAGTAGGATTATTCTAACCTTAAAAATGTTATTTTTAAGTATTTTTAATTGGTTTTTAATTAAAATAAATAATAAAAAATAATAAAAAATTTTGACTTTTTTTGACCGTTGACGGTTGACCGTTGACCTTGACCGTTGACCGGTTCGCTTGTATAATTGTGTGCGCTGGGTGAGGCTCGAACCCGAGACCTCCCGTACGCGTGCACGCAGCTCTACCAACTGAGCTACGTGTCTAACCCGAAATATATCTGTTTTTAATTATATTTATATACTAATTAGATTAAACCGAAAATCATTTATTTTAAAAATGATTTAACTGAATCGGACCGGTGCGCTCCACAGGTCTCGAACCCGGGACCTGTGGGTTGTGTTAACACACAGTCCACCGCTAGACTGTGTGTTTAACATGTTATATAAACCGATTTTTATTATACTTAAATACAAACTAAGTACTTTCATTTCTGACTTATTTAAAAAGGTAAATAATTGTCCGAGTCGGTGCAGTAGACCGGACTCGAACTCGTGACCTGTGATTTAAACATACACACAGTCCACCGCTGGACTGTGTGTCTATCTTGGTTATTATTCCGGTTATTATTATACTTAACATATACCAGTGGTGACCCGATTCGGTTAACAAAAAAAATACATTTTTATTAAGGCAGCATGCGTCGGACAAGGTTCGAACTCGAGACGTTTACGTGTTTATTGTGCACACAGTCCACCACTGGACTGTGTGTCTAACCCGAGTTATAACTTGATTTTAATTATACTTATATGTTACCGAACTTCATCTTCTTCGTCCGTTTTTAACCAGAATCGGAAATCCGACTGGTTCAATGTTTTAATCGGTTTCTTTAGCGTTCTTTAGTTAATTACAAGTGAGATATAAATAAAAAGAAAGAAAAATAGGCGTAAAGTATACCGACGGGACTCCTCTGTTTTTCCGGCAGAACTCCGGCGACTGCAACAGGTTCCGGCGTCGTGTGTCTTGCAACAGCGAGTCTCCAGAAAGCTTGAAAAGGATGTGGGTGACTTCGGTATAAGCTCAGGGGGTTCAGTAAAGCTCAGAAGTGAAGGGCTCGGTTTTCCGGCGAGATACAGAAGTTTTCCGGCGAGTGAGTTTTCGCCGAGAAAGGGTGCGGTTTTGAGCGAAAAAGTTTGCAGAGGTTCGAGGGGGTATTTATAGTGCAGGTCGTCGATGAATTTGGTCCAATTTCCGACTTGATTCGTCGGTTAGAAAATCTCCGACGGTTATAGCTTGTGTCGCGGGTTCAGGCGTCGGTTATAACCGATGTGTGTTTAAACGTTTACGTTATAACTGAAGATGTCGTTAAATCTCGCGAGATCGCCGGGATTTCCGACGACTGAACTTTGGGCGCCGGTTTTGAATTCGAAAAAGATGTTATGAATTAAATGATTCTAATAATTAACAAAGAATACAAGTGGCGCAGTGGTTGGAGAGTTGTGCGATAAAACTGTTGAACCGTGACCCGGCGACTGACCCGGGTTCGAAACCCGGCAGAAACAATTTATTTTTATTTTCTTATTTTTAACAGTTTTTCAAAAACTAATTATATATTCCCATATAATAATTAATTATGTATCGTTTAAAATTATTTTGGGCATTAAATTCGCAACGAAATTTTTAACTGATTGATCGGTTAATAAACGGAGCGGGTTTGGTATAATCCGTTTTTGACGGATGTTACAGCTTGCAAAACCGTGAGTACACTTGACCCATTTTCTTTTTACACAATTTGGGTTGTAACATGTTAACTTATAAAATACACATATACACACACTACATGCTTTATACACTCAATCCTTCATACATGCTTATTGTTATGCTTAGGTTCATGCTAAATACATACATGCTTCTTGTCATTAACTTAGTTAGCCCCAACTTAACATATATAGCGCTATAAGAGTAGCACACCGCCCGTCGGGGTATTGTTAAGCTTTAAGCTGATTCATTCTTAATTCATACTTTAGTCTCCTTACTTCGTGTGACAAGGGACACATTCATTCTTGTGCCCACTTGGGTTTCACAATTAATATTGCATGCTACTTTACCTTATATACAATTTCATGTGGATTTGAGTAAAACGCTTTCATACTTATGCTATGTATTTAAACTTGTGTACTCGCCAATACCTTTTGTATTGAACTATACTTTTAACATGTTGCAGGTTGATGAAGTGGTATGATGAAACTTAGTAGTATCGGCTTAGAAACACGCGTAGAATGCTAAGTTGATTATTGTGTTTTGTTGAACTTATGTTGTTATTGTTACTTTGTATTTCGATTATGTTGTAATTTGACAATTTGAAGCTTTGAAATGAAATGAGTTGATTAATTAAATATTGTCACAAATAGTGTTATGATGTCTCGAGCAATCTAGTTCGTCTCACTCTGATATTTCCGCCATCGGTTGAGGTGTGACAACAAAACAGGGCTATAATGGTCTTTTGGACCACACTAGACGCCCAGTTTAGCCCTGTATGCGGCGTGTATTTTTATTTTTTTGCGTTTTCTCTTTAATATTAATTATAAAAAACTCATATTAATATCAATTACACTAATATTAATTATATAAAAAACTTATATTAATTATAATAACACTAATATTAATTATACGATGCGTATAGGAGACTTATACTACAGTATACGCGACTTATACTACACTATACGGGACTTATATTACATTATACGATATGATACTATAGGATAAGATACAACACTCGTATAGGCATGTAGTATTTTAACACTCGTAATAAACAATATATTATTTTAATGGAAGAGTAATTTTTGAAAAAGTAAAGTGTTAAAAACAATGTAATATTTAAATGATATAATATTTTTAAAGAGCCGATCTTGAAAACGGTAAAATATTTTTATACAAAAATAAAACTTTTTTAAAAACAACTCAAATTACTCCACCAAAACACCCATTTTTCACTCAAGAAAACATTACCCTTCAAAACTAATCAAATTACCCCACCAAAACATCCATTTTTCAACTCAAAAAAACAGCAACCTTCTAGACGCTCACTCTAGACCTGTACGGGGCATCTAGATCCCTTAAATTCTGTGCAAGAACCCAATCAGAGCCTCCTTGATTTCAGTGCCTAGACGCCCCTTACAGACCTAGACGAGGCGTCTAGGGCACCAAAGGTGTCCAAATAGGCAGGATGAGTGTGTGAATAAATTGAGCCAATTAAAAACACTTAAAATAAACTAGATTAAACTAACTAAAATTACTACTCTTCGTGGGAGTCTACCAATAGGTGGGGTAAATTCATTCTTCCAAGATGCTCAGTTCATGTTTTAGTCTCCAATGCGTATCTTCATCCATAAGCTCATTTAACACACTGTCATCGAGGGCTGGCTTGACTGGAGGATCCCGAATGTGAACCGGTGCTATCCCGTCTCAGTCATCTTTTAAAATCATGTTTGTAAAATAATACACCTATTCACCACATACCTAATTTTTTCACATTCCTACACGTATTGGCCGATTCATTATACCCCATTTTGACTTCAGAACACTAAAAGTCCATTCTACTTGTTTTCTTGCCGCCTCATGTTGCTTCTTGAATTTTTTTCTTCTAATAGGTAAGGATATGGAAATGATTTGACAAACACGGACCATGTAGGGTAGAATCTATCCACGAGATAGTAACCACATTTATATAAGTGGTTGTTACCGTAAAATGGACATTTTGGGTGTTCCATTTCGTTCAGTATCAAATAATGGAGATTGCTGAAGCACATTGATGTCGTTTTGTGCACCTGGTGTATAATACCGTAAATTTAGATTTAACATGTGATAATAATTAATATTAATATATCAACAGTAACAAGATCATAACTGAAACTAATTGAAAATTTTGGTTAAATTAATTAACCCTTCTTTGTATGGTGTATCTGTGCTACGTATAATATATATATAAAAGAAATAACATCTTAAAGGAATAAACAAAAACTAACATATGAATGTAAATTCAACTAAAGACTTATCTCAAAAAAAATTCAAACCAAGTTTTCAAAATCCATTCAAACGATGGTGCCGTATTCTGGGGTTTTTATCGCTGACTTCAACTCAATTAAGGTTCTATTTGACACATCATTCGAACTCCGCAAATCTAATTTTGAGACTCCCGCTGCCGTGTTTACTAACGCCACACCTCCGCGCCTCGCCATCGGTTCGGTCATTCTAGATCCGGATCCATTCCGGTGCCATTACAGCTCAGTTTTGGAACCACCGCGCCACTCGTTTCCGGTCAGTTCAGTCTGTTTCACGGTAAGATACCACTGATCGACAATTATTTTGTTTCGTATCTTGTTAATCGGATCAAGTGATTTACGCAGCCACCGAACCAGCGTCGGTAACGTACTGCCGTGATCAGCTCGTGTGTTTCGCATTCGGTTTGTGACTGCCGCGCTGAGTTTCGTCAACACCAGTAGCGATTTTTGAATCACGATAAGAGCCAGCGCTGCCGTTCGTATTAGTTCAGTTCTATTTGATTTCCTGCTATTGCTACTCCATCAGTCTCTGCTCGATTCCGTTTGACGATTAAGGTACCCCAACGATCCCTAGTCTGATGCAAATTTAGCTGTTTAAATTCCAGTCTAAGTTCATACCGGCGACTAAAAATAAGAACTGAATTAGCTATAAGTTGTTTAAAAAAACTTGCATGTGTAGAGTTGAACTGGGGTTTTTGTATTGTCCGCTGTTGTTGGATTTAAGCCACACAAATCATTGGTTATGTAATTAGTTCCATGGCTGCACTTGACATAGTATATCACTTTATGGTTGGTTATGTAAATAATATAATTTTCTTTTCTGCAGATACATTATAGGCACTTGATGGTACAATGTTTGGAATTTAAAATAGTTAATATTGGTGTAAGTACTAATTGTTAAATATAGTTATATCATTGTGGAGTTATTTGGGGTTGGTAAGGAGTTGATCATAAAACACATGCATGGAAGCACTTCATACAAAAATTGGCTTTAGTAGAATAAACAATCACAACCTTTGAAATAATTAGGATCCGGGGGTAATTATTAAAATTCGGATCTTGGTCGTCGGGAATCTCTTAGTAAACCTATCGGGTAATGTTCATAAAACTGATTTGAGTTGTAATGGGATTATAGGTTCTTGATCTTTTCGAGATCAACTTGATTAATAGGTCTTGCTTTGCTTGCTATAAGGTACGGATTTCTTTCCTAGACATTAATCCGTTACTTTGTAGTATGGATGTTATTCGTCAATAGTTTCTGTTTCGTATTGTATACGACTAGTATATATTGTAGCATGCAATAGACCTTATACCTTGTGCTCGTTATTGCATGTTCACTTTAGACTTATGTCAAGATACTTTTATTTCTGATACGCTTTGTACTCCGTCACCCGAGCAATTATATGTTTAGACTTGTCGTTGGGGCGTCAACGACATGCCTAACTAAAGTTCATGGTGTCTCTAGTTTGTGCTTGTGTAGCACCTGGCCCCTAGAGGCGAATAGATCGATCTTAGCTCTGACTCTTGACTCCTGTTGAGATGGAATAATGTGTGTATGCCTACCCACACGTCTCGGTGCATAGACTATAGCTGTGTACCCCCCTATTTAGGCTCATAGGTGCTTCCACAATTAGTGACGTTTTTTTATTTATTTGTTATATGGTATCACGTATGTCCTGTCTCTGTTATGATATATTTATATGCATCTGATTATGTTTAGTATCTGTAATCTGTTCAGTATAAGTTTTGGGATTCAGGTTATCTAATTGTGCCAGTACCATCTTTTAGATTTGTTGAGTGTATGTACCGACAGTTTGGTTTCGTATGCCTGCCTTACTTTTACTGTTGATTTCTCCGTTACTGAGCAACTGTTTGGCTCAGCCGTAGTTTCTTTCTGGTTATTGTCTTATGTGTTTTACAGGTAATCAGGGGAAACGGGGATGAGTGAGAGGAATATGAAGTTCAAGTTTTTAAAGCTTTTCGTTATTTCTTTTATTCCGGTAACTGAATAATATAAGACTTAGACTTTCTGGTTGTTTCGAGACTTTTTGTTTCTTGGATTTCTGTCTCTTATTGAAACTTGTGGTTTTTGATATCTGTAATATTGACATGCTACCCTGTTTCAGGTTGGGGTGTTACAGTTATGGTATCAGAGTGCAGACTCTTTCTTGTAGAAAACTTAAATGATAATAATTAAACATGTGAGTTAATGGGTAGACGTCGGGTTAGGATTCCTTATGTGTCATCTTTCGCATACTATGAAACTTCCCTTTTCTCATATGTATATCTCCTTTTCAGATGCCTCCTCGAAGAAATGTGAACAACAACGACTTTCCTATCGAGACTCTCATTGCTAATGCTGTCAATACAGCTATTGCGGGTTTAGTTCCTAACCTATTACAACAGTTGCAGCATATCAACAATAATGTACAACAACCTGGGGGAAATAACAACAATAATGGTAACAATAACGCTCCTGTTACTATCCTTGATTGGCTTGAGTGCTTCCGAAAGGAAAAGCCAAAATCGTTAGTACCGCTGCTACACCAGTTGAGGCAGAAAATTGGATTGCTCATATTGGAAGCACTCAAGCCAAGCAAGGATAGTAACAGGAGCGTTATTGTTACCATTATTGTTGTTATTTCCCCAGGTTGTTGTACATTATTGTTGATATGCTGCAACTGTTGTAATAGGTTAGGAACTAAACCCGCAATAGCTGTATTGACAGCATTAGCAATGAGAGTCTCGATAGGAAAGTCGTTGTTGTTCACATTTCTTCGAAGAGGCATCTGAAAAGGAGATATACATATGAGAAAAGGGAAGTTTCATAGTATGCGAAAGATGACACATAAGGAATCCTAACCCAACGTCTACCCATTAACTCACGTGTTTAATTATTATCATTTAAGTTTTCTACAAGAAAGAGCCTGCACTCTGATACCATAACTGTAACACCCCAACCTGAAACAGGGTAGCATGTCAATATTACAGATATCAAAAGCCACAAGTTTCAATAAGAGACAGAAATCCAAGAAACAAAAAGTCTCGAAACAACCAGAAAGTCTAAGTCTTATATTATTTAGTTACTGGAATAAAAGAAATAACGAAAAGCTTTAAAAACTTGAACTTCATATTCCTCTCACTCATCCCCGTTTCCCCTGATTACCTGTAAAACACATAAGACAAAAACCAGAAAGAAACGACGGCTGAGCCAAACAGTTGCTCAGTAACGGAGAAATCAACAGTAAAAGTAAGGCAGGCATACGAAACCAAACTGTCGTTACATACACTCAACAAATCTAAAAGATGGTACTGGCACAAATACTTATATAACCTGAATCCCAAAACTTATACTGAACAGATTACAGATACTAAACATAATCAGATGCATATAAATATATCATAACAGAGACAGGACATACGTGATACCATATAACAAATAAATAAAAAAACGTCACGTAATGTGGAAGCACCTATGAGCCTAAATAGGGGGGTACACAGCTATAGTCTATGCACCGAGACGTGCGGGTAGGCATACACACATTATTCCATCTCAACAGGAGTCAGAGTCAGAGCTAAGATCGATCTATTCGCCTCTAGGGGCCAGGTGCTACACAAGCACAAACTAGAGACACCGTGAACTTTAGTTAGGCATGTCGTTGACGCCCCAACGACAAGTCTAAACATATAATTGCTCGGGTGACGGAGTACAAAGCGTATCAGAAATAAAAGTATCTTGACATAAGTCTAAAGTGAACATGCAATAACGAGCACAAGGTATAAGGTCTATTGCATGCTACAATATATACTAGTCGTATACAATACGAAACAGAAACTATTGACGAATAACATCCATACTACAAAGAAATGGATTAATGTCAAGGAAAGAAATCCGTACCTTATAGCAAGCAAAGCAAGACCTATTAATCAAGTTGATCTCGAAAAGATCAAGAACCTATAATCCCGTTACAACTCAAATCAGTTTTATGAACATTACCCGATATGTTTACTAAGAGATTCCTGGCGACCAAGATCCGAATTTTAATAATTACCCCCGGATCCTAATTATTTCAAAGGTTGTGAAACACTATTTGTTTGTTCTACTAAAGCCAATTTTTGTATGAAGTGCTTCCATGCATGTGTTTTATGATCAACTCCTTACCAACCCCAAATAAGTCCACAATGATATAACTATATTTAACAATTAGTACTTACACCAATATTAACTATTTTAAATTCCAAACATTGTACCATCAAGTGCCTATAATGTATCTGCAGAAAAGAAAATTATATTATTTACATAACCAACCATAAAGTGATATACTATGTCAAGTGCAGCCATGGAACTAATTACATAACCAATGATTTGTGTGGCTTAAATCCAACAACAGCGGACAATACAAAAACCCAAGTTCAACTCTACACATGCAAGTTTTTTTTAAACAACTTATAGCTAATTCAGTTTTTATTTTTAGTCGCCGGTATGAACTTAGACTGGAATTTAAACAGCTAAATTTGCATCAGACTAGGGATCGTTGGGGTACCTTAATCGTCAAACGGAATCGAACAGAGACTGATGGAGTAGCAATAGCAGGAAATCAAATAGAACTGAACTAATACGAACGGCAGCGCTGGCTCTTATCGTGATTCAAAAATCGCTACTGGTGTTGACGAAACTCAGCGCGGCAGTCACAAACCGAATGCGGAACACACGAGCTGATCACGGCAGTACGTTACCGACGCTGGTTCGGTGGCTGCGTAAATCACTTGATCCGATTAACAAGATACGAAACAAAATAATTGTCGATCAGTGGTATCTTACCGTGAAACAGACTGAACTGACCGGAATACGAGTGGCGCGGTGGTTCCAAAACTGAGCTGTAATGGCACCGGAATGAATCCGGGATCTAGAATGACCGAACCGATGGCGAGGCGCGGAGGTGTGGCGTTAGTAAACACGGCGGCAGGAGTCTCAAAATTAGATTTGCGGAGTTCGAATGATGTGTCAAAGAGAACCTTAATTGAGTTGAAGTCGGCGATAAAAACCCCAGAAAATTGGATTGCTCATATCGGAAGCACTCAAGCCAATCAAGGATAGTAACAGGAGCGTTATTGTTACCATTATTGTTGCTCATATCGGAAGCACTCAAGCCAAAATCGTTCGAAGTGATGGGTGTGGGTGATGCGTTCAAAGTTAGGCTTGCTAGTTATAAACTGGAGGACGATGCTCACAGGTGGTGGAAGACTTTGAAAGATGCCCGTGGAGGAGATGAGTATGCGTGTAACATCCGTCGAAAAACGGGTTTCCAACCCGCTTCGTTTATTAATCGAATAGTCAGTTCAAGTTTTCGTTGCTTATTTAATGCTCATTTTAATTTTAAACAATACATAATTAATAAACATTTTAGAATATGGAATTTGTTAAACAGTAAAAATAAAGTAAATTCAAAAGAAAACAGGCTGCCGGGTTTCGAACCCGGGTCAGCCGGAAGACACAACCAACACACATCTTAACCACTCCGCCACTTGACTTGTTTGTGTAAACAATGAATCATATAAAACATAAGTCGCACCCGTGAATTCATCTGTTTGCGCCAAAACTGAAACCGATAATCGGCTTTCAACTATCCAGACTGTTGAGTGATCGCTAATAACTGATTATAACCGATAAATCAATTGCTGCCCACGTTCTAATCAATTCAGTCTTTAATTGCTTTGATTCATATGATTTTTGGGAGTTGAAAACCGAAATCATTTACTTCCAATTTACACATAATAATATCATCGCCTCATAACTCAAAAGCACTCGCAGCACCTTCAGTTTCATTTGCGCTCTAATTTCTGTTCGTCGGAAACGTTACCTGCTATCGCCGGACTTTCGCCGGAAAACCGGGACATACATCGAATCGGTAAATTTCTCGATTCTTTCATCTTCTATCCATTGTTAGACTTATACTAACTTAAATCCTTCAACCAGAATCGGCCCCAGACGACGTTACCGGATATTCTACACTCGCGGGAAAATCTCTGGACATTTCCGAAAACACGCTGTGAATCGGTACAAACATCTAAACCCTCTGATAATCTTTGTTTAGTAACTCAATTTCACAATTAGTTAATCAAAACTGTTAATTGGTCCGCTCAGACGGAATTCGCAAAACAGAGCCGACGATCTTTGCCGGAGTTCTGAGAAAAACATCTTTTCCGGTACATTCATTTCCAAAACCCTCTCTACCCATTACATTTCAATCATTTGTAAGTTTCATTAATCGAATTAAGCCAGAACAGTCGGATATTGTTCTCTGTGTCTTTGAACGAAGAAGATGAAGTCGAACATTAGGTATAAGTTTAATTAAAACAAGATATTAAACCGGGTTAGACACACAGTCCAGCGGTGGACTGTGTGCAAACACACAAGGCACGTCTCGAGTTCGATCCCTGACACGACCCTATCCTCTGAAATAAAAATGTTCTTTTTTAAACCGAACCATATTAACTCGCTGTAAGATGTTAAGTTTAATAAAAACCAGTATTTTAACCAGGTTAGACACACAGTCCAGCGGTGGACTGTGTGCAACATTAAACAACGGGTCCCTGGTTCGAGACCTGTTATGTGCACCGGTTCGACATAATTAAAATTCTTTTTAAACTAAATGAATTCTGAATAATTTAAATAGTATATAAATATAACTAAAACAGAAATATTTCGGGTTAGACACGTAGCTCAGTTGGTAGAGCTGCGTGCACGCGTACGGAAGGTCTCGGGTTCGAGTCTCACCTAGCGCACACATACACAAAGTCCGAACCGGTCAACAGTCAAAGTCAACGGTCAACGGTCAACAAAAAGTCAACATTTTTTTTATATTTTTATTTATTTAATTTAAAAATCAATTAAAAATACTTAAAAATAATATTTTTAAAGTTAGGAAATGACCTTAAACTCACAAAAATAAATCTAAAAATACTATTAAAATGGTTAATAAAATCCACTTATTTACCGTACCTTTTCGTTATTATTTAGGTTAGTTATTCCTCGTCGATCAACTCTCCAAACTCGTGCGCATTCAACATCATCAAACGAACGCACCCAATGTGAGTGAATCTCTACCAATTCCCCGTTTTAATCACATTTTGGGGTGTATCATGTGTTGTTTATTATTTATTACATTTAAACACTTGTGCATTCATCATATCCATGATCAAATGTATATCCAATATGTAAAAATTGTTTGCGTGGTTAATGTTTAGATTAAATTTATCATTTTCAGTACATACATCATCATAGGCTCGTCTGTTCCCCATTACCTATGAGCGGAACCGTTCCCCATTACCTATGAGCGGAACGTGGCGTTGCCAACATACGATCGGCTCCGTTTGATTGAGCCTTGATCGCACATACATCATCATAGGCCGTCCGTTCCCCATTACCTATGAGCGGGATGTGACGTTGCCAACATATACTTTATCATTCATGTCATATACTCATGCAAGGTGGTTTGTTATTGTATGTTTATTTACGTTTGCTCACATATGATTATTGCACAATTTTTCCATATTAAATACAACAAGAAATCAATAATAAATGTTTTCTAACAAGGTTCACTCGCCAACTTTTGTTGACCCAAAAACCCCAATTTTTACACATGATACAGGTGATCCAGTTGCAGCAAGAAACATATAGGATGGCCTAGAAGAATAAATCAGTTTAGGCTTTGGATTGTTTATTTAGTTACTTTTTCCTTGTAATTGTATGGACTTGTTTGAAATATTGAAGTTGTAATTTGAATTTAATAAATATTAAACATTTTAGTAAACATCATGAGCTTTGGTGATAACCCAATTATGCCCCGACTCTTATTCCGCTACGGGTCGGGGTGTGACAGATTGGTATCAGAGCCATGACTATTGGGATATAGGATAGGTTATTAGACCCTTAGAGCCTATACTATAGTTGATTAGAATTTTTAAATTGTTTGTGTGTTACATGCAAAATTCATGATGTTTATATGCTTTATGTTTCTTGTTACATTCAATGTTATGCAAGTATGTTCATAAGTACATATTATTATACAATGCTCATCATGAATTATATCCTCATAACATACCATATCCATGAGAGCACACACCTCACAATTCCTATGATTTTTGCAATGATTTTTGTATTTTTCAAATCACATCAATGTGAGTTCTCATGACGGGCATGTAGTAACTGGAAGGGTACGAGTACCGGTAGTCGGAACGTCCTGTCTAGGCTTGGCATTCGTATAAATCCAAAATAAAGGACCAGTTTGCCTACCTGGGGACTAACGATGAGAGTACGAAGGACCTATTAGGCCAAAGCATGCTATACCAAACGTCGTGTGAGCTAACCCCACTTTGAGTTGTCATTGTGTCTATACCTGGACACCCTCCTACCATACATCTCGCAATCATATTTCATGGTTTTCATTCGGGTGATGCGAGTGTTAAACCGCCAACACCAATGTGAATCCTACTAAGCCAATAGTCATGGGGGCCCACATGACTATACAGGCGATGGTATGGGGGACATTGGAGGCCCAAACATGAGCAGACCCAAGACATCCTATGGATGTAGTTGCATTATTGATGATTATGTTATTTTATTATTTTTAACGACACATGACACCTAAAAACTTCTTAAACTCACAATCTTCCTATGTATGTTCCGTAGATGTCGGCTAGGCAACTACGTGGAGGTAGAAAGTCAGGAAGGTCAAACGAACGCTTGGCCACCCAAATTGCAAAACAAATGGCCGCGGTGCTTCCTGACATCGTAATTCAAGTCCAACAAGCTCTCACCGCGAATCCCATCAACCCTCCCAACCAAGAAGACCAGAACGTCGACAACCCTCCCTCCAAAAAGTGCTCCTACAAACACTTCAAGTCTTGTGATCCCCCAAAGTATGAAGGGACCGAAGGTGTCACTGCTCTCCTCCACTGGTTTGAGGAAATGGAGAACACCTTCCTCAATTGCAATTGTCCCGAGGATCGCAAGGTACGTTACGCAACCGGGAGACTGTTTGGAGTAGCTCTTACCTGGTGGAATACAGAAAAAGGTAAGAGAGGAATCGAAGATGCAATGGCCTTAACATGGGAGGAGTTAAGGGAAATCATGACGAGACGCTTCTGTCCAAGAAGCGAGATCAAAAAGTTAGTGGATGAATTCCACTCGTTAAAGCAAAAGGAAGGAGATCATACTTCCTACAACAAAAGGTTTCTAGAGTTGAACCAAATGATCCCCAACTTGTTCACCCCAGTGTACCGCTTGGTTGAACACTACATTCGAGGCCTCCCCTCAAAAATTCAAGACTCAGTTCTAAGCACTTCGCCTGCGACACTTGAAGCCGCAATGGAACTAGCTACCGAACTTACCGAAAATCGCATCCGAAACGGTAAATTCAAGGAGGAGAAAAAGAAAGCCCCCATTGAGGCTCAAATTTCAAAGTTTACTGGTAAAAGGAAGCGAAACACCAGAAACTTTGCTGTCATTCAAACAAACCCTCCTATCACTGCCGCACCAATCACCCAAGTTGCTCCCTCAGCTGCACCATACAAACAGCCATACTCAGGCCCATACCCAAAATGCAACCGTTGCCAATACCATCAGTTTCCCGAACACCCCTGCCAACATTGCACCAGCTGTGGCCGTGCAGGTCACACCATCCAAACCTGTCGCACACTTCAGCGAATGAACCGCAACCAACCCTCAACCCAAACCCACCATCAGATAGTGGGTCAAGCCCAACAACCCTTACTTCTACCACCTACACAACATACGGCCCAATCCTACTACCAACCCCACTACCCCATGATGCAACCCATGCGGGCTTGTTACAACTGCGGAGACCCAAACCACTTTAGAAACACTTGCCCACGCTTGGTGAACATCATTCATGCCCAAGCTCAAGCAAATCCGGTGAATCAAGCTAACCAAGCTCCACCACCTGCAAGAGGAAGAGCTTACAACATCAACGCCAATCCTGTTGAAGATAATAACGGCCCAAACGAATCACCCAACTAGTTTTCCCCACCAAGAATCAAGACTCAACTCCAATCGTCTAGTTTTAATGTTTTCTTTATGTTATCTCAATCTTTCCGTATCCCAGTTGTAAATTGGGAATTTATGTATCCAAGAATTTTAATGCGAATTGATATTACAGTTTTGTTTTATACTCATTGATTTGACATTCATATCATCATACATCTCGACGTATCTCAATCTCATCATTTAAAGAAGTTGGGTTGTGTCTCACTTTTACATAGACTAACCCTTTCATCATAACAAACGAGAGAGGTACTGTCATCATTCAGTCATGTATCCTTTCAGAATTGAGACTCAAGCTTTGGTTGTTGTGTTTGTTTATGTTTTAGAGTCACATAGAACTGATCATAATATACTGATAAAGCCAAGGAAAATTTGACAAGAATATGGTGGATACGCCGCTGGTACTTCCTATATATAAGTATTCTTGGCAAAGGATCAAAAGCATTACCAGGAGGTTATGAGAAGTTTCGTGTAGGTTTAAATATCGTCATGGTTGAAGTTTGTTTTATGATACATACCTTATCATTTCAAACGTATCAATTCCCTCAAAACTCTTATGCATAAAATCATAACCGACATCAAAGATCAAATCCGAGAAGCTCAACATGTTTCTGTAACAGAAAACGACGTACGCAATGAGCTGTCTTGTGGAGCAGAACTTAAATTCGAAACCAAATCCGACGGTATTCTGTACTATCTAGATCGCATATGGATTCCCGATCACAATAACCTTCGTGAATTCCTTATGAATGAGGCGCGCAAAACACGGTACTCTGTACACCCAGGAGCCGACAAGATGTATCAAGACCTTCGATACACCTACTGGTGGCCTGGCATGAAAAAGGATATTGTTGTTTTTGTTTCCAAGTGCCTTACCTGTTCTAAAGTAAAAGCTGAACATCAAAGACCTTCAGGACTTCTAACCCAACCTGAAATACCTGTATGGAAGTGGGAAAACATAACCATGGACTTCATTACTGGGTTACCTCGCACCTCCAGTGGGTATGACACTATATGGGTAATCATTGATCGTCTCACAAAATCAGCTCACTTCATTCCAATTCGCGAGGACTTCAAGAACGAGAAGTTAGCTCGTATCTACATCAGTGAGATCGTAAGCCGTCATGGTGTACCTTTAAATCATTTCAGACCGCGATGGTCGTTTCACTTCACGAACATGGCAAGCCGTACAAGCCACTTTGGGTACACGATTAAACATCAGTACCGCTTTTCATCCTCAAACTGATGGACAATCTGAACGCACCATCCAAACTCTTGAAGACATGCTTCGAGCATGTGTCATAGACTTCAAAGGGAATTGGGATGCTCATCTACCATTAGTTGAATTTTCGTACAACAACAGCTATCATTCAAGTATCGGCATGGCACCTTTCGAGGCTTTATATGGTCGTAAGTGCGATCACCAATATGTTGGCACGAAATTGGAGAAGCACAAATCACCGGTCCATAATTAATTCAAGAAACAACAGACAAGATCCATCAAATTCGAAACAATCTTCTAGCGGCACAAAGTCGTCAAAAGAGTTATGCAGACAAACGACGAAAGCCCTTGGAGTTTAACATTGGTGACCAAGTACTTTTAAAAGTATCACCGTGGAAGGGAGTGGTTCGTTTTGGCCAGAAGGGCAAGCTAGCACCACGCTACGTAGGACCTTTCAAGATACTCGAAAGAGTAGGACCTGTAGCATACAAGCTTGACCTACCAGAAGAACTCAACAGAATTCACCCCACATTCCACGTATCAAACTTAAAGAAGTGCCTCGCCGATGAAAACCTCCATATTCCCCTAGAAGACATTCAAGTCAATGAATCTATGCATTTCATAGAAAGACCAGTAGAAATTATGGACTTCGGAGAGAAGCGTTTAAGACGGAGTCGTATTCCAATTGTCAGGGTACGCTGGGAGTCGAAACGAGGACCTGAGTTTACTTGGGAACGTGAAGACTCAATTCACGAGAAATACCCACATCTTTTTCCTGTTACCACTACTACTTAAATTTCGGGACGAAATTTCTAAAAGTAGGGGATACTGTAACATCCGTCGAAAAACGGGTTTCCAAACCCGCTTCGTTTATTAATCGAATAGTCAGTTCAAATTTTCGTTGCTTATTTAATGCTCATTTTAATTTTAAACAATACATAATTAATAAACATTTTAGAATATGGAAACTAAAATTGTTAAAAAGTAAAAATAAGTAAATAAAAAAGAAAACAGGCTGCCGGGTTTCGAACCCGGGTCAGCCGGAAGACACAACCAACACTCATCTTAACCACTCCGCCACTTGACTTTTTTGTGTAAACAATGAATCATATAAAACATAAGTCGCACCCGTGAATTCATCTGTTTGCGCCAAAACTGAAACCGATAATCGGCTTTCAACTATCCAGACTGTTGAGTGATCGCTAATTACTGATTATAACCGATAAATCAATTGCTGCCCACGTTCTAATCAATTCAGTCTTCAAATGCTTTGATTCATATGATTTTTGGGAGTTGAAAACCGAAATCATTTACTTCCAATTTACACAGATAATATCATCGCCTCATAACTCAGAAGCACTCGCAGCACCTTCAATTTCATTTGCGCTCTAATTTCTGTTCGTCGGAAACGTTACCTGCTATTGCCGGACTTTCGCCAGAAAACCGGGACATACATCGAATCGGTAAATTTCTCGATTCTTTCATCTTCTATCCATTGTTAGACTTATACTAACTTAAATCCTTCAACCAGAATCGGCCCCAGACGTCGTTACCGGATATTCTACACTCGCTGGAAAATCTCTGGACATTTCCGAAAACACGCTGTGAATCGGTACAAACATCTAAACCCTCTAATAATCTTTGTTTAGTAACTCAATTTCACAATTAGTAAATCAAAACTGTTAATTGGTCCGCTCAAGGGAATTCGCAAACAGAGCCGACGATCTTTGCCGGAGTTCTGAGAAAAACATCTTTTCCGGTACATTCATTTCCAAAACCCTCTCTACCTATTACATTTCAATCATTTGTAAGTTTCATTAATCGAATTAAGCCAGAACAGTCGGATATTGTTCTGTGTCTTTGAACGAAGAAGATGAAGTCGAACATTAGGTATAAGTTTAATTAAAACAAGATATTAAACCGGGTTAGACACACAGTCCAGCGGTGGACTGTGTGCAAACACACAAGGCACGTCTCGAGTTCGATCCCTGACACGACCCTGTCCTCTGAAATAAAAATGTTTTTTTTTAAACCGAACCGTATTAACTCGCTGTAAGATGTTAAGTTTAATAAAAACCAGTATTTTAACCAGGTTAGCACACAGTCCAGCGGTGGACTGTGTGCAACATTAAACAACGGGTCCCTGGTTCGAGACCTGTTATGTGCACCGGTTCGACATAATTAAAATTCTTTTTAAAATAAATGAATTCTGAATAATTTAAATAGTATATAAATATAACTAAAACAGAAATATTTCGGGTTAGACACGTAGCTCAGTTGGTAGAGCTGCGTGCACGCGTACGGAAGGTCTCGGGTTCGAGTCTCACCCAGCGCACACATACACAAAGTCCGAACCGGTCACATCAAAGTCAACAGTCAACGGTCAACGGTCAACAAAAAGTCA
The DNA here is from genome assembly GCA_947069175.1 of Scalesia atractyloides. Classification (NCBI taxonomy): domain Eukaryota; kingdom Viridiplantae; phylum Streptophyta; class Magnoliopsida; order Asterales; family Asteraceae; genus Scalesia; species Scalesia atractyloides. Next base: position 15,367,251 of record CAMTDV010000002.1, read on the forward strand.
ACATTTTTTTTATATTTTTATTTATTTATTTAATTTAAAAATCAATTAAAAATACTTAAAAATAATATTTTAAAGTTAGGAAATGACCTTAAACTCACAAAAAATAAATCTAAAAATCCTATTAAAATTGTTAATAAAATCCACTTATTTACCGTACCTTTTCGTTATTATTTAGGTTAGTTATTCCTCGTCGATCAACTCTCCAAACTCGTGCGCATTCAACATCATCAAACGAACGCACCCAATGTGAGTGAATCTCTACCAATTCCCCGTTTTAATCACATTTTGGGGTGTATCATGTGTCGTTTATTATTTATTACATTTAAACACTTGTGCATTCATCATATCCATGATCAAATGTATATCCAATATGTAAAAATTGTTTGTGTGGTTAATGTTTAGATTAAATTTATCATTTTCAGTACATACATCATCATAGGCTCGTCTGTTTCCCCATTACCTATGAGCGGAACGTGGCGTTGCCAACATACGATCGGCTCCGTTTGATTGAGCCTTGATCGCAAATACATCATCATAGGCCGTCCGTTCCCCATTACCTATGAGCGGGACGTGACGTTGCCAACATATACTTTATCATTCATGTCATATACTCATGCAAGGTGGTTTGTTATTGTATGTTTTTTACGTTTGCTACATATGATTATTGCACAATTTTTCCATATTAAATACAACAAGAAATCAATAATAAATGTTTTCTAACAAGGTTCACTCGCCAACTTTTGTTGACCCAAAAACCCCCATTTTTATACATGATACAGGTGATCCAGTTGCAGCAAGAAACATATAGGATGGCCTAGAAGAATAAATCAGTTTAGGCTTTGGATTGTTTATTTAGTTACTTTTTCCTTGTAATTGTATGGACTTGTTTGAAATATTGAAGTTGTAATTTGAATTTAATAAATATGAAACATTTTAGTAAACATCATGAGATTTGGTGATAACCCAATTATGCCCCGACTCTTATTCCGCTGCGGGTCGGGGTGTGGCAATGCGGCAACACTTCCATGGGCTGAATTTCGTACTTTGTTTTATCAGCAATACTTCACTGACGTTGACCGAAGTGAGTATCTGAGAGAGTATGCTTCTATCAGGCAGGGGGATGACGAGCCTATTATGGAGTTCAAAGCTCGTTTTGGTCGTTTGATTAATTTTCTGGGCCCAGCAGCAGGTACACCACAACAGCAGACTGACAATTTCAAATGGGCTATATGCGATCGAGAGAGGAAGTTCATCCTGAATTTTTGTTTCACTGACATTACCGAGGTAGTTGATGCTGTCAAAAATTTGGACAATGAGAAGAAGCAGCGTGAGAAGAAATCTGATGGTAATCGAAAACGGTCTAGGAAAATGCCAGGATAATTCTGATAATCGGGGTGGCAATGATCAATCCCAAGACCAAAAGGATCGTTCTGACAGATTTTACTACAATAAATCGCGATATGGAAGAAATCGATACCAGAATCACAGGCCTGCACAAAATCAAAAGCAACAGAATCAGGTCTCTAGAGCACAGCCGCATAAGCAGCAAAACCAGAATCAAAACCGTGCTGATATTCATCCTTGTACTCATTGTGGGAACGTCATGGTGGTGCATGTCGCCTTGCTAAAGGTCGTTGTTTCAGATGTGGAGATGCAAACCACTCGTAATGATAAAATGGTCATTTAGACCAAATGGATCAAATGGTGATGATTATCACCATTTGACAATAATATATAATGAATGCTTGTCGAGTTTTTGTAATCACAGGAAAATGGCGTTTGGTTCGCATCGCTATTAATTAGTAACTAGTAGTGCAAAGTAATTAAACGGGTCAATGCTATGACTCGAGCCAGGTACGTGTAATGGGTCAAACTCTCAGCCAGGACTAAAAGGTCCGATGAGAGTTAAATGAGTCATAAATGAAAAAGGGATTACCTAAGGTAAGGTAAATTCAATAATCTAATCTGTAATCATTATGTTCTTAAGAACATAATGATTTTACATAGATTATGGTTAAATGTTCGTTTTGGTCAAAACATAATATTGTAAGTCCTTCGTCGTAAAGAAAGGTCTAAGTTGACCAAAATGCCCTCGAATGATAAAATAGGTAAACGACTCTAATATTTGTTTAAAATGAATTCTGTAATACGATAGACCTCTTTGGTAATGTAAAGGCGAAAAGCATAAGCCGTTTTGGCTTAATGCCTCATATTAGATCTTTTTCGTAAAAACGCCAAACAGAATGGTAGAATTTAAAATATAGCATTTTTATAACCAATCCACCACATTGTATAGTTGTGGTGGAATGTAAATAGTTTATTTTGGTGGAAAACGAGAAACAAAGTAAGAGGAAGTGAGATTTAAGTTTATACACTTAAATCACTTAATGGGTCAAAATGAATATACGCATAAATCAAGAGTGAATGTGTAATTCATAAGAAATAAGAATCAGGGTCAAGGATTTCGGGTAAAATATGTAAGAAAATATTCTATGGATATTTAGAAACAAGCTTCGGGTAAAACGGAGAAGAATTGAGTGAGTTACGGAAAATGTCGTAACTAAAATTCAAACAAGAGAAAAGTTGCAGCAGCCCACCGTAAGCTACGGTGGCCTACCGTAGCTTATGGTAGGCAGCTGCTGATTGAAATTGAAAGTCTTAGCCGTAAGACAGTGAGCTAGGACCGTAATGCTGGACCGTAAGCTACGGTGTGGGGTCTGAATAATTTTTTTTGTTTTTATTGTTTTAAGACTTCATGTTTATTCGGTTATGTTATAATTTATTTATAACTAATGTATTTCATAAATTATGAAATGTAGGTGATGTTTGGGAGCACCGGAGCTGGATCAAGCTATATGAAGAACCGAACACGATCAAAGTTCAAGCTTCCGCACTTGGTTTTGATTATAATAAAACTAACCAACGATAACATGTTAAATTGTTTAAAGATGTTGAAAAAGTTTTAATAAACTCGTAAATATGAGTGACGTGTATTCGCATTCACACATCAAAATGCGAAATTTTGATAAAAATTCAATAAATTAAGATAGGGTCTTACAGTTATGTGCATATTGGTGATCGTGATATGTATGCTCTTTTTGATACGGTGCCACAAATTCCGTGGTATCACTTTTGTTTGCTAAATATTTGAAGTCTATGCCTACTGCTTTAGAGTATTCTCTAGTTATATCTACTCCTTTGAGAGATTCTACCGTTATATCTCATGTTTATAGAGATTGTCCGATTCGAATAGATTCTATCATCCGTACAGCAGACTTGTATCCCATTAACATGAGCGATTTTGACGTTATTCTTGGCATGGACTGGCTATCGCAGCATAGTGTTCAAATGATTGTCAGAATCGTCACGTTTTGTTCGGAGATCCTCAATGCCCTGAGCTTATCTTTCACGGGACTCAGCCTCGCAAATCTCTGAAAATTATCTCTGCACTTAAGGCTCAGAAGTTTCTATTCCGTGGCTCAGAAGACTTATCTCAAAAAAAATTCAAACCAAGTTTTCAAAATCCATTCAAACGATGGTGCCGTATTCTGGGGTTTTTATCGCTGACTTCAACTCAATTAAGGTTCTATTTGACACATCATTCGAACTCCGCAAATCTAATTTTGAGACTCCCGCTGCCGTGTTTACTAACGCCACACCTCCGCGCATCGCCATCGGTCCGGTCATTCCAGATCCCGGATCCATTCTGGTGCGATTACAGCTCAGTTTCGGAACCACCGTGCCATTCGTATTCCGGTCAGTTCAGTCTGTTTCACGGTAAGATACCACTGATCGACAATTATTTTGTTTCGTATCTTGTTAATCGGATCAAGTGATTTACGCAGCCACCGAACCAGCGTCGGTAACGTACTGCCGTGATCAGCTCGTGTGTTTCGCATTCGGTTTGTGACTGCCGCGCTGAGTTTCGTCAACACCGTAGCGATTTTTGAAATACGATAAGAGCCAGCGTTGCCGTTCGTCTTAGTTCAGTTCTATTTGATTACCTGCTATTGCTACTCCATCAGTCTCCGTTCGATTCCGTTTGACGATTAAGGTACCCCAACGATCCCTCGTCCGATGCGAATTTAGCTGTTTAAATTCCGGTCTAAGTTCATACCGGCGACTAAAAATAAAAACTGAATTAGCTATATAAGTTGTTTAAAAAAAACTTGCATGTGTAGAGTTGAACTGGGGTTTTTGTATTGTCCGCTGTTGCTGGATTTAAGCCACACAAATCATTGGTTATGTAATTAGTTCCATGGCTGCACTTGACATAGTATATCACTTTATGGTTTATTATATAAATAATATATTTTTCTTTTCTGCAGATACATTACAGGCACTTGATGGTACAATGTTTGGAATTAAAAATAGTTAATTTTGCTGTAAGTACTAATTGTTAAATATAGTTATATCACTGTGGACTTATTTGGGGTTGGTAAGGAGTTGATCATAAAACACATGCTGGAAGCACTTCATACAAAAATTGGCTTTAGTAGAATAAACAAATAGTTTTATTCACAACCTTTGAAATAATTAGGATCCGGGGGTAATTATTAAAATTTGGATCTTGGTCTCCGGGAATCTCTTAGTAAACATATCGGGTAATGTTCATAAAACTGATTTGAGTTGTAACGGGATTATAGGTTCTTGATGTTTTCGAGATCGACTTGATTAACAGGTCTTGCTTTGCTTGCTATAAGGTACGGATTTCTTTCCTTAACATCATAGTATTTTTGTTCAAATCCGTTACTTTTTAGTACGGATGTTATTCGTCAATAGTTTATGTTTCGTATTGTATACGACTAGTATATATATTGTAGCATGCAATAAACCTTATACCTTGTGCTCGTTATTGCATGTTCACTTTAAACTTATGTCAATATACTTTTATTTCTGATACGCTTTGTACTCCGTCACCCGAGCAATTATATGTTTAGACTTGTCGTTGGGGCGTCAACGACATGGCATTCATCGTGACGGTGCCTAACTAAAGTTCATGGTGTCTCTAGTTTGTGCTTGTGTAGCACCTGGCCCCTAGAGGCGAATAGATCGATCTTAGCTCTGACTCCTGACTCCTGTTGAGATGGAATAATGTGTGTACGCCTACCCGCACGTCTCGGTGCATAGACTATAGCTGTGTACCCCTCTGTTTAGGCTCATGGGTGCTTCCACATTACGTGACGTTTTTTTATTTTTTTGTTTATGGTATCACGTATGTCCTGTCTCTGTTATGATATGTTTATATGCATCTGATTATGTTCAGTATCTTTAATTTGTTCAGTATAAGTTTTGGGATTCAGGTTATATAAGTATTTGTGCCAGTGCCATCTTTTAGATTTGTTGAGTGTCTGTACCGACCGTAAAGTTTCGTATGCCTGCCTTACTTTTACTGTTGATTTCTCCGTTACTGAGCAACTGTTTGGCTCACGTAGTTTCTTTCTGGTTTTTGTCTTATGTGTTTTACAGGTAATCAGGGGAAACGGGGATGAGTGAGAGGAATATGAAGTTCAAGTTTTTAAAGCTTTTCGTTATTTCTTTTATTTCAGTAACTAAATAATATAAGACTTAGACTTTCTGTTTGTTTCGAGACTTTTTGTTTCTTGGATTTCTGTCTCTTATTGAAACTTGTGGTTTTTGATATCTGTAATATTGACATGCTACCTGTCACACCCCGACCCGCAGCGGAAAAGGTGATCGGGGCATGATTTGGTTTTCATCAAAGCTCATGACATTTATTATAATGTTTCATATTTATTATTATAATTTAAAGGAGTTCATACAATCATATCATACAAGTTCAACATTTCTATACATCTTTCTAGGCTTCATTATTTTTCTTCTAAGCCACTTTCCTATGTGTTCCTTGCTTCATCTGTCCACCTGTATCATGTGTAAAAATGGTTTTCAGATCAACAAAAAGTTGGCGAGTGAATCCTATTAAAACATTTAAACGTGTTTATTGAATTGATTATAAATAAATTGCATAACCACATATGAGTAAATGTACATGTAAATTTATTCACAAAACACTTAATATTAAATATTGCACACACATACAATAATAGATTGTTTTGAGGCACGCGTTGTTCAACTCGTCTCCCACGAGGAACTGATGGGCCTAATGAATGAGTTTTGAGGCACGCGTTGTTCTACGAACTGATGGGCCTAATGAATGAGTTTTAAGGCACGCGTTGTTCAACTCGTCTCCCACGAGGAACTGATGGGCCTAACAAATAATTTGCATACAACTTGACAATGTGTAATACATAACAACAAGCAATATTTACATTCTAAGTTTAGATCATAATATGGTGTAGTACGAGTTTGAATAAACGAATTAGTTTAAGCGACACATGATACACCCCAAAACATGAATAAAAAGGGGAATTCGTAAGAATTCACTCACAGTGGGTGCGTTTCTTGATGATGTTGGATGCGCACGAGTTTAGAGAGTTGATCGACGAGGAATAACTAACCTAGTTAACAATGAAAAGGTACGGTAAGTAAGTGGATTTTATTAACAATTTTAATTGAATTTTTAGCTTTATTTTTGTGAGTTTAAGGCTATTTTCTAACTTTAAAAACATTATTTTTAAGTATTTTTAATTGATTTTTAAATTAAATAAATAAATAAAAATATAAAAAAATGTTGACTTTTTGACTTTGACCGTTGACCATGACTGTTGACGTTGACCGGTTCGGTCGTGTATAAGTATGCGCTGGGTGAGACTCGAACCGGCGACCTCCCGTACGCGTGCACGCAGCTCTACCAACTGAGCTACGTGTCTAACCCGAAATATTTCTGTTTTTAATTATATTTATACACTATTTAATTTAATCAGAATTCATTTATTTTAAAAAGATTTTAATTATATCGAACCGGTGTCGTCAACAGGTCTCGAACCCGGGACCTGTGATTAGTGTTGCACACAGTCCACCGCTGGACTGTGTGTCTAACCTGGTTAATATTCTGATTTTTATTATACTTATCATCTTACAGTGAGTTAACCCGGTTCGGTTTTAAAAAAAAAAACATTTTTATTTCCGAGGATAGGGTCGTGATAGGGATCGAACTCGAGATGTGTGTTTATTGTTTGCACACAGTCCACCGCTGGACTGTGTGTCTAACCCATTTATATGTCTTGTTTTAATTAATCTTATACAATAGGCCGACTTCATCTTCTTCGTTCAAAACACAGACAACGATTTTTCAACTGTTTCTTGTTAAATTCAGTTAACGAACTTATAGGTGATTGAAATGTGATGAACAGAGAGGGTTTGGGGAAAGAATGTACCGGAACAGATTGTCTTCCTCAGAACTCCGGCAAGGATCGTCGGCTCTGTTTTGTGAACTCCGTCTGTTCGGATCAATTAACAGTTTTGATTGATTAGATGTGAAATTGAACTACTGAGCAACGATTATCAGGAGGTTTAGATGATCATACCGATTCATAGCGTGATTCTGGAAATTTCAGAAGTTTTCCGGCGAAAGCAGAATATCCGGCAACGTCGTCTGGGATTGATTCTGGGTGATGGATTGATGTTAGTAATGGTCTAACAATGGATTGAAACAGAAAGTGTCGAGGTATTTACCGTGTTGATGTGAGTCTCGGTTTTCCGGCGAAAGTCCGATGATTGCAGAAAATCTCCGGTGAGTGAAATTGCTTCGAGAAATGGTGCGATTTTGAGCGAAAAGACTACCAGAGGCTTAGGTGTTCATTTATAGGGAAGAATCAAGTTGAATTGGGTATGTTTCTAGTCTCGATTCATTAGTCAGCCTTTCTCCGGCGGTTACGACTGATGTCGCGGAACTTGACATCGGTTATAACCGATGGCGATCAAAAGAAACCATCGATAATTGGCGAAATAGTCGGATTTTCCGGCGACTGCGAAATGGGCGCGCTGTTGACTGGATTTGATTTCGAGTTTTGTTATATGTATTAATTGTTTCGATATATTATCAAATAACACAAGTGGCGGAGTGGTTGGATGTGTGCGAGTTAAGTCTTTGTTGTTCCACCCGGCTGACCCGGGTTCGAATCCCGGCAGCCTGTTTTTCTTTTTAATTATTTTATTTTTACTTTTTAACAAATATAGTTTATAAATTCTAAATTGTTTATTAATTATGTATCGTTTAAAATTAAAATACGTCATAAATACGCAACGAAATTTTTAACTGGATGTTCGGTTAATAAACGAAGCGGGTTTGGTTAACCCGGTTTTTGACGGATGTTACAGTATCCCCTACTTTTAGAAATTTCGTCCCGAAATTTAAGTAATGGCATGTTTGTCTCAAAAGGATGGTGTTTTAATTTGACAATTGCATACTTAGAAGGGAGTAAGAGTTTAAATTTTGTTTGAGGCGGTAACGTTCCTTGTAAGGGTTGAATACCCTGCTACAGGAATCGCTTTTTGTTGCCTACGATAAAGAATATTGATAAACAGAGTTGATTTACTAAGTATGATTTTATGCACAAGAGTTTTGATACGTTTGGAAAGATAAGGTTATATCCTAAAACAAAACTTCTACTACTAAAACCTACATGGAACCTCTCATAACTGCCTGACAATGCCTCTGATCCTTTGCCAAGAATACTTATATATAGGAAGTACCAGCGGCGTATCCACCATATTCTTGTCAAATTTTCATTGGTTTTATCAGTAAGTTATGATTAGTTCTATGATGTGACTCTAGAACATAAACAAACACAACAACCAAAACCTGAGTCTTAATTCTGATAGTATACATGTTTGAATGATGACAGTACCTCTCTCGTTTGTTATGATGGAGAGGTTAGTCTATGTAGAAGTGAGACACAACCCAAACTTCTTTGAATGATGAGATTGAAATACGTTGAGATGTATGATGATATGAATGCTAAATCAGTGAGTATAAAACAAACTTCAACCAAGACATTACTAAATCCTACATGGAACTTCTTATAACCGCCTGACAATGCCTTTGATCCTTTGGCAAGAATACTTATATATAGGAAGTATCAGCGGCGTATCCACCATATTCTTGTCAAATTTTCATTGGCTTTATCCGTAAGTTATGATTAGTTCTATGTGACTCTAAAACATAAACAAACACAATCAACCAAAGCTTGAGTCTCAATTCTGATAGTATACATGTTTGAATGATGACAGTACCTCTCTCGTTTGTTATGATGGAGAGGTTAGTCTATGTAGAAGTGAGACACACCCAACTTCTTTAAATGATGAGACTGAGATACGTCGTGAGGTATGATGATATGAATGTTAAATCAACGAGTATAAAACAAAACTGGAATAGTAATTCGCATTAAGATTCTTGGATAAATTTCCAATTTATAATTGAGACACGTGAAAATTGAGATAACATAAAGAAAAACATAAAAACTAAGCGGTTGGAGTTGAATCTTGATTTTGGGTGAAGAAACTAGTTGGGTGGTTTGTTTGGGCCGTCATTATCTTCATCAGGATTGGCGTTGATGTTGTAAACTCTTCCTCTTGCTGGTGGCCTAGTGATTATGTTTCCTTGATTTGCTTGGTTAACTGGGTTTGCTTGAGCTTGGGCGTGTATGATGTTAACCAATCGAGGGCACGTGTTTCTAAAGTGGGTAGGGTCGCCACAATTAAAACAAGCTCGAACATATGGAAACATGGGGTATTGGGGTTGTTGATATGTTTGGATCATGTTTTGAGTAGGGGGTGAGGTTTGGTTTTGAGGGGTGCGGCAAGCCTTGCTCAAATGACCATAGCGTCCATAATTCGCACATAGTCGACAAGGTAAGGTAGATGGATGGTGATAAAAAAGGTGTTACATTGAGGGTGAGGTCCTAGGTAAGGTTTCTTATTTGGGTAAGTTGAGTTGGGTGCTACTTGAGTGATTGGGATAGCTTGGAGGGGTACGGCTTGTGAGGCTGGTTGATTGCGTTGGGTGACAGCGAAAAGTTGCCCATCTCGTTTTCTCTTAGAAATGGGTTGAGAAGGGGATTCGGTTTGGGTGGAGTTTGAGGTTTCATTGATGCTTTATCCTTCTTCTTCTCCTCCTTGAAGTCCTTATTTCGTATGCGGTTCTCGGTGAGCTCTGTAGCTAACTCCATTGCTGCTTCCAAAGTTGCAGGTGTGGTACTTATTACAGAGTCTTGAATTTTTGAAGGAAGACCTCGAATGTAGTGCTCGATCAAACGGTAAAGATGATTGAACAAGTTGGAAACCATTTGATTTAACTCGAGGAATCTCTTGTTGTATGTGGTGTGGTCGCCTTCCTTTTGTTTCAAAGAATAGAACTCATCCTCCAATTTCTTGATTTCGCTTCTTGGGCAAAACCGTCTTGTCATGATTTCCTTCAACTCTTCCCAAGTCAAAGTCATAGCATCTTCAACACCTCGTTTGGCCTTCTCTGTATTCCACAATGTAAGTGCTATTCCAAGTAAACGACCAGTAGCATATCGCACTTTGCGATCATCGGGGCAATCGCAATTTAGAAAAGTGTTTTCCATTTCCTCAAACCAATGGAGGAGAGCGGTGACACCTTCAGTCCCTTTGTATTTTGGAGGGTCGCAGGATTTGAAATGCTTGAAGGTGCATTTAGTGGTATTTGGGGGAGGGTTGACAACATTTTGATCTTCTTGATTGACGGGATTAGCGGTAAGGGCTTGTTGAACTTGAACTACAATGTTGGGTATTACGGCAGCCATTTGTTGAGCGATTTGGGCAGCCATGCGCTCGCGGGCTTTTCCTGATCTCATCTTCCTACGAGCGGAATTAGAAGACATCTACAAGGAATACATATCAAGAGTATGAGTTGGACTTTTTAGGGTCATGTGTCGTATTTAGGAATGAACATTCATAAAATAAATATAGAATAATAAATCTACTACATCCATAGGATGTCTTGGGCTTTGCTCGTGATTGGGCCTTGCATGCCGCCATACTTCACCTTCGTAATCATGTGGGCCCCCATGATTACTGGGTTTTTCATATGGTTCGCACGTGTTAGCCTGGTTACGTACACTAAAACCCGGAGAAAATCGAGAAATATGTATGTAACGTATGATATTCGGAATGTATCCAGGTATGGACACGGTGACACCTCAAAGTGGGGTTAGTTCGAACGACGTTTGGTGTGCAATGCTTTGGCCTAATAGGTCCTTCGTACTCTCATCGTTAGTCCCCAGGTAGGCAAACTGGTCCGTTATATTGGATTTATACGAATGCCAACCTAGACAGGACGTTCTGACTACCGGTACTTGTACCCTTACAGTTACTACATGCCCGTCGCAGAACTCACTTTGATGATGTCACACCCCGACCCGCAGCGGAAAAAGGTGATCGGGGCATAATTGGGTTATCATCAAAGCTCATGACATTTATTATATGTTTCATATTCATTAATACAATTTAATGGAAATTTACAATAAATGATACAACATGTTCTAACTATCAATCTAAGCTTCTTGGTTCTCTTCTAAGGCATATCCTATGTTTTCCTTGCTTCAACCTGTTCACCTGTATCATGTGTAAAAAGGTTTTTGGATCAACATAATGTTGGCGAGTGAATCCTATGGAAAAACATTTGAACAAGTTTATCCAATTGATTATAAATAATGTGCATACCACATATGAGTAAATGTAGATGTAAATTTATTCACACAACACATAAAATTTAATATTGAACATACAAACACCAAATGATTGTTTTGAGGCACGCGTTGTTCGACTCGTCTCTCACGAGGAACTGATGGGCCTAATGAATGAGTTTTGAGGCACGCGTTGTTCTTACGAACTGATGGGCCTAATGTATGAGTTTTGAGGCACGCGTTGTTCTCGTCTCCCACGAGGAACTGATGGGCCTAATAAATGAGTTTTGAGGCACGCGTTGTTCTTACGAACTGATGGGCCTAATGATTGAGTTTTAAGGCACGCGTTGTTCTCGTCTCCCACGAAGAACTGATGGGCCTAAATAATTTGCATACAACTTTGACAATATGTAATACATCACAACCAATAATAGTTACATTCTAGTTTAGTTCATATAATGGTATAGCACAAATTTGCATAAGAGAATTAGTTTAAACGACACATGATACACCCCAAAACATGAATAAAAATGGGAGTTTGTAAGAATTCACTCACATTGGGTGCGTTCGGTTGATGAGGTTGAATGCACGCGAAGTGGTTTTAACCACGAGTGAAAATAACCTAGATAAATAGCATTTTGGTTTGGTAAGTAAACGGATTTTATTAATCTATTTTAGTAGGATTGTTGGGTGTATTTTTGTGAGTTTGAGGCTATTTTCTAACCTTAAAAAATGTTATTTTTAAGTATTTATAATTGATTTTTTTATTAAAATAATTAAATAAAAATAATAAAAAAAATATTTTATTTTTGCTACAGTTGACTTTTGACCGTTGACTTTGACTAACGTTGACCGGTTCGGAAGGCATATTATTGTGCGCTGGGTGAGGCTCGAACCCGAGACCTCCCGTACGCGTGCACGCAGCTCTACCAACTGAGCTACGTGTCTAACCCGTCATATATCCGATTTTAATTATATATATATATTAATTAGAGTTAAACAAAAATCCTTTTATTTTAAAAACGAATTAAATCACAAAACCGGTGCGCTCCACAGGTCTCGAACCCGGGACCTGTGGGTTAGCGGACACACACTCCACCGCTGGACTGTGTGTCTCACTTGGTTATAAACTCAGTTATCAATATATTTAACATATACTTAAATCAACCCGGTTCAGTTTGCTGAAAAAAAGAATTTTTATCAAGGCGGCGTGTGAGGGACAATACTCGAACTCGTGACCTTAGCGTTAAAAGTGCACACAGTCCACCGCTGGACTGTGTGTCTAACCCGGTAAATAACTTGATTTTAATTATACTTAACCATTACTGAAACGTCGTCTTCTTCACTGGTTTTTAACCGGAAGTGACGACTGACTGGTTCGAAAAGTTGATTCAAGATCCTTTAGTGTTTTATGATCAATTACAGTCGAGATAAAAGTAAAAAGGGAAGGAATTAGGCGTGAGAAGTACCGGCTGTTTCTCCTCTGTTTTCCGACAGAACTCCGGTGGCAGCAAGTTCTTCCGGCGACGAGTCTCTTGCAGCAGAGAGTCTTCCGAAAGGTTACAAAGGTTGTGGGTGACTTCGGTAAAAGTTTAGGGGTTTCAGTAAAGCTCGGAGACTAATAATACGGTTTTCCGGCGATGTATCAAATATTTCCGGCGAGTGATTTTTCGCCGAGAAAAGGTGCGATTTGAGTGTGAAAGGTTTCTGGCGAGTTGAGGGCGTATTTATAGGGTAGTATTGAGATGAATGGGGTCTGAATTCGGTCTCAATTCGAAGTCAGCCGTTCTCCGGCGGTTACAGCTGATGTCGCGGGTTCATATGTCGGTTATAACCGTCGTAATAGTTAAGTCATCGGTTAAATTGGGCGAAAACGTAATTAAACGGCGAAGTCGTCGGGATTTCCGACGACTGCTATTTTGGGCGCAAATTACTGAATTTAACTTTCGAGTTGAATATTTGAATTAAATGTTTCCTGATATTATCATAAAATCAAAGTGGCGGAGTGGTTGTTCGGCTAGGTGATAAGCTGTTGTTGAGCCGGTTATAGACCCGAGTTCGAAACCCGGCAGAAGTAAAACATTTTTATTTTGATATTTTTGACAGATTTTCAAAAACTAAATACATATCCCCGCATAATAATTGATTACGTATCGTTTAAAATTATTTTGGGCATTTAATTCGCAACGAAACTTTTAACTGACTGTTCGGTTGATAAACGGAGCGGGTTTGGTAAATCCGTTTTTGACGGATGTTACAGATGAGATTTTGAAAAATGAAAAATGCGACAAAATCTTGAATAACGGAAGTATGAAGGTGATTTGAATATGTGAACATTGAAATATGTATGATGAATATGTATGTAAGTATGTATGTTTGACTGTAAGTATAATTCATTATGTATCACAAAATGTAATATTGGAAGTGTTTGCATGCATTTGTGTATGTAATAAATTTGAAAGAAATAAACATCATGAGTTTGCATGTAACCACATAAACAATTAAAATCTAATCAACTATAGTATAGGCTCTAAGGGTCTAATAACCTATCCTATATCCCTATAGTCAAAAGCTCTGATACCAATCTGTCACACCCCGACCCGCAGCGGAAAAGGTGATCGGGGCATGATTTGGTTTTCATCAAAGCTCATGACATTTATTATAATGTTTCATATTTATTATTACAATTTAAAGGAGTTCATACAATCATATCATACAAGTTCAACATGTTCTATACATCTTTCTAGGCTTCATTATTTTTCTTCTAAGCCACTTTCCTATGTGTTCCTTGCTTCATCCTGTCCACCTGTATCATGTGTAAAAATGGTTTTTAGATCAACAAAAAGTTGGCGAGTGAATCCTATTAAAACATTTAAACGTGTTTATTGAATTGATTATAAAATAAAGTGCATAACTACATATGAGTAAATGTAGATGTAAATTTATTCACAAAACACTTAATATTAAATATTGCACACACATACAACAATAGATTGTTTTGAGGCACGTGTTGTTCAACTCGTCTCCCACGAGGAACTGATGGGCCTAATGAATGAGTTTTGAGGCACGCGTTGTTCTAACGAACTGATGGGCCTAATGAATGAGTTTTAAGGCACGCGTTGTTCAACTCGTCTCCCACGAGGAACTGATGGGCCTAACAAATAATTTGCATACAACTTGACAATGTGTAATACATAACAACAAGCAATATTTACATTCTAAGCTTAGATCATAATATGGTATAGCACGAGTTTGAATAAACGAATTAGTTTAAGCGACACATGATACACCCCAAAACATGAATAAAAAGGGGAATTTGTAAGAATTCACTTACAGTGGGTGCGTTTCTAGATGATGTTGGATGCGCACGAGTTTAGAGAGTTGATCGACGAGGAATAACTAACCTAGTTAATAATGAAAAGGTACGGTAAGTAAATGGATTTTATTAACAATTTTAATTGAATTTTTAGGTTTATTTTTGTGAGTTTAAGGCTATTTTCTAACTTTAGAAACATATTTTTAAGTATTTTTAATTGATTTTTAAATTAAATAAATAAATAAAAATATAAAAAAAATGTTGACTTTTTGACTTTGACCGTTGACCATGACTGTTGACCGTTGACCGATTCGATCGTGTATAAGTATGCGCCGGGTGAGACTCGAACCGGTGACCTCCCGTACGCGTGCACGCAGCTCTACCAACTGAGCTACGTGTCTAACCCGAAATATTTCTGTTTTTAATTATATTTATACACTATTTAATTTAATCAGAATTCATTTATTTTAAAAAGATTTTAATTGTATCGAACCGGTGCCGTCCACAGGTCTCGAACCCGGACCTGTGATTAGTGTTGCACACAGTCCACCGCTGGACTGTGTGTCTAACCTGGTTAATATTCTGATTTTTATTATACTTATCATCTTACAGTGAGTTAACCCGGTTCGGTTTTAAAAAAAAACATTTTTATTTCCGAGGATAGGGTCGTGATAGGGATCGAACTCGAGACGTGTGTTTATTGTTTGCACACAGTCCACCGCTGGACTGTGTGTCTAACCCGTTTATATGTCTTGTTTTAATTAATCTTATACAATAGGCCGACTTCATCTTCTTCGTTCAAAACACAGACAACGATTTTTCAACTGTTTCTTGTTAAATTCAGTTAACGAACTTATAGGTGATTGAAATGTGATGAACAGAGAGGGTTTGGGGAAAGAATGTACCGGAACAGATTGTCTTCCTCAGAACTCCGGCAAGGATCGTCGGCTCTGTTTGTGAACTCCGTCTGTTCGGATCAATTAACAGTTTTGATTGATTAGATGTGAATTTGAACTGCTGAGCAACGATTATCAGGAGGTTTAGATGATCATAACGATTCACACGTGATTCTGGAAATTTCAGAAGTTTTCCGGCGAAAGCAGAATATCCGGCAACGTCGTCTGGGATTGATTCTGGGTGATGGATTGATGTTAGTAATGGTCTAACAATGGATTGAAACAGAAAGAGTCGAGGTATTTACCGTGTTGATGTGAGTCTCGGTTTTCCGGCGAAAGTCCGATGATTGAAGAAAATCTCCGGTGAGTGAAATTGCTTCGAGAAATGGTGCGATTTTGAGCGAAAAGACTACCAGAGGCTTGGGTGTGCATTTATAGGGAAGAATCAAGTTGAATTGGGTCTGTTTCTAGTCTCGATTCATTAGTCAGCCTTTCTCCGGCGGTTACGACTGATGTCGCGGAACTTGACATCGGTTATAACCGATGGCGACGTTAATACATACGTTAAGTCAAAAGAAACCGTCGATAATTGGCGAAATCGTCGGATTTTCCGGCGACTGCGAAATGGGGACGCTGTTGACTGGATTTGATTTCGAGTTTTGTTATATGTATTAATTGTTTCGATATATTATCAAATAACACAAGTGGCGGATGGTTGGATGTGTGCGAGTTAAGTCTTTGATGTTCCACCCGGCTGAACCGGGTTCGAATCCCGGCAGCCTGTTTTTCTTTTTAATTATTTTATTTTTACTTTTTAACAAATATAGTTTATAAATTCTAAATTGTTTATTAATTATGTATCGTTTAAAATTAAAATACGTCATAAATACGCAACGAAATTTTTAACTGGATGTTCGGTTAATAAACGAAGCGGGTTTGGTTAACCCGGTTTTTGACGGATGTTACACTACCCTGTTTCAGGTTGGGGTGTTACATGGTTGACCGCAAAAACTATGCCAAACCACAAATCTTAAGAGGCCCGCACTTCGAGCATAACTGTAGGGTCACGGTGATCTCCTCTCATATATTGGCCCCGAAATCTGTGGGACACATTCTCCATAAAAATGGGTGCAATCAAGTCTACCCATCATACCAGGAAGGTGATGTTTATCCTCATGAGTTTGGTACAAAGGCGCCATGTCGCGTCTTGTTGGCCTACGTAAGAACTAGGGAGCATATATTGTACATACCGCTTGGCAGAAATATTTTAGACACTCGCGTGAAGTCCTTTTGGCCAATACTCGTCGTTCTCTTCTAGAGTGTTACCGATTGCAAGTTGTTTATAGCCGATGTAACTTTTTGCAACGGTGTAAAACTCTTTTTTGTTCTCCAATCTACGCCCTCTTCAAACCACGCGTTATTAGCTTCCACGCGCTCACAATTTTTAAAAACAATCGTTTTGACATACGGAACCTATGACGAAAAATATCTTCGTTATATTTCGGGTCCTCGACAAAATAATCCTCCATAAGGGTTTCATGGCCACTCTCACGATCACGACGAACAAAATGTTTCATACTAGATATGCGCGTGTCTTGTAGTTCAGCTTCATCGATGAGATTTTAGAAAAAAAAAGCCATGCTACTATTGGATAAATCACTGCTATCGAGTGAGAAAAACAATGGTATTTCTTCTATCATTTTTAAAATAGGGGTAGAGGTTTTTAGTTTTTAGGAGAAATAAAGGAATGGGTTAGTATGAATTTGTTTAAAAGAGGTTGGGTTTATATAGTTTTTAAAATATAAAAATAACCCTTTTTTTAAATAACTACTATATAGCCGTTCAACATCAAATGGTACACTCCAACGTTCATATTTCAATTGGTGAATATCCACCGAATTCAAAGCACCCGCGGGGTGAATAATGTTGGCGGCAGTGTGCCCCCAGCGGCAAACCAACACCCCGCATCACTCCCCGCATACGAACGTTTTTCTTATAACCACTTTTTGTAATATTAAAATCTCTCACAAAATTTGCCGGAAAGGTTATGAAGGCTCTTAATATGCTAATTGAACCAAAAGTATTTTTTTTTTCAATATAATTTTCAAAACATATTGATGTTTTTAAGCATGAATGAAGTAAAAGTAGGGAAAAGTGTAAAAAGCTGATTCGAATCTTTGTCCCGAATAAACAAAAGCAGTTTACATGGATTCCATACTATTTGAATCATTAAACAGAAAGAAAACAAGATACAAGAGGGTGACAGATCATTTTTTCACAATTTCGAGAAATTTTAACTATAATATATATATATATATATACATTGTGTGAAGTTTCATTTAAGAAAAAATTTAATTTAAAAAGAAAAAGAAGAAAGGACATAATAAATAAAATATTAAATAATTTATAACTTCTCTTGTTAACTATATTATCTCTCGTTAATAAAACAAAAACATTATATCCTACACATTTCAAAATTTATCATACATATATCTTATACTTATCGGAATTTACCCTACACACATGTAAAAATACCCTACACATTTCAATATTTATCCTACACGTACTAAAATTTATCCTACACATGTCGAAAAATGTCTTTCACCAAAATTATTTTATCTTGAAAAATATATTAAAAAAATAAGTTACAAGTTTAATTAATTAGATATTTATTGACAATTATAGATTTACCTATATGCTCTTTTTCATAATATTAAATACACACTTTAAATGAAGTAAATGAAGAATTTCTATTGGTTTAAAAATTATTCTTTTTATTCTTATAAAATTTTTCTACTCATTTGAACTCTCCCCCCCATTTGGGGTGTTAGATGACAAAATATTTCGGTTACATACAATTACATATAATTGTTGCTCTTAATCATAATTTATGCTCACTATAAATGATAATATAAAATTAACCTATAACTATGTTATAAAAATTTTAAGCCAATTTAATATGTTGTGTCTACTGATTTAAAAATATAATACGTGGATAATCAAAATAATAACTATAGGTAATTTTGATATGTTTTTAAACTCTACTGATAATTGTTTACATGAAGCATGAACCGACAAAATATTTCGGCTCCTACCACCCCAAATGGTATCAGCGCCACCGATATTTCTTTTGAGGGGGCTCTAGAACTACACCAACATTTACAAAAAAAATAGATTTTGATAACTTGATTTATTTAAATATAAGACTGATAGATAACTGCATTAGAATGATTAAGCTAAACAACCAAACGTTTTTATTTGAAAATGAAGAATTAAATACTGATATTGATTTTAATGAAGATTATATTTCTGGTAAAGATTTTAATTTTAGCCATTATGAATGGACAAGTTCTGACTTTTCATGTGATGATACTGATTGGCAATATAGTTCTTCTTAATGGAAAACAAAAATTTTAATAAACTAAAAGAAAGTGAAAATTCTTTAAGATAGATAAAGATTTAATAGAAATATAAAAAACCATTATATTTTATGGAGATAAAATAATATTTAGGTGAGATAAAATTATAGAGTTATTAGGGTCTCTCTATCCTATTAAGAAAGATAAAGGAACAACAACTAGATTACAAGACCATTTAGTTCAACTTTTAAAAAATATGAAAATACCTAAGGGATATAAGAACAATTAAAAATGAATTCAGATACTAAAAGCGAACATAATACACTTCCTAAGTTAGAGGATTCTGAAGTAGAAAATCTAATAACAAAAATAGGAGATATGAAATTAAATAATAATTTTATTAACATCCTATTATTTTGCCATTGTATGTAATTTTTTATGAAATTACATACAGTATCAGTATCAATAGAGGTATATAAATCTTCATACAATGGTAAAATGGGAGAACAACAACTAGATTACTTACAATGGTATCATAACTTATGGGGTCATATTCTTGAACAACAACCTTACCCAAAATTCCCATTTTGACCAAGAGATTGCCGGGTTATACCAAGAGTCTTTTTACCAGGCTCTTTGTTAGATGTCCATGAAAGTGTGTGTGTATATATATATATATATATATTAAATAATATGGAACAAGAAATACTTGAACAGACTTAATTTTTTTTGCCGCCATAAGTTCTTCTATGAACTGATTTTACCTGCAATAAAAAATATAAAACATTTATATGTCATAATCTCAATAACTCTTTGAATAATTTTCAGGATCGATATTTGTTTTTACACTACAAGAATATCGACCAATAGGGGCGACATCAATAGAGGCGACAGGCCATATGTCGCTTCTATTAGTCGATCCGGAACGCGATGTCCCATGTTAAACCCCGGAACACGGTGTCCCATGTTAAACCCCAGCCATTCATTTGTTATCTTGATCTAACGGTTGAGGTTGAAAATACTCAACAGCGGCGACATGTTTTGGTCAATAGCGGTGACAGCCGTCGCCCTTATTACCTTTACGCAGACAACAGGTCTAAAAGGGGGATCTCTCCTATTTTCACCCATTTTTCTACCAAACTCTTCATCTCTCTCATGGGTTTATCCCTAAAATCGACGATTCTTCGTCAATTTCACCAATATCTACTCCAAATCGATTAGTATTCTTTGTATAAGTTGATTTTGTTAATTTCTTGATTTTGTTAATTTCTTGATTTTGGGTGTATGTATGTTAGAGAATTCTTGTCACCCACCACGTCTCCTTCACCACCACAAATAGAATCAATATTTGACGGTTAGTTTTATATTTATTTTTGTTCAAAGATAAGAAATTGTGTAATTTTGGGTTTGTGTAGGTATGTATATGTGTATGTTGTATGTAAATGTGTATATGTTAATAGATGTATGTGAAAATGTATAATTTATGTATACTTGGTGAAAATGTGTGTGTAAGTCTACGTATGTGCGTACGTAGGTGTATGTTAGTATCTATATGTGTATGTTAGCTTGTGAGTATGTATAAATTATGTGTATTTGGTTATAATGTGTATAAGTGAGTCTATGTATGTATGTATGTAAAAATGTATAAACTATGTGTATTTGGTGAAAATGTGTGTATGTAAGTATGTAAATGTTGAAAAAATTGTGTAATTTTTTGTTTGTGTAGGAATGTAAATTTGTATGTAAGAATGTATTTTTTTATGTAAATTTATATATCTTGGTATGTATGTGAAATTGATATGCCAAATATGTGTTTATGCTTAAAAGTTTGTAGTATGTATAAATTAGTAAGTTGGAGGTCGAGATTGATTATGATGAGGATGATCCTGATTATGACCTCAAGTTTGATTAAAAGAAAAGTTATTATAATGTATATTAATTGGTATTTGAAAAACACTTGTTAAAATCTTTATTTGCTTATTAGTTAAACTTGTTGAAATTTTATTTGCATATTAGTTAAATTTGTTGTGCTTTCTATTAATTTCTATTTGATACACTTGTTGTAACATTTGTAACTTTTTTAGGAAAAATCTTTTCTTTGTGGTTTGTATTTGTTTATCTTATGACGGATGTGATCCCCCGGGGACATAGGGGAGACGGAACTGGGGATCCACCACTGCATGTGTATTTAACAGGTGACTTGGCATTTTCATGTATCTCTGCACCTCTGCATGCAACTTTGTTGATTCAGTTCTCAATTGTTTGGTTTAATTAAGGCTAGTAGAGCAATTACTTGGGCAGTAGTTTTGTTATACTATCTCAAAGACATGTTATCCGGACCTTTACTGTATTGAACCATCTAATCTTAGTTAGTGACAAAACATTTTACTTAATATAAGTTTAGACACTTACTTGGTCAGTAGTTTGTTATACTAACTCGAGATATATTATTCACTCTTATGTTCCACAAAGCATAGTTTACAATATTTTATACAAGGAATCTAAAATTCTCTATACAACGCAACAATTTCAATAGACGAGTGCCAATACGTTGATGCAATTGAATGTACCACTGTCTGTATATATAAAGAAATATATAAAAGTTCTAACCGTTATTAGAATGTACCACTGTGTGTATATATAAATAGTTATATAAAAGTTCTAACCGTTTAACTTATATTATGTAAATATAAAATTTTAATACCTAGTGGAAGTGTGGAACCTCAATTTCTCTCTTATCACTTCTCTCTAGTGTGTTGTAAAATTTTAATTCGTATTTTTAGAATATCACATAAAACGCTTCTTATATTAGCTTATCATTGTTATGTGCGATGGAGTTGATACTAAGATTTTTTTCCGGTGCTAGATGCGAGCAATGTAAACCCTGTGGAGTATAAAACTTCAGCCGTAACGTTTTCTATTCTCTTTTAGTATCTCATTCAAACCTTGTTAGGCCATGAGTAATGGGGTATTATAGGGGCGTAAAGAGGCTTGATAATACCCCTAACACAACCTCTCTGGAGCATAAAGAGGGAGAGACATTTCTAGAATAATATCAAATGAAAAAAAACAAAATGGAAAGTAATAATTGAAAGGACATTAAAGGACATTAACCATTACATATTTTTAAATGGATATAATGATGCTGGTGTGACCGAAAATACGCTTTAAAAGCATTAACCATTACGAGTGATGTTATTATAGAACTTTAAGTTCCAACTTAAAATTTGTGGAATGGAAAACTTGTTATTATAAAACTTTAAATTTCATAACCCTTTTATTTTATTTACCTAACTCATTTATCTTGTTTTATTATAAAAACTATTTTAACTAATGAGGTGGTGGTTCATTGGCAAAGATAAAGCTTTTAAACACTTGATTTTAAAGAGGTCTTGAGTTTAAATCCAATAGACAATAGGAATTAAAATAAATTTTTCATTCAATAAAAAAAAAAGTTAACAATTATAAACTTTCTTTATTTAAACCCCAAACAAATGAAACTCTGTAAAGTGATTATTTCAAAATAATTAATGTAAAGTAGAGTAAAAGTATTATTTTACTTAAAAAATAAACTCTCTTAAATTATAGTGTGTATTTATCTTGCAACAAATAAGTTGCATACTAATTATAGATTATACAATTTTGTTCCAATATATGTAACTTCCATCTAACCAAACACCCCATGATTATTTTAACTACCTTACTCTTTAGCCTTCGATTGCTTAATTTATTTCTCTTTGGAACGGTTGAAGGGGTAGAGAGAGCTTAGGGTACCATGGGTTGGGCATATAAAGCTGAAATGGATGGTGTTGGTCCTTTCAATAAAGCAATATTATCCTTGCCAGATTCCTTTCCTTTCTTTTTAGACTAACAATCAATCTCTCATCACACACTTGTTTTCTCTCTTCTATTCTCAAGCAATCAGCCTCCATTTCACTTTTGTTTTTCAATGTAATTATCAATCCAAGATTTCCTATCAAACTACGTACACTTTTACTTTTTCACCGAGTGGAGGGAGAGAGAGAGAGAGAGAGAGAGAGAGAGAGAGAGAGAGAGAGAGAGAGAGTTTTCCTCAAGATGTGAACAAACCAAATAAATTCTTTTTGATTCAAAATCTATCTCCTTTTCTCTGCTAGAGGTCAAGTGTTAAACAGTTGCATGGTTGTGAGTGGATTCTTGACGTTTTCTCTTAACATTTACATCTGATTTAATGTGTGTGTGTATGTGTTTTGCTGCACGAGTCTCTTTCTTATTATTGCATTATCATTGCAAACTTATATGTATATATTCGCCTTCCATGATGACCAACTCACCAGTGTTTCACTACAAGTTTCTTTTTTTCCATTTTTTATATTTTCCTTCTATGATTCGACTCAGTTATAATGACATAATATGAATCTGTTTTTCAACTTAACTAGTAATTTTATACCACGCGTTGTGGCGGGAGTTTAATTATCAGTTTAGTACCGACACTCGATATAGCAACCAAAAGGGATAACATAAAATCATTGGACAAGGAGCATCAAAACGTGTGCGTATTAAAAAAACACTAAGAAAAAAATATCGGTTCTGATAATAACGACATCGGAAACAATATTGTTCAGTTGGATTGGCTTTAGTTCATCACGTTAGGGAGAAAAAAAACTCTAAAAGACGAAATACTTAACTGAATAAAATCAAAAGTAGAGTGACTAAACATGTATATCAAGAAAGTTAAAGTAGATGGACTAAACATGTATATAAGCAAAGTTAACTAATGGAGAATAAAATTTAAGTTGAGTGACTAAATATGTATATTACGAAAGCTAATGTAGAAAGACTAAACACGTAAATTAATAAAACTAAGGGTTAAAGGCATAAAATTCTTGTTGCCAACCACAAGACGACACTTGGCTATGTCGAATTGGTGCATCGACATAGCCTTTTAAGTGTATATATTATTACTTTTTTAATAAGAGTAGCTAATACATATTCCATAAGTAATTGAATTTGTAAATGTACTCTGCTTAATTACAAGACCGAACCTATAGTACAAGTAACCCATACTTGGGTCTAGTGCCCCTGAAAAATAAGGCCCCCACTTGAAAGAAAATAAATATGCTAACTACTAATATTAGTGTAAATTTGTTTTAAATTTGTTTGATTTCTTATACAAGCAAACCGCTAATTGTTATGGTTGTGTTAGATTTTTGTTTGGTTCAAACATAGATAAAAGAGTATCGTTTATAACGATCAAAGAAGGAAATTGGCCCCAAAATTTCATTTCGACTTGGGCCTCCAAAAAGGTTGGCACGGCCTTGCTTAATTGTCTCAGTTTATATCTTTAAAGACATTACAAAGTCAATGAAATTTCAAGGATTATATATAAAAACTTTTACATGTTTGATATCTTAATTGGCTATTACCATTGTCTCATCGATTTGCATATTGTAAAATGGGCTAGGGTTATAATGATGAGCTAAGAAAGCTGTGATTAATTTCTGTATTTCTTTTCCTAAGGAAACAAATTAATTAATTGTATGAGACATGTTCAGAAAGGATAACATAAGTGTTATACCAAGAACAAGTGTTGAGTACCCGAATACCTTTTTAGTAAGAATCCATGGTTGATACTTCATATTTTAAAATCAAAAGAAATTTTAATTTTGTATACCACATACATGTAACTGAATAGAAGACAAAATACCCTACGTTTTATGCATTAATTTATGGTTGACTATGTTTGCATATCATTAACAAGCTAAGGGGAACCCTCTTGCATATAATGTTTGCAAATCATTATGGAGTTCATGGAGATAACTTGAGAGCTGACACCAATAATAACTTAATATAGATGAAGATATTGAGCTTATTGAGAAAATGGAATTATCACCTACAGTTTTCATTCTTGAAGCTTATAAGTGACTCGAACACATAATCGAATATCACAAGATATTGGTAATTATTTTAAACAGTTGAACTGCGATAGGGTTCTTTATGCAATTATGCTATAACCATTGTTGAACAGTTGAACTAATCATATATAGATCTAATAATTTCAAAAGACACGAGTCAAATAAAGAGAGTAGCTATCATTAGCAAATAATACATGAATATTAGCAAAGTAGCACACACTTACATAGAAATTATAGGAACATTCCACATAGAAGTACACAAGTAAACCCTCAAACACATTAATATACTAAACAAACATCAATATCATATCACAAAGTTAACTCAACAAACAAAGTAAACCTACCATTAGCTCTCCTTCTTCAGCATAGTGAGATGTGGAACCCTAATTACTTAACCTGGAGACAACCATATATGTAACCTAGGGTTTGTATATCCAAGTTTCAGTTCAGTACCCCCCCCCCCCCCCCCCCCCCCCCTAAAAACTGCGACATCCAACTTTGAGCTGAATTATACTCAGAATGCATCGTTAGATCAAAGAAGACCCCCCCACCCTCTTTGCAAAAAAATAAAATCAACCAAACTATAGGAAATGTGTAGTAGGAGTAGTAGAAGAAGTATTACTGACACCAGAAATTCCAGTCCATGCATTTCCCACCCATGGTTGTTGATTTGTAGTTTCGGAAACACCAAGAAACTGTCTTGATACACTCAAGCCGCGGTTATCCTCCATCTTCACAGGAGGATCTATTTGGGTATTATCAATTCCAGTGTTTGGAATTCGCATATCTCCTCCTACTATTGAAGATGATGGTGCTTGATCAGCTGCACCTTCATTTTGATAGTGAAATAAATTCGTATTATTGGGTACCTCAAATCCAGCTAAGAAAGGCAATCTCCAGTTTTCAACCCCTCCAATTGATAACATATTGTTGAAGTTATTCCCAGTTGAGCTCCCACTTCCTAATTGAAAATTGCCCATTTCATTTTGAGGCTGAAATCCACCAAGATTTGAGCTAATATTGCTAGCAATACCTCCATAATGACCCAAAGAGCTCATGAATGGTAATTGAAGAGAGGGGGGATTAGGGAGTTGAGTACTTGCCATAGTTTCTGTACTACACCTTGATGGACTATCACTTACAGATTTAGGCCCGGTTCGGCTAGGAGATTTCGAGCTTCTGCTTTTATTATTCCTTTTGTTTTTCCTACAACATCCCCCAACCGGGACATTTCTTAGAGCACCGCCTCGAGTCCAATAGCGCCTGCATGTCTTGCAAAAGTGTCGCGGTTGTGTGAGGCTATAGTTGTTGAAGTAGCAAAACTTAGTGTTGGTTGAATCACAACGTGGACAGTTTAATCCTGGCTCTGGCATAGGTAGCTTGGCCATCCTTGCTTGATCTACCATAGATCCTGGTCTAATAGACCCTTCTCCACGTGCACCACCAGCTCCTCCTCCGCCACCAGGCGAAGGAGGAGGTGGTGGGAGAGGAGGGTTTTCGCCACCGCCACCGCCAACGCCTAATTGTTGGTGGGTTGATTGTTGCAACTGACAAACAAAAAACAAGAAAACAAAAGAGAAATAAATAAGAGAGTTAACTACTACATGTACATGGTATATTCTTTTGAAGAGAATATGTATGAATGAGTATATATCATCTTTCTATGGCATATATATGCTTTATCTTTTTCATTTGGATGAAGAATTAATATGCAAATTCGAAAAAAAAGCATCATGCACCAAAGGAAGAAGATTAAAGATCATACCTGGAGATGCCAATTGTGGTGATCAAGATAGGTTGGAACAGATGAGAAAACCATGTTTAAATTAATTTGATCACTCTTTTTCTCTTTTAGAAAGTTTTCAAGGGTTTCAACTTTGATAATTTATGAGAGTGGGGAATCAAAAACAAGAGAATAATATACAGAAAAGAGAGATAGAGAGAGAGAGAGAGAGAGAGAGGAGGAGGAGGAGGAGGATAAAAAGAAAAAGAAGATGATGATGGGAAGGCAAAGATAAGGGAGAGGAGGAGGCTTTTGTTTTGCCTATTTGTATTGTGATTTTTATTTTGTAATTTGCATTTCTCTTTTTGTTTCATTATAATAATTAGGGTTCTTGAAGTGAGTGGACGAAGTTTCTTAGCCTTTAAGCTTTCTTATAGTGACATTCTGGCACAGTGCTTCATGTTAGTGCTTAGGTAAAAAAGAGAACAATGACCACTCCATTGATATGCGCACACACATAATACAAATTCTGTATCCATATTATGTGCATGCATGAAAGAGAGAAAAGAAACTGCGGATTTACTTCACATTTCCAACAACGCTAAGTAATTACCCTCTTAAAGAAAAACTGCTTTAGAATCTTCGAGATCAAACAGTGTAATTAACATGTGAAAATGTCACGGTAAGAGACTCACTTTTCTCTTATAATCTAAGTCATATGTATATGTAGAACTATTCTTTTTCTCAATCTCTATTGAAGATGTATACTTCAGGATGATCAAGAATATTGTAAAACATATTACACATGAACTCCTTTTTTAAACAAAAGACAATACTAAAGTTTATTCTTTAGAATGGGCGATTTGTTAAAATGTATCTAGGAGTTAGGATTTCTCGTTACTTCATTTATACTTCGAAATGAATTCCTTCAGAATTTAAATATAGTTTAATGTGAGTAAATTATGATAATGAATAATTAACAGTGTACTATAAAATTTCTACGTCGAGGTTTAATATATATAATAATCATAAAAGACACTAGGTAAAATATATAATAAAGTGGCCATTGTAGCAGAATATTATTTAATTAGGCAACAACCCTTTAATAGGAGTTTTTTATTTCTACCCTTTAACAACCTTCAACATTGTTCAGCAAAACATTCTCTCTTTTCCTTTTTCTTTTTCCTTCCTTTCCTTTCTTAATTACAACACAACCCCTTTTTCTCTCATTGATTGCAGGGTCAAAGACTAACATATATATTAGTGATATTAATCTTTGTTTCTATCGCCGTTTCATTAAAAAGAAAAGATATCTTATAAGCTTCGCATAGATACTAATTGGACTTTTAACAAGACTTTAAAAGGTACAGTTTTACCAAGCTCAAGACAACTAAAGTGGGTGTTGGGATTTCATATTTGACTGATCTAACATAACTAAGTTGAGCTAGTAGGTAAATATATATATACAGAGAGACAATAGTAAGAAAACTACATATAAATAAAAATATTAAAAAACTAACTAAAAAAACTTAAAAACATACGAAATTTTTATTTTTACATTTTTTTTATAAAAAATTGCTACTTTTTATGTATAAAAAAACTTTTTTTCAAAAAAAACGTGTACTGCATATATGCATTATATATGTACTACACATGTGCATTATAACTTTTTGAGGGGTGGGGGTGGTTTAGGTTTTTAGGGGTATCGGTAGGGGTGGGTTAGGTGCTTTAGACTTTTTCGTATTATTGCACATGTGTAGTACAACTTTTTTAAAAAAATTATATATTATAAATAGCGAATTTTATTAAAATAATTCAAAAAAAATTGATATGATTTTTAAGCTTTTTTAGTTAGCTGTTTAGTTTTCTTATTTAAACTAGTTATCCCCTAAGTTAGCCGAAACCCAATATTTATTTGCTGTCGAAAGTATAGAGGTTGAAAATAGTCAATGATCTTTAAGGAAGTTAGGCCTTCTTTAATGCAGCCCTATAAAGAGCGATTTGTCTGATGTGGAGGAGGAGGGTCTTGTCTGATGTTGAAGAGGGTCTGTTGAAATAATAAGCTGAAACTTAGTTTACTTATGTTTAAATCATGTCACACCTTAACACGGTTAGTCGTTAAGGTGGTTAAGGGCAGTGGCGGACCCAAAAAAATATTTTTAAGGGTGCGAATGAGGGTTTAACCAAATTTTCAAGAGGTGCGATCGTGATTTTGCCATATAAAATACACTAAAAAATAATTTCAAAAGGTGTGTCCACCCACCCAGACCTCTACTTAGATCCGCCCCTGGTTAAGGGTAGCTATGTTAGCTATATCGGTTGGTAGTTAAAATAATTACCATATGGTGGTTATGTCTAGAGGCCTATAAATAGGTCGTTTTGTCAATGTAATGCATCAACATCTTTAAATTTGTATTTCGAACATATCATGTCGTTGCGTCCATCAGGTTTGGTTCTCAACAAATCCTTATGATAAACCAGTGTTCAATTCAATCCCAGGGTTAAGGGAGGGAACAAGCCCATGAGAACAGGCACGACTGTTGGAGAGGAAGGGGGTTCTATGAGTGGAGGATAGAGTACAGCGTCCATTTAATTTGAGGTATTAGATACTTGGGGTTGACTTGAAAACATTTAATTTTCATGGAATCAAATGTCATGTTCAAATTTGTGTATGAATCATTTTACTTTAGTAGAAGAATCGAATTTGGTCCATAAATTAAATTACTTGGAATAAATTCTTTATGAAGGAGGAGGAAATATGAAGGCTTTAATTTTGAGTCAGAAAGTCCTAATCGTTCACTAGGTTTGATGCTGAAGAACATAAATAACTTAAGGTTAAACGGATATCAGATATTTCTTTGTTGACAAAACTACAACACACTTGCTTTGTACATCAAAAATCTAGAAACCGTGGAACGAATATGCGCTAATTAATATTCAAAGGGATCCTCTAGAGGCACCGACTTATGTTCCCTTGGAGTAATATTTCGACTTCTCAATGTAAAAGGTATATATTCTATATTCATATAAACATATTATGCTTTAAAAAAGCAGTGACCTATTTCGTGAAGCTTGTGGAATCTCAAGGTGACCCCAAAAACCGAAAGACTTTCATAAAGATTGTGCAATGACATCATTCACAGCTTAATTGATGACTTGCTGTTTCATATCTTAATGATATATTGTTTAGTTTTGAAGTCCATGGACTAGTATTGTATATATTTACTTTAAAAGTTATGCTATGTTAGTTACAACCAAGTTTTCAGCTATGGTTAATTGGTAGCTAGCTAGTGGTTTAAAATTGTTCTTTTTTTTTCTTGGTACTTGTGTTTTTTTAACTCAATCAGTACTTAAACCCATTGCCGGTCTTGAAAATTCAGGTACCATATCTGAATCCTGAAAAACGTGCCCTTTAGACATAGCCGTCCCTAAGGAATTAGGATTCTCATACGAGACGAGAAAAATGCCCTCAGGCCTAACGAATTATATAACCTATTTTTTTAAA
Source organism: Scalesia atractyloides (assembly GCA_947069175.1). Taxonomy (NCBI): domain Eukaryota; kingdom Viridiplantae; phylum Streptophyta; class Magnoliopsida; order Asterales; family Asteraceae; genus Scalesia; species Scalesia atractyloides. The sequence continues at coordinate 15,397,514 of CAMTDV010000002.1, forward strand.
CGACGATTAACACTATATTAAAAACCCATGAGGATTTAGGTACTCCATTTGAAATTAATGATAAAACTTCAAGTATTCAAGGAAACAATAACATGATACAAAAAAGAAGCAGATTAACAAAAATACAAGAATGAAAACCAAACTGAAGTGAAAAGAAAAAAGAAATGAACACCCAAAATGAACTGGTTTGAAATACAAATGAAAGGCCCAAAATGAAATTAACAAAAAAACAACAAGAATGAAAACCAAACTGGAGTGAAAAGAAAAAATTAACAAAAGCCTTGACAAATTCTCGGTGAAAAAACCGTATTATCGTTTCTGAAAACGTACCACCGGAAGCATCCCGACATCGTCGGTGGAGTTAGGTTTGTACAAAGACGACGTGGGGTCTGCAAAGGTTGCATCCGGCTTCTGTAGGTTGTTATCTCCGCTTATCCAGCGGCGGGGCTTCCGTAGGGTGTTATCTCCGATTATCCAGCGGCGGGGCTTCTGTAGGGTGTTATCTCCGATTATCCAGCGGCGGGGCGTTATTTAAGTTGTTTTTTTCTCTTTATTGGTAAAGAGCGAATTTTATTGTTGTGGAATAAACTAAATTTTTTTATTCTTATTAATAATTGTTATGCGGGTTTAATCAATAAATAGTTATTGTAAAGTTATTATACAAGTTAAAGGTTTATATATAATGAATAAAATCTTTTCATTATAAAAGGTTAATTTACTATGTCACAAATGGGTATAAAATGAAATTAATAATATTAAAATAGGATTAAGTTACTCCTTTCTATTTTATAAATCAGTTCTTTATTTAGACAAAATCCTGATTTTGAGCAGGGGCAAACCAAACTTTTATTTTGAACTGAAAACATAATCGTAATTTTAAATTAAGGATAAAGTCGTAATATGATAGAATCAATAAAAAAATATCACACGACAAAATAACAAACACCTGTGTAACACTATTCAACAACCTCCCTTTTATAAATGAACTAGTTTGAAAGACAAATGAAAGGCCCAAAATGAAATTAACAAAAAAACAAGAATGAAAACCAAACTGGAGTGAAAAGAAATGAACATCCAAAATAAACTGGTCTGAAAGACAAATGAAAAGCCCAAAGTGAACTGGAAAATAACTAAAAGAAAATAAAACGCCCAAAATAAAAGTAAAGAAGTCTTGAACCCACAACGGAGTAGCAGTGGGGTAAGGAGCTTAACCACTGGACCAACTCATGTTTTATTTATGGTTTATATTCTGTAAAAATATATGTAAAACGTATAAAAGAAAAAAGTCGAAATTTAGGCCCATAGAGGAAACGGGCCTCGGCCGGGGGTGCGGCTCGCCCACCCCTAAGGCCAGCACTTCTAAAACCATCTTCTCCCTCGTTTAGGTTCCAAGCAATCTACATCTGATGCATGCAATTACAAACTTAAAACATGAAAAAATAACACATCACCTTATTCTATCAAAAAATGCGATAATAATTAATTATAAATTATATGTTTGCGATAACTACTCGAGACTTTTTTTTACATATTGATTAATTTGTGGTACGAAAGTAGCTTATGAAAAAAATGGAAAGAGTGTATTTTACCTCTATCCACGGACTCTCTTTTTTCCCTCATTTTGCATGACAACAACCCTCTTCCATCGAAGACTTTCTCTCTCTATAATACATTACTACATAGCCAACAGTAGGTCGTGGTCACTATCTATCTATCTCCCCTGCCCCCCCCCCCCCCCCCCCCCCCCCCCCCCCCCTCTTTGGGTCAAATTGTAAAAACCACAAAAAAAAAACAAGTCCGCCACCTTAAAAAAGTTTGGAGGATTAATTCCCACAATCTTCTCAACTCCTAATCGGTTTACTCATAGGGTTCATTCATTAGACTTTTTTTTCAATTTCGTCATGCTTCAAAGTTAGTATTCATCAAGTTCATTTATCTCCATTTTCCTTAATCTAGGCATTAGTATATGCCCATAAACATGCTTTCAAGGACATTGCATATATTACTGATTTTATTCTACTCTTAACATACAAATATAAAACATACACATATTGAATCCAAGTCAAATAGATATCCACCCATAAATATGGATTTTTTAGGTTCGTTCGTCAAGTCACTTGCGATTTTGAGGCTGATGTGAAAAAATGTTGGACCTTCATGCATTGTATTAAGAGTATGCATGCCACATGGTCGATAAAATGTTTATGTGATCATGCTTATACAATAAAGTCAAAACAAAAGTGAATAATTTTAACTATTGAGAAAACAAAACTATTTAGGTCATTCACTACAACAATAATTCATCAATGGTGATGTGCTCTTAATTATACATGACTTCTATACGCATCACTCATTCATATTGTGTTCGTGAAGGAGTTGGGAAGTCGATTTGAAGATCTGGAGGCCTAGAAGCTTGAGGATTGAAGATCCTACTATTCAGTTTGCATTTATTCGCGTATATCGATTTAGATTGCTTTCATTTTTAGTATCTATCACATTCATGACTTCATCTAGATCTGGTTTTAGTTTGTTTTACACTATTATGCTAGACTAAACTTCTGTACACTGGTTCTTGTTTTGGTTTGATTTAAACATTGGTTTTTACGTATGCTTGTGTGATTTTAGTAAAGTTGGTTACTTTGATATGTATGATTACTTGTTATTATTAGTTTTAGATATGTTTGTGTGGGTTTATTGATTTTTCTAGGAAGTTATGCATGTTAGATTAAACATGTATTATCTTCGGGTTATAAAAGGGTTGGAACCCTATAATCTAAGGCTTGAAACCCTAATCGTTAATAGACAAATTGGTAACATTACTAGTAAAACTTATGAGCTACCTAAGGAAATGATCTGAATAAAAAGATCTACAAACTAGTTAGAATTTTCTCTCTGGTTGATCTTGATTAGATCGTAAGTCGCAGTATTCATTGATCAATTTTGAACCCAACCTATATACCCTAAATAAAAAATGATGATAACTAAAACTTGTTTCATAATGTTAAATATTGGTTTATGTCTATAACATTAATTCTCTGAATTTTTGGGATTAACCCTAGTGGGCCCTAATACATTTTTACACTTCACGCAATTTAATTGATCAATAAAACAATCTTCTTAACTAATTAGAACCATTAGTCATTCTAGTTAAAAAAAAAGTCAAGGTCTAAATGGATAATTTTCTAATCTGGTTTCTCTAAATCCATAATTCGTGCTTGCTTGAAATTATTAGTTTCTTTAAAACAAATCACTTTTACATCGGTTAAATATTGACAAACTATTAAGTATTATGAGCCACTGTGTCCTCAGGATCGACAATTGATTCTTGCCAACACTATATTACATATACGATATGTACACTTACTTTTATATGTGTAGTTTAGTATCTAGTATTTTTTCATTTTTATAAATTTAAAACTTGTCTAATTGATATATTTTATATATGTCATTCCCATGCATCAAATGGCACAATGATTTTGCCTTTAGTTTATTGGATTTGTACATCTTTGAGTTATTGCAACAAGTGCCAACCAATATATCTTTGAAGGACATAATGTGTTCCTTAGTTTTATATATCCATGTAGTAAGGATAGCCTTCAGACAATTAATCGAGTACGCTTTTCTTCAACATCAACTTCTTAAACTTAGTTTTATCTCTGAGTAGTAATTAGAACACCCAAGCAACCTAAATATGATACTTGTGGTTTATAAAACCTTTTGTAGTTTCAGTGTTTTGTAAATTATATTATCTAGACATATATTAATGTAATTAACTATCTAAGGATATAAATAGTTGAAGTTAAATTCACAATTAGGTTATAACTAATATAATATGTGTATATAAAATTGATTCAAACCCCAAAATACTCGATGAAATCACCTTCAATATCATCTGAATATAACTAAATCACCTTCATACAGCATGACCCGAATTGAAAATATTATAATCTAAGACATATTTGAAATACAAATATTAGTGACAATTGGGAAAAAAACCTATCCTATATTTATATACTTACATCGCAACATGGTTCAAATGAGAATCTCATACCATAGTATGAATCGTCAGAACTTTATTAAGTGTTAATTAACGTGTGATTAAGTCGATCATATATATATCCTTGTAGGTTCGACTGGAAACAAAAGTTAAAACACACAAAATTATTTGTAGACCATGAAAGTTACTTTAGACACTACAAAAGAATTTGTTGTATATTGTAGTATCCCTAATGAAACATATGTTGTGTGAAGTAATTTTAGGGATGTGTAAAACATGTTTTCTATTCTCATGTGTTAGAATATACTATCAAATGTTAATATATTAACAAAATTTAGTTAATTAGTAATATTGGTTTGTTAAACACAAGTATTGTAAAGTTTTAATGGTACTATGATAAAGTAATATATTATTAGTGGGTGTTGGTGATTTTATTTAGTACATTTAGATTTACTTAAGGCTAAAGTGTATTTATAATATGTATCTATACGAATTAAGAGGTGTAGGGTACATGCTTGTTCGAGACTATTATAACTTAACGCACCAATGGACTGGGATTCAAATGGATTTGGGTAGCATCTAAAGTTGGGCTGAAGGGATAGAACCCCTAGTTGGGGTCTCGCCTCCCACTCAGCGAGAGGTACCAACAGTTGAAAAATTTTTTATTACTGTTTAGGAAAGTCAATGTAAGTTGATTTGGATTTGCAAGATTAATGGAATATTGCCTTAACGTTGATCATTAGTATAAACTAATTATTCATGGTAACTGACAATTGTTACCAACTGGTTTTCAATGGTAATTGGCGATCTAGGTAACTAATCATCAGTGCTAGTTGTGATCAGTAGCAACATGGTTCATCAATGGCAATTTCTATAAGTAGAAAGTATGTATCATCTATAAGCTTACATTAATAGTAAGTTAGGCATTTAGCAGTAACTGAATTATTGTTGAGCCCAATCATTAGCAATAACTAAGTTACTACTAAAAGAGTTTTTGTTGATGTAACCAAAATAATTGACGACAGTGATAATTGCCAACTAACACACTCTTTAAAGAAGAGTTGTATCACTTCGATTTAAACGGTCCGAGTGTTCCCCACATATAAGCGGGAAGTCTTTGGTTTGTTTAGAATATACAATTATCCGGTTAGGATTTCAGACCCGTGAAATACCTTAATATCAAAGTGAATTTACACAATTCAGAAAGTTATCCATAACATTTGTAAAATACAAACACTACAATCAGGGTCAGCCTTATGGGCTTTCTAGGATAGGCTAGGCAAGGGCCTATGGCCCCAAAAAATAGGGGCCCACATTTAAAAAAAAACCTTTATATATAATATATGTGTATTGCAGTAACGGGCTTAAACGAACTAAACAAAAACTATATTTATTGCAAGGCCCAACTAAAGAACCAATTTTAAAATTAAAAAAGGCCCAATTCCAACTCCAAGTAATATGTAGCTCGTCTTTAATTTAGGCTGCCATCATCACTCATTAACTCTAACGTCGCACGCGCACATTTCACTCAATGGCATCGATGATTGGGAGAAATTAAAGGTAATATAGGGGAAAGTAATGGTGCCCAAGGATAATCCAAGTTGTAATGGCTATTTTCTATAGTAATCTCTATATATTGTGATTTACTCAATCACTGTTTTTCTTAAAATCCCTAATTGATATTTTGAATACTTAACTATTGATATTATGCTTTTGATTGAGACTATGCTTGCGAATTTGCAATTGAGACTTGGAAGGTAGAAACTAGAAAGTAGAACCGACGTTTTCTTTATACCACTTCAAAAGAGCTACGCCTTTGTATTTGCTTAGGGTCTCTAAAAACGTTAGGCCATCCAGAATATAATGAGTGCTTTAAAATATCAAGAAAGTTATCTTCCAAAGTTATCATTTGAACAGTGGTTGAAAAGAGTCATGTTCATGAGTCTCTCCACCAAATGCATCTTATCTTTGTTGTCCCTTTATCTATTGTACCACCAATACAAGAAAACACAAAGTAGCCACGATTCAAGAAACTATTAGAAGCCATTTCAAGTTGACGATGAATTTTAGTCGATTTCTAAAAGGATTAAAGATCTCCATCAATGGATTACTGAGCAGCTTGTAAAGTAGGCATTCTTTTAGGCAGATAAAAGGGTATGGTCCAAAGAAAGCTACACCCACAAAATAGAGGATACACCTTTTTAAATCCTCACTCACGTAACCTTCCATTAATTATCATACTTCTTTTTCTTTTCTTCACCTTAGTCCTTAGTGCATGCAATTATTGTATTATGGGAAGAAGACAAATTGATTGAAGCACCATACAATTTTTAATTGATTTGTCTTTTACAAAAAGATTGTTCAATCGTGCATGCATGTTGTTTAATATTGACTGATTACATAAAAAGACTACGTCCAATTTAGATAGTGGCAGACTCGCGAATCGCGATCTATAGAAAATTAATTGTCACTTATAATTCCAATAAAATATTTATTTTTATATACACACATCACAAATCATATTTATTTATATAATCTATCTATTTAATTTAATATGTTAGAATGTTTAGGGTGCGGATTCCTTTCACAACACGCCTTTGAAATATAACTGATCATTTTTTGGTTGGGTTTAAACAGGATTTGGGTTGTAAGCAAGTCTTTATGTCCTAACTCGTTTAATAAACAGTCATGTTTGAGTTGGATAATAAGTAAACGAGATGTGTTATGGGTGAGTTAAAATTGGTTGGTTTGTCAATCTGTTTCAAATCTAATACTAATAAAGGATTCAAGTTAATGTCACGTGACATTATAGAATTCAAGTTAATGCCATATGGCATTTAGATTCTATTTAGTATTACTATTATTATATCATATTAATATACAACTAGTTCTTTTACCCGCCGCGCGTTGCGGTGGCACCGTACACGAAATGATAACGTATAGACTACAATCGATCAAACTCGTTTCCGAACTAAATTTACGTCAAAACATATGATAACTCAAATTTATACCGTCAAATCAAAATGTTTTAAATTTGACCCAATGTGTTTTCAAATAAAATTTATATGAAAACGTGGTCCAACTCAAAACGAACATAGAAAACATTTTATAATTGACCTGACTCGTTTTCTAACAAAAAATACGTTAAAGCGTAGACAAACTCACACTTATACCGACACGTCCATAAAAATAAAAACGTAGAAATTAGTTTTACGGTAAGTTTGAAACTTTATAAACTGGATAGGGTCAAAGTGATATTTACAAAGTTAGAGGGTTACCTTTGATATTATAGCAAAGTTTGAGGGTAGAATGGTTTACATATCAAAAGTTTAAGGGTAATTAAGAAGTTAGAAAGTATAAGGGTCTTTTATGAAAAGTTAGAATGTAGGAGGGTTATTTTTATCAAGCTAGAAAGTTAGTTTTTATCAAGTTAGAAATTTAAGGATGACTTTGTCAATTTAGAAAAATTGAGGTGAATTTTGTCAAAATGTGAAAGGTGGTCACCGACCTTTCAGTTTAAGGTTATATAAATTTATTAATCAATACACAACAACAAATAAATACGCATTGTTATTATATCATATTAATATATCCAAATTATTAATCTATGCATAACTATAGATAAATACGTAATATATTAAACTATTTATCTTATAGTATTTTAGTATTTTATTTATTTATTGTTATTTTCATATGTGACATGAAGCTATATTTTTTAATCATTGCGGATTAAATCAAATCAGGTTACATACTTGTAGACCTAGATTATCTAATCTAACCTAATAATTTGTTTGCGAATAACTACACGTAGGTATCTCTTAGTTTAGCAATATTATTATTTTATTAATAATATATTAGATTAACATCCAATTTTTATTTTTAATATATAGCACATGTGGTGTCCGATACAAAAAGAAACTTTATTGCGAATACAACTTTGTATACCACCACGATGTTAAACCTATAAAAACAAATATGGTATATAGTTTAAAATTTTAATATATTTTATATAATTTAAACTATAATTTAATTTATTTTTGTAACTTAATGTCAACAATGATTAAGTTAAATCTTATTATTGTAAAGATATTTATATGGCTTCTTAAGTTCACATTTGACCGGTGATATAAATTAATGGGGTGGGTTTTGTTTGGATTTTAAAAAAACAATAAAATAAATAAGTAAAAGACAAAAGTGCCCTCATTTAACTGGCGTTTTTGATAAAATTAATGGGCGGAATGAAAATTGGAAAAAATGCAAGCCTAAGGGACAGATGAGAAAAATTGTTATTGTTAATATTATTTATTTGTAATTATTATATAATTATAATTATGATTTTTTATTATCTAAGTCACTAGGTAGTCTAATGTGTTACAGGGGTTTACTTAAGATATTGTCTTTATTCGACCCATGTAATACGTGGGTCCATAACCTAGTTATGATTTATTATTATCTAAGTCACTAGGTAGCACGGTTACCACTTTATTACAACCCCTTAACTCGTTTGCAACATATTCACAATTCATCAACTTGTTTTGACTTGTCAGTTCGTTTGACTCAACGACATAAAAGTTTTACACATTTCTTGTTCAGTTTACATGGGGTTTGATTTCTTTGACACATATAAATATATCAGTTTCATATGTTTCAACCCTCAACCCCAATCCATCATACACATTAACCCACTAACCCAACAAAATTGCCACTCTTAGAATAGCACTGCTTATAAATTTGAGTGCTTTTAGCATCAACTTTACCATAAAACATACTAAGAGTTGATCAAATTTGTTTTATTACCAATAAGTGGCTATTTTACTTAATTTAAATGATTAGAAATTTGGGCTTCATTAAATGAACAAAACTAAAAATTATTTTGCAACTTTGTGTACATTCCTAGAAACTGGTACTATCTAAAACATAACTTCTAGAGATTAGATGGTTCAACTATATTCTTTTTATTCACATGATATAACATTCTTGTTGATAATAAATATTTCTCTATAGTCCGTTTGTGCGTTTATATATGCCTGTTCGATGGAAGAAGAATCGGTGGACCATTGTTTATGTTGCGTCAATCCGGCTACAAAATCTGGGTGCTATTTTGCTGGGGAAACAGGTTCAACAAGCATCTGCAAGGGATTACATTGGATCAAACTTCAAGTAGGAAAATAAAAGTGGCAATAGTTTACTCTATACGGTGTGGTCGTGTGGAAAGCACGAAATGCATTACTATTCAAAAGAGAAAGATTGTCCCCATCGAAGGTAATCGATAATATTAAAACTCACTCTGTTTCATGGATAAAACAAGACTAGTAGTCTACACCCTTTGGAATAGCAAACCTGGTCCAGTTCTCCAGTTTCTTGTATTTCTTAATAAATTGGGTTTAGATGTTTTGGGTGTAAGTTTGAATGAATCAAAGGGGTTGTGTGAGTGAGCTAAATGTTTTGTATCTAGTTTTCAGCCGGATGTTTTTTTATATATAAAATGAACTATTCATGGCTCTTATATAAAAACAATTAGGTTATAACCACGTGTATTACACGGGTTAAATAAATAATTTTATACACTAAATAATAAAATAATATATCTTTATAAACCTCCTTTATTATACGGGTTAAACAAATTTGATTTATATATTAAATAATAAAAAGTTATATCTATAAGAATCATATTGTACGGGTTGAATAAATGTAATTTTATATACCAAATAATAAAAAAAATTATATCTATAAGAACCATATTGTACGGGTTGAATAAATGTAATTTTATATACCAAATAATAAAAAAGTTATATCTTTAAAACCACGTGTATTAAATGGGTTGAATAAATGTAATATTGTTTACCAAATAATAATAAAAGTTAAATCTTTAAAAACTCTTGTGTATTACACAGACTGAATAAATATGGTTTTATATACCAAATAATAAGAATATTATATTTCAAAAAAACTAATGGATATACTCGGTATACGATAGATATGGTAATTGTGGAGATGATTATTGAAAATAAGATACGGTAGTCAAACATGTTATTCAAATAGCAAATAAGAAGGCAATTGAGTGCTAAAATATCTATTACATTTAAAAAAACCATTAATAAATCTAATTTTATATATAGAGTAATATTGAAAGTTATATACAATTTGTTTAAAAATTATGTATAAAATCGATATAATAATTTTTTAATAATGAAAATAAAAATAAATAATATATAAATACAAAATTGGTTTTGTTGATAAATAATTTGGTTGTTTATAAATAACTTAAATTAACAATTTAAATTTAAGAATAATATTTTACTTTAAAAATAGAAGTATTCTATCGACATTTAAGTAGGATAAGATTTAATATTAATTAATTTTTATTTATTTAGTAATATACGATAAAAAATATGATTAAATAGTTGGGAGATTGTATAATGATAAATGGGTTAAGTGTATTATAATGTCATATGTTTTTAGTTGTCTACTTTTTGAATTATTTTAAAAAAAAATTAAGACTTTGTTATTATTAGTAAAATCAATGATTTTATATTTATAATTTTGTTTAGTATTATTTAATTAAAAAATGCATAGTATACATATAATTATATTATGTCTTAAGTTAAATAGTGTTGAATAATTGTTACATTACATACTTTAATCACCTTGTTTCTTATATTCTTCATATGCATATTATATTGAGTTAACTTTTTTTACTATGTGGTTTGGTTTTTTTAACGTTTTTTCCAATAGTTTAAAAATTGTATTTTCGTTTATGTGGTTACAATTTTTTCTCTAATCCACTCTCTAGGTCTAATCTATCCAAAATCTTTGTTAAAAGTGAGGATAGATTGGTAATTTTACATGTAGAGAGAATAGTATTTTGGTTACTTTATAGATGACAATTGAGTTGTTTATACTTAGTTGTTAAATTCATTTTTACTCTCTATCTAGGGTTGTAAACAAACCGAACGGTTAACGAACAGTTGTTGAACCGTTTGACAGAAAGTTCGTTTATGTTCTTCGTTTATTAAATGAACGAACACGGACAAGAAGTTATGTCCGTTAAGCTACACGAACGAACATGAACATTCAGTTCTGTGTTCATTTATATTTGTTCGTTTATATTCATTTGTGTTTGTTCACTTAAAGGTTTTTATGTGTTATATTTTTATTTTATCGGTTTTACTTTTTTTTAATTGAAATGCTAGTTATGCTATTCACCTCCACCAAATCCATCATTTGACTATTTCAGTTTGTATTAAAACTTGAGAAACTTCTTAAATTTTGTGTTAGTTCAGTTATGATGTCACACCCCGGCTTTCCTCAGCCAATCAAACACCGGTGGGCCCGGGTGGGGAATATCGTGACATAAGTTGATAACATCATAGACAATTAAACACAGCACAACGGAAGTCTTGGATTTAAATTACTATTACAAACCAAATGTTCGAAATACAAAATAATATATACAGGCTCGTAATAGAAGATCCACATGCGGATCATAAATTGTACATAGAAAGAATATAAAACAGACTTTGGGCAGATCTAGGATTTGCAAGATCCTCTTATCACTACCGAGCACTTCCAGCCTGTTTTCGTATCGTACCTACAAGCTTAGTCTTTTGAAAATACGTCAGCTTTCGCTGGTAAATACACTCAACTGACTCATTTTGAAAACATTTAAAATATGTTTTAAGTGCGTATCAGCACAAAATCTTTTATAACTTGGGAAAGTTGATCGTCCAACCTTATTAACAGATTTACATGGTTGTCCATACATACAGGGCCCGGTACTGAGACCGAGACATGATTAACGTACACACCACGTTGGACTCCCGAAGGAGTCATTTCTTCCCAACCTTGTGGGTAATGCATTTTGAGCGTCTATCGGGTGTATGCCTACACCCGCGCTAAGGTCGTGGCCATTATCTATTGTAATGAGCCGAGGATATCCAGGACACGGTAGTTAACCCCCGATGTTTAAGTTATCAAACAAAACTGATTAAAATAGAATATGCGGATTTACTAGCCACAATCCGGCATTCGATTGATCCCATTTCCGACCAAGTGGTAATAATTTACCGTAACCCAAGCCCGTATAGGGGAAATAAGTCGAGAGTATTTACCTGAGCTAGTCTTCTTTTAATTTAATAACTCAGCCGTACACAAAAGTACTAAGTGCATATAGCATTTACCGGCAAGTCTCTAGTCTGGATTATGGCATAAACTAACCAATTAAATACTAACGGTCTTATTTAAGTGATAGACTTAGACCGACTAGCGTACTTGATCAAAACGTATTACGCTAGATTAAACAACAATTGGATAGAATGTAGTTTAATCTCAACAAGTACTTTGACTTGTGCAATATGGATAAACTATGAACATTCTAGAATTTGAGACTTAAATGACAAGGTTAGACCCATTTCGGTTAATTTTCGTAAACTAGTTACATATGCTTAACCGTACGCATATCAGCGACATCAGGTAACCGGATAAGTCATGGACAAGTTCTATGTGCCACTACACTTTAAATAAATTGTAATATCAGTAGGATATCAACTTTGATGCCCGTTTTGGTTTTAAAGTGAAACTATGCCTCATAAGGGCATTTTGGTAATTTCATACCTTATAAAAGAAACTTGGATATAGTTTGACGTTATAACTATAAGTATTCTGGAAAAATAAATTATTTATTATATAATATCAGTAGAATATTAATTATATGAGTAAGTTATATTTTATAACCAAACTATGCACCGAATGGGCATTTTGGTCATTTTACACATAGTTTATAAATTATTTAGGATTCTGAGTTTGTATCATGTACCTACTGTAAAAATATTTAAATTAAGTTTTAAAATCAGTAGGTAACAAGTCTTGGTTAATAAATATGGTTTAAAACCATACTATGCGTCGAAACGGCACTTATGTCGTAAAATGACGATTTGTGTGACGTTTAATGAAAACTGATGTTATGATCAGATTAATATGTCTTAGATATGTTATTTAATATAACATATCAGTAGGTAAAAGATTTACTTTGAAAAGATGTGATTAAAACCATTTTACAAGCCACAAGGGCCTTATCGTCATTTATCGACATAATACAAAGACTTGCTCATAAACTCAGTTTATAATCTGATTTGACATCCAAATAATCCTAATTATGATATTACATCAGTAGGTAATTCATTTTCAAGTTCATTATCATTTAAACCTTATTTTATGCAAAAAGGACATTTGAGTCAAAATGGCATGATTACGGAACTTCTGCATAAACTCATATTCTGATTATGATCATGTAATATAACCTAGAGGGTTATACTACATTCTATTACGATCATAATGAAATTTTAGATCAGTATCTAACTAATCTAAATCGGTAAGAATCGCAAGTCAAAGCAGAAGTCAAACTTTGCGACTTTCGTTGCGAACCGACCCTAGAACTGAAATTGATGAGCCGAACATGTTCTAATGTTTAATAATTATTACCAACTTGTTTAAGTGTCAAAAAAGGTTTCATAACATATATAAGATCAATTTATGATTTTTCCAAAAAATGGCTTGTTTGACTTTTTAATATCATAACTTTGACTCGTCAATTGGTCTAGCAAACGTGATCTTCAGGATGTGCCCTTTATAGGGACTAACACCTACCTTATTACGATCACTTAGCCATGTTCATTACGAACAATGGCTGGACCATAATGGTCTTAACCGAAAGTCAAGGCATTTTCCGTAAAACTCTTGACTTTTGGCTATAAAAGCCTATAAACGAAAATGCAAGAGCAAGGAACACTTACAAGAGGTTCCTAGAATGCAATAGAACTAAGTTGGATGCTCCTTTCAGTTAGGAACTTCCAGAGGAGGGAGATAGAGTTGTGAATGAGAAAGGTGCAAGTTCAAATGGTGAACCTTGGCACCTATTTATAGTTGGAGAGCTTGAAGGAGGTGATGCCAGGTGTTAAGGGGTGTAAGAGGAAGCTTACAAGTGCCCTAAAACGTGGCATAGCAGTTTGGAAGACCATGGTTTCGAGTCAAATGGTTTTTGGCAATTTGTGTGGTGGCCAAGTTAATTTTTTGCAGACACAGGCCTCTCGTACCCCGCGAGATGCCAGGCCTTAGCCTCTCGCGCCCCGCGAGCGCCCCTTGTCAGTTTTCAAAATTTGCCACATTTATCCCCTCAACTTATTAAACCCCTTTTAACCTTCCTAAAACACCTTTTTGGCATATTTAGCCCTCCGTAGCTAATACTTGGCGTACCCGGGATTATGCCCGGACATTGTCGAGCTCACGGTTCGTTAAAAGGTCACTCAGAGGTATAATTAACATGTTGACACTTTTAACCCCTCCATTATCCAACTTTCACATATTTACAGAATTAACCTCTCTCGTCCAACAACGGGCACGCATGAGAGTTAGGACTTTGTAAGGATCATTCAGAGGCTCATTTATGTAGGTTGACATATCAGTCACTCAGAGGCCAATGTTTAAGCATGTTGACATATCAGTCACTCAGAGGCTAGGTATGTTGACATATCAGAGTCCAACAACGGGCACACATGAGAGTTAGGACTTTGTAAAGGATCATTCAGAGGCTCATTTTATGTATGTTGACATATCAGTCACTCAGAGGCCAATGTTTAAGCATGTTGAAATATCAGTCACTCAGAGGCTAGGTATGTTGACATATCAGTCACTCAAAGGCCAAGTTTTTAGCATGTTGACACCTTTAATCCTTATTAGTCTTTAATAGACTTTAAAAAAAAAACACTTGCGCTATACTATTGGACACGACTTTTACGAGGCGTTACATATGACAATTATGTCAACTATATTCGGATAATTATATTAAGTACTTGCTTAATTTGGGTGGATACTTCGCACTGTTTGTGATGAGAAATAAAGATTTTATTTTAAAATAAGTATACGTTGTATGTATTTGTTTGTGTGCATGAACGTTCGTTTGTGTTCATAAACGTTCATGAACATTTATTTGTGTTTTGTGTTTGTTTGCGTGCGTTTACGTTCGGTACGTGTTCATGAATAGTTCATGAACAATGAACGAACACGAACAAGAAATCTCGTTCAGTAAGTGTTCATGAACCGTTCATGAACAATTTCTATCCTTAACGAACAAAGACAAATAGGTCTTGTTCACGATCGTTCAGTTCATTTACAGCCCTATCTCTATCTCATCTATTTCTCCCTATACCTCTTCTCTACCACGACCACCAACCACCATTAGCCACCACCAGCCCTATCACCACAAGTATAAAAATGGTTAAATGAATCCACATGGCATAAACGTAGTCTAGTCATATCATAGCAGTACTAGCATGCAATCCTACTTGTCAACCCAAAGTTTCCCGCTAGCTTAATCTTGTCATAGCAACGACAAAACCGTTTTATTTACTTAACATGACCTCAAGAATACGGGCGGTACGTTAATCCTATAGTGATATACATGTTAAGGGAGGCTTGATCGAAGTTAATGACAAAGTATGTCACAAATAGTTTCTAGCATGTACGAATTCTTAGCATAACGTATTAAGCATGTATATCGGATTGTTTGTTTGCGTTTTAAGCATAAAGTATGATTAAGTGAGTTTGATAGTATATACGTATTGCACCCAAAGTGTTAAAAGTAAAAAGGTAGTTATGTATACACACGGTTTTGCAAGCTTTCCGATTAAAACGAGAGTTTAACAAGTGATAAGAATAGGACACTGAGTTTGCCCTACACTGGGAAAATGAAGGTATATGAGTATTTGGAGTTTGTGGGAAGTTCAGATTTAAATTTAAGCATAAAAAGTATATGTATGCAAAAATTATATCTCGTCTAAACACTTGTTTGGACACTAAGTTTTCGTGTGTTTTCATGGGTCCTAATGTGCCCATTAGAATCACAAACGTGGAATAAAGAACAAAGATAATATAGCTGAAGTTCATAACATCTACCCATAATCCGGTTAGTATCATGGATTCGGCTCAATATATATATATATATATATATATATATATATATATATATATATATATATATATATATTATAATATAAGTCCATCATGTATTTATCATGTAGTGTCATATAAGTCAAGCATGAAGGTAGGATGCCAAAGCACAAGGTTATCAACATAGTTGATAACCCGGTTGGTCATGAATAATAACATAAATCATAAACTAATGCCAAGTAGCCAAGTAAGATCAACCCGGGTGTTTCATACCCATCACAGCAAATGTTGGAGATGCAGCGGGGTTATGTTACTTCGAATCTAGGAAACTACTTGGTATTCTTGCCACTAGAACAAGTGAGCTAGTGGAACAAGTTTAGAAAGCCAAGGCTTCCATGGTTCACACTTAGACATGCAAAAGTCTTCCAACATTGAAGGTTGGAAGCTTGGGTGGTTTCAACACTTAGGACATGTTTGAGTAGAATTTTAGAGAAGATTTAAGCTTGTTTCTTGGTGGAAATAAACCACCATATAAACCCCAACTATCAGCTTAGTTGGGAGCTTAATGGGTACAAGATTTCAACAAGTTTTAGTCTAGAAATGCAAGATACAAGAAGATAAATGAAAGCAGAATTTTAACTCTACTTGGACCTCAAATATGGTGAGGTTCCACCTTAGTTTGCCATGGAAAACTTGTGGAAACCTTCCTAGAGGTTATCCAAGTAGATTAAAAGAAAAAAAGTATAAAGAAATAAGGAGAAAAGTGAGTGAAAACTCACTTAGAATGCTTGAAACTTTTCAAAATTTATAGTTTGACCCCTAGAGTTGATTATTCTATTATTTTATGCTAAACACTCATAATTAAGCATGTTTTTGGGTATTTAAGGTGTATCTAAGTATAAAACACTTATGATCACACACCAAGCGAATGTAAACTTAAAGTATGGTTTTGTTTTGCCTAAAAACACGTATTTGGTGAATTAGCATGTATCAAGTAATTTATGTGTACGAGCTTGCGTATAAGTACGATGATAGAGTATAATGCGTATAATTGAATATCTAATGATCGACAAGCATGTAATCGGTGTGTATAGCACGTAAAACAAGTATGATTGTAACATGTATATGTATAAAATGCATTTCCATTATGATCGAACTCTCGGATTACAATTGGTTGAAAGGAATACGAATACATTACGAATATAAATTTCCAAAAATAGAAATACGATTACAACTTTCTAAATGAGGAAAGTATAGGCATGCGAAGCATTACATCATCTATCTCTCTAACCACCATAAGATCCTTCACCTTCCCCCATAAACATACACACACAACCACCAATGCCAGTACCACAACTACCTCACCAATCACCTAAGCCGTCGTCATCATGCTTCGCGACAAAACCTAGCTGATGCCCCTTTTCCTTCAAGTTTTAAACCCTAGTCGTCGCCTCCTTTTAGATTTGAGCAGCAAAACCCTAGCTGGTCAGCTAAAAGATAGAGTAGGCTGGTGGATCCAAGGTTTTTAATCACCATTTGACTACAAAGCCTAATGTCTTTATAGCATAACCGAACAAAACTAAACTTTCTAGGGTGATTTTCTCACGACATTTCATATTATCATGCGGATATCATTATTTTGATATTCTCACTATTTCCCGTTACCAACATATCACAAATTGTGTAAGGGTCTGCTCGAACATCCAAAGGGGCTTCCTATCACAAATTATATAAGGTTCTATTTTAAAAAAAAGTAGGATTTAACTAAATGGTCAGACATTCGCTAAAGATAGCTTAGAAGCAAATCGAAAACCAATTAAGGTTCTTGTTGTAGCAAACAAACATGATAGGGGAATGGAATCAACAAAACCTAAAGGTTGAGACATATAAACAGTTTGAATGAAGTCACCTATAAAATGTCGTTAACATCCACTTGCCGATTATCATGTTTTCTAGAAAAACAACCAACAAAATCATACAAATAATTTGATGATTAGACTTAATGTAACTGGAAATTTATACTCTTTGTTTGAAGAAACCTTTCTCAACAAGTCGCTTATAATGACTAATAGTTACATCAAGGTGTCGTGTGACTAAGTACACCAACTAACACCCAATTACGGGTGTTATCGAGTCATCATCAACTTATTTGAATTTTAAAATTTTATAAATCAAATTCGAACCGATTTAGAAATTGAATTAAATTAGAGAAAAAAATCGACTTGAACTAAAAATGATAACCACCCGTTATACGAAAAATATATAAAATAAGTTGTTAATCTTATATATTATATATATATATATATATATATATATAGTTATAACTCTTATTGCGAGAACCATGAGAACCAATGTAAACACAACAAAATAAACCCACCCCACCACCACGAAAAACCTAAACACCCACCCCCTAAAAACCTAAAAATAGCCTAACCCCCCCCCCCCCCACCCAATCTAAATGCTAAAAACAAAACTATAAAGCTAAATCCCACAACTATATGCTAAAAAGGTTTTTTTTAATAAAAATCGCTAAATTTAGTCACTAGAAAAACTACGATGTGCATAATGCACATGTGCATGTGTAGCAGTACTATTGTTCAATTTTTTTATTTTATTTTTTTAATGACGAAATTTAGCGATTTTTAATAAAAAAAATTGTGTGTTTTTTAATTTTTGTTAGGTCGGTCTGGTTGTGTTCACACTGGTTCTCACAGTTCTTGCAATAAAGAGTGGTTTCTAACGTATCCACACACACACACACACAACATATATATATATATATATAAACGAGATCAGGAGAAAACGGTTGGAAGTGTGAAAACGGTTAGAACGGATCCTGGTCGAACACGTGCCAGGGGGCGCTAAATGATATGCAGGGGCACGATTATCACTGCCCACGTTCCCCTCAATAAAAGGACCGTTATAATTCCGTTTCAAACGAACTTTCAAAAATTTCGTATTCGCAGTTACCTCCTCTGCAAGCTTCCGAGATCTATGGTGTCTAACGTGAATTCTGTTCTACAAAGTAATATTTGATGCTGTTTTCATATGTGTTCTAGCAAATCATGCAATAGATATGACGTTTAGTTCTTTATGCTAGTTTCAATGACGTTTTTTTCTCAAAGTAATATTTGAGAATGGCGTTTATGTTTCAATGGCGTTCTTCCTATATTCAATATTTGGCATTTTTATTATTAATGTTAATTTTCGTTTGGGATCTAATATATGTTTATTGTTTACGATCAATGGCGTTTTACACCTGGTTATGTATATCTGATTAGTTGTGAATATTGTCGTTAATTTGTAAACATCAGTTCTTACTATTTGTTGATTATTCAACTTATGGCGTTTTCATTAACATGTTTTAGGAAGACAGTAACATCAGTTCTTCATATTGTTTATTATTCAATTAATGGCGTTTTAATTTTGGTGTTTTCATTATGGCGTATTCATTAATATCTTTTATTAAGAAAGTAACATCAATTATTCCTATTGTTTTTATTCAATTAATGGCGTTTTTATCGATAATGTTTTAAGAAGATATGTTAAATACGCCAATGGCGTTTTTCTTAATTCGTTCTCCCTATGTTTTTTTAGACGAGGGTAGCGTTTTAGATAAAGATGACGTTTCATCTGGAAGGGACTAATGTGTATGGCTCGTAGTTTAAGGCGGGAATTTTAATGACGTTTTACGTATGAGTTTTAAAGTTGTGTATTTAGACTCAACGGCCATACCTTTGAATCCAGTAAAAGTTGTTTATTTACGAAAACGTCAGCGTGCCAATCTAATGGCTTTGTTCTCTGAAATCCGTACGGATGAGTATTATATAGTTTGTCAAATTATAGGTGTTTTTCTGTTAAATGCATAAATATATATAATTTGACAAGTCGATACAAAAGTTAAATTTGGAATTCAATTCCGATGGTAACTTGATTCAGATATTCAAAAACCGAATTCGAGTTCGTTTCGGTTGAATTTTGTTTTTCCGAGTCAGGCTCGAATAACAAATACTTTTGAAGGGATTCGTGTCTTTGTGACCGTGGTTATGAAGTGATAAGAGACAAGAGACAAGATGAGGTCACAGGTCATCGCTGATCGCAGGCTACGTGTTCAAATGAGGAGGAATATTGTTGATGATTGTTTTTGTAGTTATAATTAAATCTACAACTTTGATTG
Source organism: Scalesia atractyloides (assembly GCA_947069175.1). Taxonomy (NCBI): domain Eukaryota; kingdom Viridiplantae; phylum Streptophyta; class Magnoliopsida; order Asterales; family Asteraceae; genus Scalesia; species Scalesia atractyloides. The sequence continues at coordinate 15,417,631 of CAMTDV010000002.1, forward strand.
TTGGATGGTGATTCTGTATTCACAGTTAAACTCTTAAGGAGACACATTGATCGATACCCGTTACCTGGTAATACATATCAAACAATATAGAATACTCTGATTCCAAAGAAGGTTAATATATGTGCATGGTGTATCTTATAGACTGAATCCCAACTAGATGGAACTTTAGTAAATCCGGCCTTGACGTTCTATTATTTGCCCGAATTGTCACTCGTATGCGGAAACCACATATCGTTTCTTTGGAGATTGTTGTGTCACCTTAAAGACTTAGGGACATGTTGTAGGCTGGCTTGATGTGGAGTTTCTTATTGGAGTTCAACCAAAAACTATGATGGACTTATTAGAGACCTCGCCGATCTCGACTAAATGTAAAAGATTGACTGAGTGTGTTTGTTTCACAAAGTGGTGGGCTATTTGGAGATTCAGAGAATATGTTGATTTAAAACCAAAAGAGATACCAAGCTGAGAATTTTTATTTGATTATTTATTTTTCTTTTAGTTGGTATTCTAATAGAAACCATAAATGTAAGTTTGCTTAGGGCGAGTGGCTAAAAAACCCCATCCTACTTATGTAAACTTTTTTCTTCGAGCCAGGCTCCTTGCCGAACATTTATAGATTATATCGTTTCAGCCATTAAAAAATATATGTACAACTTTAAGCAAATAGACCATAATTTTTTAACGACCAAGCAAAACTATATGTAAAACATAAATATGTAACATGTATTAGACCATGTGTAGTGGAAATGTGAAATGGGCATGAAGTTGCCCCATAATACCTAGTACACCAGGGGCGTGATCTTCATTTTTTTGTCCAAGGCATGTTTGTAAAAATGCCCTATCTCAATTGATTGGACTAATAAAAAAATTGTCTTTTTTGTTTTTATTTTTCTAAAAAATAATGATGATAATTGAGTAATCATTGCAAGGACATTATGAAGCATTATACTAGTACACCCCTTTTTTAAATTCACATTCCATAATGCCCCTATATATCACGTATCACTTCATGCCCAAGAGAAAAGTATTATGATAATGCCCACTACACATACCCTAAATCTTCTCTTGGAAGTCTTAATCTAACACAAGACGTGTAAATCTATCATTGAGGGAACGATTTCCTGCAGGGTATGCCTTAACAAAGGATAAAAACATCAAAGTGAGTAATTGTGTAACAAAAATAGGTGAACTGCAAGGGTTGGCATGGGAAAGGATTCGTGGGTCAAAGAGTGCCCAAGAATGGGCTCAATATATGGAACTAATGAAAGTTTTAAAGGAGTACAAGACTAGTGATTGTGAAGACATATGGAGATGGAAATCAAAAATAAATGAAAACTTGTCTGTGGCACTATTGAGGAACGAAATTTCAAAAGTTTCTTTGAAGGATCACGATGTGTCTTGGGATTATTGGAACAAATGGATACCATCGAAAGTTAATCTTTTCGTGTGGAGAGCTACAAAGAATTGGATATCGTTAAAAGTATAATTGATGCGTAGAGGAATTATTCTTGAAAATCAGTTGTGCTCAAAGTATGGCAAAGAGGAGGAATCAGTTGAACATTTACTAATAAAATGCTTAATGGCTCGTGCCACATGGTGGAATATTATGGTCTGGTTAAAACTGCCAAATCATGATGACTCAATTCATGCGAAGAACTTTTCCAGCGAGTAGATGCCTTCAGCGGTTCGAAGGAGTGAAGAGATTAATTATGGCTATTGTCATGACAACGATGTGGCAAATCTTGAAATGAATTGGAATCAATAGATGTAATGGATCAGTAACAAATACGGTGGAAGAAATAAAAGAGAACTCGTTTTTATGGATTCAAAGAAAGATCAAAGTTGAAGGATTTGGATTGGGAGATGTGAAAGAGTTTCAATGTAAGAGATATCATAAAGTAATGTTTTAGTGTTGTTGTTTCCTTGTTTTGTTTTTTCTTTATAATTTCAGGTTTTACAGCGTTACTGGCCTTGTTCTATAATAATAGAATCTCCGCGTTAAAAAAACATGTAAATCTAAAAGCACGTGGCTTGATTTAGTATGATAATCGCCAACATAGTGACTTGTGGGGCCCATTGGTCCAACAATGATTCAACTACTAACCAATGAGGATTACGTAATGAGACGAGAGAATCATCTTTGAAGTGTGGACCATGTGGGAGGGTCTAGATATACTATAATTTAAAGTGACAGACAGTGAGGATACCATTTCTTTCAGTCTCCCCAATTCATCAAGATTCTCTTGGTCGGTTAAACTTCCTTAATCGATTAAGTTAGTGAATCTAACATGATTCAAGAACATGACAATAAGGTTACAACCTAACATAGATTTTGTGGACTTTGGTTTATTTTTGGGTCAAATTATAACAAATCTAGCTAAATGGATCATGTTCGGCTTGATTTATCGTGCTCTCGAGGACTTATTTATTTTTATAGATTTAAAACTTAAACTGAAAACATAGCATATACTATGTTATCAATTTGTATAATGTTTACATTAATTTTTTAGACAAAACAAAAACTAATTTTTGAAGAAGGCGATTTTATTCAACAAAAAAAACCTCGAGCAAGCTGCTCGAGAGGATACAATCAGGAAACAAAACAAAAGAAAGCAATATTAGTGTTACATCATAAAAATTACCAAGCTACCTTGAACTCTTTCCAATCCTTTCAATCTAAGTTGATTTTGTCCACCCTAGAACTAAATCCACAGGAAAGAAAGGGCCTTGATGTCCCAATCAATTTTAAGACTTGAGGAGATTTTCCTTTAAAGATCCGCTCGTTTCGTGCAATCCAAATTGACCAGTAAACTGATACCAGAATCACATACGTCGCCTTCTTCTTACGCCTCTGAAGCTATAGGTTTTCGAGAAATTTCAACAACCCTATAACACTTAGCACGTACCTCAGCAATGGAATTTTCATCCATTGTGAAATTGTTACCCGATTCAGCTGCCCCGTTACATAATTCACATCTCACTGTCAGTATTGGAACGTGTCTCATTGCCAAAGTCATATGTTTTCAACTCACACACCAACAAAAACACATTGTTTTTATCAAACACAAGGTTGAGGTAACTAATCTCTAAACAATCAATATCCAAACCTATTATGATTACACTGACTTTTTAGTACGTTCTTTTAGCTCGTCTGATGGTGACTTGAAGTCAAACTATAATGAAGTGGCAACGTCCAATACATTTGTTACTAGAAAATTTGGTTTGGTCGAATGATTAGCATACCCTTCATATCACGTTCTAGTTTTGTCCTTAGTTTCAACCGAGGCGTTGAAGAATATCAAGGTGTGGAAAGAGGTGTTTTGTGAGTGAAAGGATGTAAGATCATGAAACTTGGACCAGATAATTGAACCATAGATATATGGGTTATACATCTATAGAGGCTAAGTATAAGTTAACTGATAAATATTGGTATATTTTCAAAGTTTTAATATGTTTCTAACATAGCCAACATAACTCTAGTCATGAACCTTGATAAAACTAATATAAGAAATTCTTTCTAAATTACTTTAAAGTTCGATTAACATAAACAAAAGTTTATCCGGGTTAAATTCAGAGTTGACCCAATCAACTTAAATAATTTGTTCTGCTCCTTTCTACTTTAATAAATTGTTTTTTTTTATACATTTTTTTTCAACTTATTAAAATTTGATTCCGATTTTTTAAATTCACTTTCTAACCTTTAAGTTATTTGTTCATTTATATAGCCAGTGTCATATAAAATAATTTTTATGTTGATTCATGAAAATATTGGTAAAAATGAAGTTACTAATCATTATCATTATCGTTGATCAACAAATATATATATATATATATACATATTTTAAAATTAATAAAAATAATAAAAAGCTATGTATTATTATAAAAATAAAGTTACTATTTATTATCGTTGATCAACAATATATATAAAAGAATAATAAAAAGCTATATATTATTATAAAATAAAGTTACTATTCATTAACGTTGATCAACAATATATATATATATATATATATATATAACATATTAAATATTAAATTAAAAAATAATTAAAAACTAATATTTTTATAAATATGAAGTTACTATTCAGGCTATCTCTTTATGCCAAGATCCAAATCTGAAAACAAGTATCAAACCAGGGACAAGGCCCAACCGCCCAGGGGTAGCCGGGTACGCATTTAGTGGGCCTAATACCCCTTTGTTAAGGTACTTGAGCCCATTTTGTATCTTGAAACTGAAAGTTTTTTTCTGGGGCCAATAGCCCAATACTACATTGTTTTAGGCTATTATCTGAGGATAACTGATAAGGTTTGCTAGTTTGGGCTGTATTTTTTGTTAAAGTTTTGGGCTATGTTTTAACAATGCAGGTTTATGGTTAAAGATTGTATTGAGTATTAAGTTTTTATATTGGTTTTTATGTCAAGGGGCAAGAAATTGTGTCTACAATACAAAAGACTTCACTTACGACATATTAGATTTAATTACACAAAAGGTGTGTTCTTGTAAACAAAAGATAAAGTTGTAATGTACCAAAAAAAATTTCGGCAGGTCTTTACAATCAATAGTTTTTATATACATTATAATGAAAATGGATGTCGAAGTTGTCGGTAGCTGGAGATTTCTTATATTTGGTGGGGTCATCGTCCGAAATTAGGAAGACATAAATTGTCTTATATATTATAAACCTTGAGGACCCCCTTTTCCAAACTCAGGTCTTGGGATCGGTAACTACGTATCGAAATTTTTATAGCATGAGACGTCACACCCCAACCGATGGCGGAAACATCGGGATGAGAGAAAACGAGATTGCTCATTGCTCACAACATTAATAAGTGACAATAATTAATTAACCATATTTCATTTCATAAAATTGTCAAATACATCAATATAACAAAACAAAGAAACAACATAGCATTTGCAAACTCATAACAAAATTGATACATCAACATCAAACCTAACGTCTAATTTGTGTGTATCTAGTCCTTACTATATTGTTTTCATAGCATCATCTCCTTCAACCTGTAACATGTTTTAAAATAATGTCAATGCGAAAGCAAAGGCGAGTATACAAGTTTAGGCATAGCATACGTATACGAATAAGTTTAAACAATCCTCATGGCAACTAAATCTATACAAGAGCAATATCAAGGCATGCAATACTAATAATCAAACCCTTAACGCAATCACGATGTTTTAACATGACCTCACGAATAACACGATGGAGGTGGATGCGTGAATTCCTATAGCGCTAAGCATGTCAAACGAAGGCTTTAGTTAATGACTAAAGCATAGCATAACGAATATCCAAGACAAGCATCAAGTATGAGATTCAAGTATTACTGTATATAAGATTGTTTGTGCGTTTCATAAAGTTTAAGTGTTCATGATTTTTGTATATGTAAAACATGTTACACCCAAAAGTGTTATAAACAAAAGTGGGTCGAGTGTACTCACAATATTGCATATGCTTTCCGATTGGTGATTCCGTGAAGAGTTGGAGGTTGAAGCTTCAAAGCTTCTTTTAAAACACTTAATGTTTTCTTTTAGAACTCTTATAGCTCTCTTCCTTGCTTGGAAGATTTGAGAGAAGTATAGAAGTTGAGAAAAGAATGGGTGGGACACTTAGTGTCCTTTTAGAATTCTGATTTAGAGAGATTGAGAGAATTAGAGAGATGGAGAAAGAATGGTGTGAAGAAAATGGTAGAAGTAGGTTGGTATTTATAGGTAGAGAAATTGGAAAATGGTGAAATATGATTGGTTAAAGAAGGTGGAAGAGGATTGAGAAGGTGATTGGTGGAGAAAGGAGGTGGAAAAGGGGTGAAATATGATTGGTTAAAGAAGGTGGAATAGGATTGAGAAGGTGATTGGTGGAGAAAGGAGGTGGAAAAGGGTGAAATATGATTGGTTAAAGAAGGTGAAAGAGGATTGATGAGGTGGAAATATGATTGGTATATTTCTTGGTATTTCTTGAGTATATATTATGTAATTGAGTATATAAAAAGTATAAAAGTATAACTCAAGTATTGAGGATGTGCGTATAAGTATTTATACGTATAAAAGTGTCGGTTTGCGTATAAATACGTATTTTAAATGATCGGTTGTGTGAATAAAATAAAAAAATATAAATATGAATTTTATTATGATTAACGCCTCGAATTGTGAGATTGAAATTAAAATACGAATGTAGGGTTTCTAAAATTAGAATACGAATACGAAAATTTTTTTAAAATATAAATAAGAAGATACGAGGCGTTATAGTCTCCCCTACTTTAGAAAATTTCGTCCCGAAATTTATTAAAGAGGAAGACCTTGGAGAAAAAGCATTTTGGCTAGAAGAATGATTGTCTAAAATCGAGATTTGGATGTTTGAAATGTGCTGAAAAGTATGAAGTTTTGAGGAACGAAAAGATAGGTTTGTAAAAAGGGTTCGTTTGTCTAAAATGATTCGAGGCATTGAGCATAAGTAAAACGTGCATGTGTGTGTATAGACAAGCGAGTTTAAACAAGTTTGAAGAACTCAATGACAAGGTATTTTAAAATGTGATACCTATGAAGGAAGCTTTCGTATAAAACGATATGTATTTTGATGAAAAGTGTGACTGCACTATTGGTTGTAATAAAAATTTTCGTTGGATTTAAAGAGCATTGGCAATCTCAGTTTTGTAGAGAATTCTTTAGCGGTGAAAAAACGAGGAAGTTAGGTATTTGAAATAAAAAATGTTTTGGAGGTAACTCCAACTAAGTATGTTTGCGCATAAATAAAGAATGGAAAATAGTTTTTAAGTGTAAGAAAGTATTTTAGGGTCTGAATGTTTAAACTGATTAATTGCAAACGGGGTTTGTATAAAAGACAAGGATGTCGGGGAATAATGGAGGCATAAGTGTGAACGATTGATTTGATAAACGGATATGAGTATAAGAATGGCATGCGTATTGAAAGCGATGAGTTAAGAATGGGTCTCTCGTGGATAATCGGATATCGCGCGCTTAGCAATGCGTTTGTGAGTTGTTAAAGTTTGTATCGGGTCTAAATAGGTCTGCAAGACACCGAATTTCTCATGGCACGTTTTACGAAAGTTTGAAACATGGTGAAAACACTTATATATAGGAAGTACCAGCTGCGTATCCACCATGTTTTGACCATGTTACGTTCGTTTCGTTATTCGGTGTCATGTTACGTTCCGTGTCCTACCATACACAGTAGTACACCCTATGATTCCCATGAGCCTATCACTATAATCCTGTGTGCACCCGTGATTATATTGATTGTCGCATGATCCGCATAGTTTTACTAGTTCTGTATGAATCAGGGTATACATAAATTTGAAAATAAGAGTGTGCGTGCGTATAAGAATGTAGTATATAAGCATGTTTACGTTTAAATAAGCATGAGACCAATGTGAGCGAATCCCCTCGGGTTATGCTCACGTATAGGTATGAATGTATGAATATGAGCATGAACATGAATGTGAGCATGATTATAAGTAAGCATATGAGTATAAGTATAAGATATATGAATGATGACACGTATGAGCATAAATATAATTATGTGTATAAGTATGAATATCAATAGGTATAAATGATGACGATTACGTGCATGACATGAATTGAATACAACGAATTTAATCATGTAAAATGATCGAGAAATTTGAGTGTGTAAAAAACGAATGATATAAATTATATTGTCGTGCGAAATTTTGACTAAATCATGTGCGAGGATATGCATGTAATGTGGTTTGAGCAAAACTTTGAGGTTATCGCTTCTAAAATAGGTTCAGTTTGACTTAGAATGTAGGATCTAGTTTGTGAATATAAAAGAATATAAGGTACTTATTGATTATGCGTTACGTATTTTGTAATGGACGGGAGTGCTACCACTGTTTTAGGGGAATTTAAGTAAGTCGAAAGTGGTCGGTCCTTGTAATGTTTTCTTGCCCACGTGTTTTGAAATTGAGGTGACATTTGGGTGGTGTATGACAAGGTCTTAAATTAGTAGGTTTGCATCATTTTCAAAGGATGTTACATCAAGATAAGAAATTTGAAATTCAGTGGTTCTTGTGATACGTTGACCCTTGAGAGGAAATCTGGGATAATGGATTTAACTATCGTTGAAAGAGTTTAGCAAAATGTTCTCTTAATCGCGATAAGAGATTTAGAGGGTGTTTGGGGTTGAGTTTTGAAAATAGTTTATGTGTTTTGAATAATCAGAATCAGATGATTAGCTATAACAAAACGTGCTGCAGAAAGATAGTGTTTGAATTTGATTATGTTGTTTGATATCCCAATAACCAGATAATCAACTATTTGAGTGTTTGACAAATATATATATGTGAAAAAATAAATAAATAAATAAATAAGCTTTGATCTCTACAAAACGAAAGAAATCGTTTTTTTTATTATATACTTACTAAACACAAAAAAACATAGTTTTTTTTTTTCTTTAAAAACACAATAATCAAAGGAATCAGGAAAAAAAATAATAACAACAATCCCAACATACCCTTAGTAAAGCGATCCCATAATGTCTATAAGATATTGGTTTGGCTTTTATTTACAAATGAAAGCTCTTAATGTAAAGTTATCATGTGATCGTTTTTAGTGATTATGTTAAACATAAGATTTGTGGGCAAGGTATTCCTTGGACTGATTAAGTTGGTAGGTAGCATTCCGTCGAGCTTTGAAAATCGTGAAACAAAACGTTTCACGTGGTGACCAAGTATATGCGTATGTGATTTATATGAAATAGATTACAGGATGGGAAATACGTTTGATAAAATAGTACGTTTTGAAATTCGCCTAAGTAAGAATTTTGACAATATGATAAAAGATTTAGGTATACAATTTAAACATGTGGTTTATGTAATAAAGTCTCCAAAATGAGGGTTGGTAACGATCACCGAAGTATGGGAATCACCCCTAATCCGTTGGTGAGGTCATTTTAAGGAAGGAGGAAACGGAGTTTGATCGTCTAGGTAAGGAATTCACTTCTATCTCGACACAGTCTCCATTTCGGACTTTTCGAGAAATATAAGTCTAGTTGATGACGTTTTGAAATCATGTATGCAAATAATGTATAAGTGTATGAAAAGGTTTAATATGAATTGCGTAAAAACCTTATAATAAATTGGAAATTTGAAAGGAATGGTAACAAGTATATAAAAAGTCATGTATAAATTGAAATGGTATAAAAGAGAGTCTCAGAAAACATTAGACTGTTTCGGGTAGAGAAACGTCGACTATTCCAAAGTGAATCGAAGATCCTTTCGAATTAGAGAAACGTGCTTTGGCCTATAGGTAAAACGCTCTCGTCGAGAAGCAATTAACGGCATTTTACCATTCAGTCACTACACGTCTCTAATCGATTGGAAAATCGAAACTTTGGCGAGATTGAAATCGAGGAATGGGACTTAATCGACAAGGTGCGGGTTTCACCCCTAACTCGACGATTTCGTACCCTAAGTGTGGTTGGTACTCGTCGGGTCAAACTTAATTTCAACACTTGACGAGAGTCCACTAGAGTTTGAATAGGAGTTTCCCATCAAGGTGTGGATGTCACTCCTAACTTGATGGTGTAACTTCGTGAAAAAAATATATAAATAAAGAATTGGCGGAATGAGAGTCGTTCACCAAATTGGGGATATCACGCCTATTTTGGAGAAGTCGTCTCACTTGTGTAATACGAGTGTTTTCGAGTTTAGTATAATCGAGTAAAATGCATTAGGAAAGGCGTATGATTGAAATAATGTAACGAGTATGAACACGTAAAGCATTTCATGAATTTAACACATAAGAGACGTTTCAAGAAATTAGCATGCGAATCACGTATGGTCGAATGTGGTGCTAAACAATAGACTAGGTCGAAAGCATGACAATTCTACCTAATTCCCTATAGTTATGGCTCTGATACCAATCTGTCACACCCCAACCGATGGCGGAAACATCGGGATGAGACGAAAACGAGATTGCTCATTGCTCACAACATTAATAAGTGACAATAATTAATTAAACCATATTTCATTTCATAAAAATTGTCAAATACATCAATATAACAAAACAAAGAAACAACATAACATGTGCAAACTCATAACAAAATTGATACATCAACATCAAACCTAACGTCTAATTTGTGTGTATCTAGTCCTTGCTATATTGTTTTCATAGCATCATCTCCTTCAACCTGTAACATGTTTAAAATAATGTCAATGCGAAAGCAAAGGCGAGTATACAAGTTTAGGCATAGCATACGTATACGAATAAGTTTAAACAATCCTCATGGCAACTAAATCTATACAAGAGCAATATCAAGGCATGCAATACTAATAATCAAACCCTTAACGCAATCACGATGTTTTAACATGACCTCACGAATAACACGATGGAGGTGGATGCGTGAATTCCTATAGCGCTAAGCATGTCAAACGAAGGCTTTAGTTAATGACTAAAGCATAGCATAACGAATATCCAAGACAAGCATCAAGTATGAGATTCAAGTATTCATGTGTATAAGATTGTTTGTGCGTTTCATAAAGTTTAAGCGTTCATGATTTTTGTATATGTAAAACATGTTACACCCAAAAGTGTTATAAACAAAAGTGGGTCGAGTGTACTCACAATATTGCATATGCTTTCCTATTGGTGATTCCGTGAAGAGTTGGAGGTTGAAGCTTCAAAGCTTCTTTTAAAACACTTAATGTTTTCTTTTAGAACTCTTATAGCTCTCTTCCTTGCTTGGAAGATTTGAGAGAAGTATAGAAGTTGAGAAAAGAATGGGTGGGACACTTAGTGTCCTTTTAGAATTCTTGATTTAGAGAGATTGAGAAAATTAGAGAGATGGAGAGAAGAATGGTGTGAAGAAAATGGTAGAAGTAGGTTGGTATTTATAGGTAGAGAATGTGGCAAATGGTGAAATATGATTGGTTAAAGAAGGTGGAAGAGGATTGAAAAGGTGATTGGTGGAGAAAGGAGATGGAAAGGGGTGAAATATGATTGGTTAAAGAAGGTGGAATAGGATTGAGAAGGTGATTGGTGGAGAAAGGAGGTGGAAAAGGGTGAAATATGATTGGTTAAAGAAGGTGAAAGAGGATTGATGAGGTGGAAATATGATTGGTATATTTCTTGGTATTTCTTGAGTATATATTATGTAATTGAGTATATAAAAAGTATAAAAGTATAACTCAAGTATTGAGGATGTGCGTATAAGTATTTATACGTATAAAAGTGTCGGTTTGCGTATAAATACGTATTTTAAATGATCGGTTGTGTGAATAAAATAAAAAATATAAAATATGAATTTTATTATGATTAACTCCTCGAATTGTGAGATTGAAATTAAAATACGAATGTAGGGTTTCTAAAATTAGAATACGAATACGAAATTTTTTTTAAAATATAAATAAGAAGATACAAGGCGTTACATGAGATGCTAGCAAACAATTGGGAAAACTATTATTTAGGCTTTCACTCATTTCTTTAAAATCAAAACTCTTTATAACAATAAAGGTTTAGGTTAAATAATCATTTAAAACTCCTCTGTTTTATACTTTGTAATTAATGTTATACTTACATAATTTTAAACAATTTTTCACAATCATTAAGTCAAAAAAATCCTAATGATTCATGCGTTTCGCAATGTTTTAAGACTATCGTTATTCCTGATATGACGTTCTTCCAACTTGACACGAACTATAACACATTTTACATCTTGGTTGCCGATAATTTCACGAACGCAACTTCATATCATGATCATTTCATGATGGTTCATGGGGAATTCACTTAAAAATAAAATAAACTACAAAACCACTTAGATTTCCTCATTCTTTGACACATGATGTTCTTGGTTTCCTAATCTCATGCAACTCATTTATATTTTGATTAGTGTTTAAATGTTGGTGACGATTTGAGGAACTTTAGAATATGTACAACTTAGAATAAGATAAATTGTTTCTCCTTTGTAGATTTCACTAGATCATTAACATCATGTATTTAGCTCTTTTACTCAAGACAATGACCATCACATTTCATGTAAAGATGAACAAAATTATCACTTGAGGATCAATTTATTTAACTTCGTGCCATGTTGGTTAAATGAACAAACTCACACCTCACCTCACCTTCCTTGCCGGACAACTTAAATCCACCAAAATGTGAAGTTGATCCGCGAGTAAGGCTCAAGTGAGCTTTGTCTTCAAACCCTTTACATTAGCCTTTAACCTCACAAATCTCAAAACGGGTTTAGGTTGAAGGAGTTTAATTAGTGTTTTCATCCTTTTCATCCTCATGCTGCAAATCACTATGTTGACTACACCAACAACTTCAACTCTATTGAGAATATCATGTATTTATCATAGATGCTAATGGACGTTGTGTAGAAACTCAACACAACGAACACGATAATTAACCATGAATTGCAAAAAAATAAATTCAAGAACACATACAATCACACTTTTAGAGCTCATATTAAAAAATTCAAACCAAAAGGTAATTTTAATAAAAGTGACTCGATAAAAAAAACATACATTGAGAAATAAGGAAGGAAGGTCATGCGGGAAGGACAACCACTCGAGGAGAATGTTAGGGTACGTCAACATATACCAACAGTGGCAACAATGTCAAACGTTGCGGAAAGGTCATTCTCACTTGTCAATTTTTCTAGAGGCCGGCTTGCTTGCTACTGAGTATTTGTTTGTATCTAATGATTATAACGATGATGACGTTATACCTAACATTTTACTAACTCATGCTAGATGGTAGTATATTAGACCACTGTTAAACAACGAAAGTCAATTGGGGATGTAGCTTAGATGGTAGAGCGCTCGCTTAGCATGCGAGAGGTACGGGGATCGATACCCCGCATCTCCATATGTATTTTTATTCTATTTGCCTTTGGTTTTTTCTAAACCCTGAACCTCGAGAAAATTACATGCGCAGTCCTTCAACATTCCAATACCTTTCGTTTACCAAACTCGCAAATACATAATAAACATGGTTGCGGACATACCTTTTATTTTGTATTAAATACAATTATACAATTTGTTTTTCTCCCAACTCATCAATATATAATGCTTAGTCTCACACCTAAACTTCAGTATACATCTTTTGTGTCTAGGACTTTTCCGAATCATATTTGTATAAGACGAAATATATAAAGATGACGAAAAAATTATCATAATAAAGCGTAGCGTGACATAATATAATATAACATAAGCTAACATAACAATCATTTTAAATCCACATTCAAAAAGATACAAACCTCAAATGTAAGTGAGTAAATGAAACAACAATTCGGATTTGAGAAAGTCGAACAAAACCTAAACCATGTTAGGTCTCAAGTGATGCAGCGGAACAAACACACAACGCACACACGGTAATCACGCAAACGAGAAAAAAATGATAATGATAAACACGACACACGAATTTTATGCGGTTTGGTCCTAATGGGGGACCTACGTCCACGGGTTACAACTAGGGTTTTCTTTTTAAGCACATAAAAAAGATTACAATTACATGACATAGGATATATAATATAATAACATGATTAGGGCGACACAATTTAGGAACCAAAATCGGGCTCCTAAATAAAACCGGCCCAAAGACCTTCACACCCAAAAACCCTTTTAATAGATAAAACTGAATAAATCCATAAAAATGGATATGAAATGGCGAAGGTTTAAAAAAACCCATCTTTGTGGTAAATTTTAAATTCATGAGGCTATAAGGTGTGGTGATGGCCCTATTCACCAACACCACCCTCCACGTCATCACCATATCACTCTATCCTCCACCACCATCCTCTATCACACCCTACTCCACCACCATCCTCCATCACCACCTATATGGAGTGGTGAAGGTCCTCCCCATCAGCCACCAACCTAAAAAATGCCTCAAATTTGTGAAAGGTGGACCATGGTGAGCCACCATCACCATGTACCTCGTGGCATTCTATGAGTCTCACCATAACCCATACTCGCTAGCCTAACTATTAATCCAAAATACTCTATTAATATGTGTTTATAGATTAGGGGCGCAAAAAATAGAACAAGTTTTATGTATCTTTAATAAATATAAGTTCAACAAAATGGAAATATTTTCAAAACCAAAAGAAGGTAGTAAATGCGATTATTTTAACGACATGTTGGTGTATATGTAAGGCCCCAAAGAAAACCAACCAGTATATAATCACTCCTTCTAAGGTTACAGCTGACATCAATTCCGTCGAGCTTTTGTGATTAAAGAGTAGACCCAAGTTGAAGACAGTCGAGAGGGTGAAGCGGTGATCTTCTAATTTTGATTAGGTTTCTTAGTGTTCTGTTTTGGTGTTTCTGCCCAAGGGATTTTATTGTTGTCTCTCTGGTGGTTTTTCCCCTTGGGTGGTTGATATACTTTGGCTTTGTTTGGGTGGGTCTTTATTAGCCCCGTTTTAGTGAAATACAGTAATACACTACTCTTCGTTTAAAAAGAATATAAATACAAGAAACACAAACATTATTGTTTCGGAATATAATAATATCTCGACATTCTTAATAACTTAATTAATGAATTTCTGTTTAATTGTACGATAATTCAGACATTTTTTATTACAAAATTAGTGAAATATTATTTAAAAGATTGGAGTGGGAGGGAAGTAATGCGAAGAATACCCCACAGGTTTTCCAATATTAGTAGCAAAAAGAACATGCTTCGTGCTTATCGCCATGATTTCTGCTAAGTGTAGTTGAACAGTCAAAATCATTACCATACATGCCAAGTTGCCGACCACAACACATATAAATTTATTTCTTATCATATTATTTGTTTGTTAAATAATAATAAGAATGTCTTATTGGCAAATATGGTCACGTTACTTGCAATAATGAACTCAAAACCCAAACGCCAAAAAGTCTTTTAACGCGGTTATAAAGTATTTTTGTTGTGTTTGTAATCAAAGATTACAAGACATAAGTGTTAAAATATAAATTTGACATTAAAAATTACTAAATCAATACTAATTAAGTTTCTCAAACTGTTTCAATTTAGTTACTAAAAATGGAATATATATATATATATCTTGATTATTATTACTAAGTGACGATTAATATTTTTAGCTTCATTTAAATTGAACAATTATGAAACGTAATTCTTATTTAGTGAATATTTTTTCACTATTAACTTTATTAAGTTCAAAGTTGGGAAAAATATATGTTTCTAAATAGTAAACAAGATTCATATAAATCACTTATTTTTTTCTAAATCAACTTTATAAGAAAAGTACATAGCATTGTAACACATATTAAAAGTTGCATGATTTTTTTATACAAAAAAGCTTAATCGACTCTAATAAAACATTAAAAGAACTTGGCTACTGTCAAGTGAACTCTTTTATAAAAGTGATAGTATAAAATTGCTAGCTCTAATGTTTCCGTTTTTTTTTTTTTTTGAATGGCAAATTTGAATCACTAACGAACGCTAGAGTATTATCGCGCAACCAACAAAAACACTAGATCATATCCGTCTTCATTAGGTAATAATTTCTATACACCAATTTAGTAGAAAACGCGAAAGCTCAAAAACACCTTCAATGTGGTGCCTATGGATGAACACATCATCGTTGATAATTGTTTTCCGTTGCACCTTAATGTCGATGACAAAACAATTCCGTCCTCACAAAGCACTAAGAATAAACTTTCGTGTATCTAACACTCCTACTCACCCATGGTCAGGGACCCAAGATTTTTATAGGAGGCTTAACCAAACTTTTATAGGGAGACAATTGAGATTTAACATATAAATAACTCTAAAAAGTTCTTTTTCATAAGGGTAGTTGCCTTCCATTGTTTCTTACTAGGTCCGCCTCTGCTTTGATATTAGTTTCCCTAAGAATTATCACCATCCGACTTTTTATTAACCATAATCAATCTACTCTGAACTATTTAAAAACTTGAAGGACAATTGAGGCTCCCTTGCTCAATTCTATCAATTGTTATCATCATTTTTGTTTTATTATATAAAGTTTTTTTATTAAATATAGAGCTAAAAGATACATAGATTTTTAAAGTTTATCTCAACATCTGAATGTATAAATGAGTTATTTTAGCTTGAAAAAATGTTCTATAAATGAAAAAACGAAAAAAACAAATAATAAAAAAAGGTTTGTTTTCTAAATACTTAAACCGGTTAACGGGTTAATCCGAACCCGATCTGTTTTTAATATGGGTTAACCTGAACTGGACCCGTTTTTCTAACACGGATCGTGTTACTCAACCGAAACCTTTTTTGTCCGGGTCGGGTCAAGAATTACCACCCCGATAATATTATAAATTCTTTTTGAAGAAAAAGGATACTTAAAATATATCACTATAACTTAAAAGGATGTTTAGATGTGTTTTCTAGTTATTGAAATGAAAATAATTACACAGAAAACATCTAAACACCTCCCCCTCCCTCTCCCCCCTTAGATCAATACACAAAATTTCTATTATTTATTGCATATCCACATTGATGATACTAAAAACAAATAAATTGAAAAATAAAATTATCAAGAAAAAAGCATTACCCTTTTCATGAACTAGTTACTGCATGCTCACTCTTTCATGTCAAATTTTACTTACTGTTTTGATGGTGAAGAAGCCAATGGAATCACCTTTGAAACAGTTGAAATTTGATGAATTTGTTGAGTCACCTCAACTTTTGCACTCTCTAATTCCTTCAATCTCCTCAAAAGCTTCTCCTCTGCATCTCTCAAGAACTTAAATGTTGGAGGTGGTGAAGATTTCAAACTTCTTACATCACTTTCAAACAAAGGATTTATGTTCAATCCATGCTGATTACTAAACTGAAAACTTTCAAAATCTTGCAATTGTGACCCCTTTATTGGTGGTGAAGCTTGAGGGGTATCAAACTGCACAAGAAGATCACTCAAACTTCTTGTTCTTGAACCTTTTCTACTCCTTTCTGATTCCAAATCCTCTTTGGTTTCTTCATTAATAGTGGTCAAGAACCTTGGTGGGCCATGGAGATTATGCAGCCTCATGAGTTCAAGATCCGAACTTTCTTCTTCTGAATCATTAAAAATCTCATCTTGCACCATACCCATCTCTAAATCTTGATAATTTTCATGGGTTTTTGTGGGTTTTGAAGAATTTGGTATTTTCCAACAAGAAAGATGACTAGGGGTATAATTGGAAGAACAAGAAGATAATGATGATTTTTTGTTTTCAGTTTCAATATCAACTCTTCTCTTCTTCCACCATAAAAGATAGTAAACCTCTGCAGCACACCCAAAAGAACACATCCACATACAAACCCCAAACCAATTTCTAAACCCTAAAAGTTGCCATTTTTACCCTTTGAGATATTAAACATCAAAGCCCCCAAAAAGATTGTATTTTTATATAATATTTGAATCTTTTTTGAGTTTGTAAAGCTAAATTGGACAAGTAGAGACACAAAAGGTTGAATTTTTTCTAGAATTAAATTTTGGAATTGGAATGGTATCTTCTGCTCTAAAATAATAGAGAATAAACCCTTTACTAAAATCAATATATTTTGATATTTTTAAAAAAAATTAAAACTTCACAAAAGCCAAGAAGGATGATGGGTTCTCACATGCAGAGTGTGTGCCTAAAACCATTACCCTGAGTATTTACCAGAGCTGAAAGAGTTAACTCCAGGGTAGTGAAGATGTATCAGCTTGTACATTATGCAGAAGAAGTTGTATGTTGTTGTGAGTAGCAGAACTTTTTATCTGGAGAGAGGATGCCAGATTGTAATAATAAAGAGATATTTGTCTGCAATTAAGTATTTATTGTCGTTTTGTTAAAATATTTGAAAGAAATCAAATAATTAATAAAGAAAGAAAAACACAACTCATCTGCAATAAATAACACTTTCAACGAGGAATTGGACAAATTCTAAATGAGGACGACATGTTCTTAATTCAAATGAATCTGATAAAGTTTTCTTTCTAGTTTTTATCCGAGTACCACTCATGTGGATGGAGACAAAAGTTAAATCTAGATTCTACACACTTTGCAGGTTAAAATAATGTTTTTATAACCAGACCGAATAATTGATTAAAGTGTTAAAATGAAAAGAGTCAAATCAAACACTTCAACTTGAAACGGGTGAGCCGGTTGAATATAGTAGTTTTATTGAAATTATATGCGTGTGTACATACAACTGAGTTAATGTAGATAACGTTTCTTAGCGTTCAAAGGTGCTATCAGAGTGCGGCACGTGACTTAGGCAAGGGTATATGTGTCTGCGCCATAATTACGCACACAATTGAATAATTACACAACATATAAATATTCACGCGATATATATATAAATAATTACGCTACCAATGTCTATTATTATTACGCACGTTACCACACAGTACATCACGTTATTAAAAATATTTTATATATAATAATAATATAATATATGATAAAAAATTTCTTTATTTTATGGTATAGTCTTAAAAAAATTATAATAAATAAAGTGAATTTAATTTAAAATATCATGAAACTAGATAAAAGCCAACAATTTTAAATTTTAACACTTTTGTCTCTCCCAGACATTTAAACGGTTTATTTTGTACATGTGGCTACCTAAATCATCTCAACCATCCGGGTGGTATCATTGATCCAAACTAGTATTTAGGACCCGCACTTTGTTGCGGGACTGGTAAAGAAAGCAAAATGTAAATGCAAAAACGCTGAACCACGCATACAAATTACGACGAGTTAACTTGCAAAAATTAGACCGGAACATAAATATATAAAAAAACAAAGTTGACTTAAAACCCGCCTGTTGCGACAAAGCTATTAAACTGTAAAAATAGACATACTAACGTTGACCCACACACGCGCATTACAACGTGTTAATTCGTAAAATTAGACCAGAACGTAAACATCATCATAAAAGATTAACTAATTCGAAAAAAACCTGCGTATAAAAGCAAATAAAAAATAAAACAAATTAAAACAAACTAATAAATATGATACATATATGGTTAAATGGTAACATTTTAATATATATATGATTTGGTTTCATACATGTCACTTATGCCAATCAACCAATCATATGCATTATCTTCTACCAATCAACCAATGAATAGAAAGAAAATTGAATAGTAATTTAGCGAGGGAGATAAATTAATATATGGGAAATCACTTCATTCATTTGTATGATAAAAACACCTTGCACTGATATTATACAAATTGTGAGAGTTAAAGTCTTGTGGCTTTTAAAAAATATATGTAAATTAGGAGTAAAATTAGAGAGCTTGAGTTGGCATTTAAAAATATACATCATTATTATACTTAGTAAATCCTATCAATAGCTAAGCTAAGTCAAGGTATGAGGAGAGAAAAATATAGACAGTCTTACCTCTACTTAACTGAAATAAAAAGATTATTTCTAACGAGACCCTCGACACCATTCAAAAATATATTAATATTATATATGTGTGTATGATGATCAATATTTTTTATACATAAATACCATCTAATATTGTTTTTACAAATATTCAAACTCTCGTTATTTTTTTGGGACAAACAATATCACTAGACCGCATATATATATATTAAATAGAAAATTTCACTATTTAAGAAGAAACCACTTTAACAACATACCACTTCAACAACATCATACCATTAAGCTAAATGTGATTTGGTGTGTGTCTATTATATTTTTGTTCACGTGAAAGTATTTAATATTTCAGATTATTGATGTTGTGTATGTGTTTGATCATTAATGTTTGAAGTTTTCTTTTATTTAAAACCTTACTATGTTGTTTTTAAAAGGTTATTAATTATAGCATAATCCGAATTTTCAAGGACATGAATATTTCTTTTTCTTTAAAATCTTGTTTTTATCATATTTTGTTGTTTAAAAAGATTATTAATTATAGCATAATCCGATTTTTAGTGACACAGTATACTAGAGTTTTATTACGTTATAATCTCGTGTATTATACAGATTAGATAATAAATTTGTTTGTTTATAGAGTACGATAAGACAAGTAGATGTATATACTAATCACCCCACAAGTTTACAATCTTTTACTCATCGTAATCAATACTCAACCAACCTCTTAAGTATTTAACAATTATAGTAGCAAAAATAAAAAAAACAATTAGGTGTAGGTGATTTTTATATAGGAAAGTATATCTCTTAGCTAGTGACATCATATGTATATCTCCACCAAAGTGGAAGTCTCAGGCCAGTACGTATGGATTAGCGTCGGTGGCGCCACCACCAACCACGTCGCCTAAAGCCCCCATCTTCTCTTCGCGCCTACCCATCTACCCCTTTATCAGTTACCATGTTGACGCCCAACATCTTAACAGCCTTTCACGCTCCCGTTAACGCCACCGTCATGGGCTTATAGTGACGGATCTAGAACAAAAATTTAGAGGCAACGCTTAATTTTTTTGCCATAAACAAAAAAAAACACGATAATAAATAAAGTTAAACATTTACCTGATATATTTCTTCTCTTCGGCATTTGAAGGCTTTAAATCGAGCCATTACATCGTTATCTGGAATTGGAGGAGTGGAATAGGTCTGTTCATGAGCCGAGCCAGGACAGCTCAGGCTCAGCTCGATTATAAACCGAGTCAGCTTGGCTCGACACAAATTTGAAACCAAGCTGAAAATATTAAGCTCAAGCTTGGCTTGGTTTTTAACCGAGCTAGCTCAGATGTAAAAAAAAATAATATGTAGCTTTCAAAATTCAACCGTCTAGAATATTATTCAATAGTTATGAACGAATCTAAAATGGGTTCAACCTAATATATTACAAGCTAAAAACCAATTTTATCCAAACAAAAAAAACATGTTCAAATTTCAAAAAAATAAAAAAAATATCAAATTGCATTCCTAAATACATGCAAATGGTAATAAATTTCTTATAAAATATTACATGTATATAAGAATAAATATATAAAGTACAATAATCTGAGCTAAACCAAACCGATCTAACAATTGAACCAAATCGAGCCAATCCGACTGGTTACGAGCGAGCCAAGCTAGGCTCACTTTCTACCGAGCCAAGCTATATCGAACGAGCTTTTCCTGAGCAAAATCCGAGCAAGCTCCAAGCAGTGAGTTTTTTAGCAGCCCTAGAGTGGAGGTCGCTAGGGGTTGGCGCTGGCCGATGTTTTCTTTTTTTCCTGTTCAAAAATAAAGCAAGTTTTTAGATTTTAATCTTTCATTTTAATTGGGCTTTTAAGTTATAAAATAAGTAGTGAGTTTTTAACTAGTGTTGGGTTTTAATAAAACTTTTAGAGAGCAAGGATGCTAGGGCTTTTAAATTATTGAAGGAATGAGACGTAGCATAATATAATTTTATGGGTAACGTAATACATAAATTGTTAAAAATTTTAAAAAAATTACATTTCGTAAAAAAAGTTAATGGGAAGCAGAGGCTACCTCTCCCGTAACTCTACCTCCCCCTTGGGCTCACGCCCCACTTAACGCACCCAGGGCTACAAAAAACGAGACACGTCAGCGATCACTTGATCATTGGCGTTAGTGGCCGTTAATCTACACCAGCCATCCTTACAAAATAACTCGATTATGAGCCTTTTGGGGTGTGTTCATCGTGAATGAAAAAAACAAAACAAATCGTTAAAAGATATATAATGATTGGGCTTGGCGATTCTTTTTAGATAAGCTCAAACAAATCAAGAGTCTCTTTCAAACGGAGGGGTATGGTGAAACAAATATATATTATTGTAAATGATTACGTGTTTTACACTATAAATTGCTAACACTATGCGCAAACAAAGTTTTACCAACAATTGAAAAGGTTCTTACTTCTTAATTTATATATCCTTCTTTTAAACTTAAATAAACTAGTAGCCGGGTGTCCGTAACGCACGACTTCCACGGCTGAAAACAACATGTTTCTAAACAGGGCCGGCTCAACGTTTACGGATGCGTAAGACGAATTTAAAAAGTGAGGCCCTTTTACAAAAAAAGTTATCGGATTTAACATGATCAGCTAAAAAAAACTTGATAGATTTACACTTTTATTTTTAACATAATCAGAGGAATGGTGTACTAAAGATTTGTGTGATTTAATGTTGACATGATCCTAAATGTTTGAGATGGATATGTATAATAATCTAACCAAGTATATTCTTTAAATAAATAAGGTTTATGCTATTTTCTTCGTTCACTTTTATGTATATCCAAGCACTCATTCATCAATCTGTATGCAAGAAATCAGCAGGAGCATCTTAGAAGTTATAAATATGAAGAGATAATGCTAACCTCCTCGTTAAAACATGACATCAAACACCAAGGAAGTTAGATAGTTGCATGACAGGATTGGGCTTTTTAGGGCTAGAGGGGTTGTCTATTCTTTTAAAAAAAAGAAAAGCTAAAAAGAAATTAATTGTATAACTGCTTGGATTCGAACTGAATCTCCATAACAGCCTTTTGGATATCTTACGGGTAAACTAATGCAACAATATTTAACAAAGGCATCAAATTATACATCAATATATTAGATTTGTATAGCTATTTTTTTTCTAAAATGAAAGCCCTAAAACTTTAGAGACCCAAAGCCCTTGCTTCATTTGAATTGCCCAAGGGTCGGCCCTGTTTCTACATGTTATTCAGAAATAAAAAAGGTCGTAAAGAACCATCAGGCTTACACGAATAAATTAGGAAGAAACAATATGTCATGTTTCATAATTATTTAACTAAGAAAACACAATTACGTGCTGAACTTATTTGACCGAATATCAACATACATTCTACTCGATGATATATGAAACTACTATGTATAAAAATATAGAAACATGCATAAGAAGTTTTATAACACATAAAACTGACCAGAAGACAAATTAATACAAAATTTTCAACGTTCACACACCATGTAGTCATCCTCATCCACCAAATAACCAACACCTCAAAAGTTTCAACAACAATCATCCGAGCAAAGCATCACAGACCTAATGAAAGAGGGTAAACAATGTGAGGCGACTGAAAAGTCACCTTTACCGACTGAACACCCTTCAATAGACAACCATCCAACAACAATCTCAGAAGCATGACATCATATACTCATATGCAAAAGGTAAACAATATTGGACAACTAAACATTCGTCCTCACAAACCGAACACACGTTAACATATAAACATCAAACAACAAACATCTCACAATCAACCTAAGGTATAAATAGTCTCCGACAACTAAAGAGACATCATCACCGACCAAAGAACATTCAATACACAAAATCAACAACTTTTAAACACATGCAAGATGCCATCGCATGATAAAACACCAACAAAAAACATGATAGCCAACATTGGAAACGAAACGTCAAAATAAATATATAAACAAATAAAACCAATTGCATGAAAGGAAACCTTAAAATACGTTTCGAGTAAACCAAAACTTACCGATAAGCATACTGTTGCGTAAACGCTCTGGTAACATCCGTAACACATAAACCCATCAAACAAATCTGCACAAAGATGTAAAACCCCAAAAAAACACTATGAAACAACAAATGACAACAAAGAAACATAATACTTACCTACATTCGCCAAAAAATCGTCGGAGATACACATAAAAGTAGTCAGAGAAAAGCATAAAAGTAGTCAGTCTAGAGAGAGAGAGAGAGCGTAAAGGAGGAAGAGGCGGTGAAGGTTCAACCTTTAAACCCCTTGACCTAAAAGGTACAAAAGTAAACACCCAAGGAACAAACCACCTAAACCAAGTAAAACCAACAAGGCAAAAGGTACAACCAACAATACACAAAAATCTAGTGAATTAACATTATATAAATTATGGATTATGGTTAAGGTTTACAAGTTATAGTTTAGAAGTTTATACCAACTTATAGGGTTTTGTTACAAGTGTTTAGAGTATAAGTCTAAGTGTAATGGGGTAAGGTGGAGAACGTTATGCAAATCATGTCATGAGGTTTTTACCTTGTCGTTATACACCATGTCGTGAGGTTTTCGACACGGTGTGAAGGTGGATAACGTTATACAAATCATGAACATGAGGGAAGGTGATGGTGTGGGAGCTTGGAGGGGTATGGTCCCAAAAACTCTGCGCCTGTGCAAGGAACCATACCCTCAATGACAACATGCTACAAGAATAACTTTGCGCGTAATGCGCAACGATGCGCCATTCTTGAAACCAGCAGGTTGCCTAAATAACCTTGCGCGCAACACGCAACGGTATTGCAATCATAATACTAGCAGGTCGCACAACGAACCTTGCGCACACTTCGCAACTGTCACCCCGGCTTTCCACAGCCAATCCAAACACCCGTGGGCCCGGGTGGGGAATATCGTGACGTAAGTTGATAACATCATAGACAATTAAACACAGCACAACAGAAGTCTTGGATTTAAATTACTATTACAAACCAAATGTTCAAAATACAAAATAATATACAGGCTCGTAACAGAAGATCCACAAGAGGATCATATATTATACAAAAGAAAGAATATAAAACAGACTTCGGGCAAATCTAGGATTTGCAAGCCCGTATAGGGGAAATAAGTCGAAAGTATTTACCTGAGCTAGTCTTCATTTAAACGCAAGATTTATTAACTCAGTCGTACACAAAAGCACTAAGTGCAGATAGCATTTACCATAATGTCTCTAGTCTGGATTATGGCATAAGCTAACCAATTAAATACTAACGATCTTTCTTAAGTCATAGACTTAGACCGACTAGCGTACATGATCAAAACGTATAACGCTGGATTAAACGATGATTGGATAGAATGTAGTTTAATCTCAACAAGTACTTTGACTTGTGTAATATGGATAAACTATAAACATTTTGGATTTTGAGACTTAATGACAAGGTTAGATCCGTTTTGGTTATTTTCGTAAACTAGTTACATATGCTTAAGCGTACGCATATCAGCGACATCGGGTAACCGGATAAGTCATGGACAAGTTCTATATGCCATTATATTTTAAATAAATTGTAACATCATTAGGATATCAACTTATATGCCCGTTAAGGTTTTAAAATGAAATTATGCCTCATAAGGGCATTTTTGGTAATTTCATACTTTATAAAAGGAACTTGAATATAATTTAACGTTATAACCATAAATATCTAGAAAAAATAACTAATTTATGATATCATACTAGTAGGATATTAATTATATGTGTAATTTATCTTTTTTTACCAAACCATGCACCGAAGGGGTATTTTGGTCATTTTACACATAGTTTATAAAGTATTTGGGATTCTGAGTTTATATCTTATACCTACTGTAAAAATATTTAAAATAAGTTTTAAAATCAGTAGGTAATAAGTCTTGGTTGGTAAATATGGTTTAAAACCATACAATGCGCCGAAACGACGCTTATGTCGTAATATGACGATTTGTGTGATGTTTAAAGAAAACTGATGTTAAGATCAGGTTAACATGTCTTAGATATGTTATTTTATATAATATTTAGTAGGTAAAAGATTTACCTTAAAAGATGTGATGAAAACCATTTTATAAGCCGCAAGGGCCTTATCGTCATTTATCGACATAATACAAGGATTTGTTCATAAACTCAGTTTATAATCTGGTTTGAAATCCCAAATAATCCTACTTATAATATTACATCAGCAGGAAACTCATTTTCAAGTTCATTATCATTAAAACCTCTTTTATGCAAAAAGGGTATTTTAGTCAAAATGGCATAATTACGGAACTTGTGCATAAACTCAGATTCTGATTATGACCATGTAATATAACCTCAGAGGGTTATGCTACATTATATTACGATCATAATGCAACTTTAGATCAGTAGCTAACTAATCTAAATCGGGTCAGAATCGAAAGTCAAAGTAGAAGTCAAACTTCACGACTTTCGGTTGCGAACCGACCCTAAAACTGAAATTGACAAGCCGAACATGTTCTAATAATTATTACCAACTTGTTTAAGTGTCAAAACAGGTTTCATAAAATATATAAGATCAATTTATAACATTTTCAAAAAAGGGCATGTTTGACTTTTTAATATAATAACTTTGACCCGTCAATTGGTCTAGCAAACGTGATCTTCAAGAGGTGCCCTTTATAGGGACTAATACCTACCTTACTACCATCACTTAGCCATGTTCGTTACGAACAATGGCAGGACCATAATGGTCTTAATCGAAAGTCAAGGCGTTTTCCGTAAAATGCTTGACTTTTGGCTATAAAAGCCTATAAACGAAAATGCAAGAGGAAGGAACACTTACAAGTGGTTCCTAGGATGCAATAGAACTAAGTTGGATGCTTCTTTCAGTTAGGAACTTCCAGAGGAGGGAGATAGAGTTGTGAATGAGAAAGGTGCAAGTTCAAATGGTGAAACTTGGCACCTATTTATAGTTGGAGAGCTTGAAGGAGGTGATGCCAGGTGTTAAGGGGTGTAAGAGGAAGCTTACAGTGTCCTAAAACGTGGCATAGCAGTTTGGAAAGCCATAGTTTCGAATTAAATGGTTTTTGGCAATTTGTGTGGAGGCCAAGCAAATTTTCTACAGACTAAGGCCTCTCGCGCCCCGCGAGAGACCCAGGCGTCCCATTTATTCTCGGGACCTCTAAAGGCGTCCCACTTAACCTTTACTATAGGTATTAATTTCCTTCGGAGCTTCTTAACCTGTCGATCCTCGATCGAAATTGGTTTCTCAACAAACCTCAGGTTTTCATCTATTTGCACTTCTTTGTGCGAGATTGCTAGCAACTCATCGGCTAGACATTTCTTAAGGTTAGATATGTGGAACACAACATGAATTCCACTAAGCTCCTCTAGCAGCTTAAGCTTATAGGCTACAGCGCCGACACATTCGACTATCTCGAATGGTCCTATATATCTTGGGCCTAACTTGCCCTTCTTTCCGAATCTCATTACACCTTTCCAAGGTGATACTTTCAGCATGATTGTGTCCCATACTTGGAACTTAAGAGGTTTACGCCTCTTGTCAGCATAGCTCATCTGCCTATCACGGGCAGATTTGAGACGATCACGGATTTGCACAATCTTGTTTGTGGCCTCCAGGACAATCTCAGGTACTGATAGTTAGGCTTCCCTAACTTCTACCCAACACACGGGCGTTCGACACTTTCTCCCATACAAGGCCTCATAAGGAGCAGCCTTGATGCTCGTATGATAACTATTATTGTAGGAGAATTCTATTAGGGGTAAGTGGTCATCCCAACTTCCACCTAAGTCAATCACACATGCTCTAAGCATGTCTTCTAACGTCTGAATAGTATGCTCACTTTGACCATCCGTCTGCGGGTGGTAAGCCGTACTAAAGTTTAATCTTGTTCCTAAAGATTGTTGGAAACTTTTCCAACAATGAGAGGTATATCTAGTATCTCTATCAGATACAATAGATACCAGCACACCGTGTAGGGACACAATCTTGTCCACATACAACTTAGCCAATTTGTCAGAGTTATACGTTTCCTTAATTGGCAAGAAATGTGCTATAACATTCATGTAAAACAGGTTCCAAAACCCGCTCCGTTTGAGAATCAAGTACTTATTAGAAGTTCGTTACGCATTTATTTATTAGTGTCACTTAATTTTTGTTATTTATGGTTAATAAATAAATTACATAATTAAAAATGATAATTAATAAACTAATAAATAAAATAATTAAACCTTAAATTAATAAAATAAATAAAATAAATAAAAGGGGAAGCCGGGTTTCGAACCCGAGTCCCCATCAAAATACACACATCACCTACACCACTGCACCACACGCACATTATTGTTGAATCTTAGAAACAAATTATCTTTAAGGTAAAATCCACAAGCTAACCTGCCGGAACTTAAGTCCGGAGACTGTAATCGCTGGGATTTGAGTGATATATGCGATTTATGTTTCTCTTAAAGTTTGGTCGAAAAGAAACTGTCGTCAAACATCAGTTATCTTTTCTAAATTGTAACAGAAAAATCAAGTCAAATCATTGACCCATGATTGGGTCTTGAAACCGAAGAATTCAAATTTCATAGGCACCCTATAAATATCATTGAATCACCACTCAAATTCGTCGTTCACTCCTCCAAAACTCCAACCTAATCTCTCTGATCAAATTCTTTTTCGCCGAAAATCACTTGCACTCGCCGGAAAACATCATAGGAAAACCGAGACCCTGCGCTTAGTCGGTATAATCCTCTAAATCCTTTTGCAATCTATTATTCAGTATGTGTCAACTTTAAATCAATTAACCAAAACTGTTTAAAACAAATTTCAGTCGGGATTAAGTTCTGGGTTTAGTTTTATGAAGAAGATGAAGTTTTATAAATGTATAAATATAATTAAATTCGCTAATTCAAACGGGTTAGACACACAGTCCAGTGGTGGACTGTGTGCAATTACAAAACACATGTCCCGGTTTCGATTCGTATACGGTGCCGATTTTCTGTAATAAAAACCAATTTTTTAACTCACCCAGATCACCTTGGAACAAGTGTATAAAATTTATATAAATTAGTAAATTGGGTTGTGTGCACGGGAAGTGAGGGTCTCGGGTTCAAATCATGAAGTATCAACCGGTTTTGGGGATTTATAAACCTTTTTAAATTAAATAAATTTTGTAATAACCTAACTAGTATATATGTATAATTAAACTGGAGATTATTTCGGGTTAGACACGTAACTCAGTTGGTAGAGCTGCATGCACGTATACGGGAGATCACGAGTTCGAACCTCACACGCTGCCAATAATTCCTACGGTCAAACCGGTCGACCCGGTCAACCCTGAAAAAGGGTTTTTTATAATCAATTTCTTTATTATTTTAATTAAAAATCAATTAAAAATATTTATAAATAAGATTTTTTAAGTTAAAAACTGTAAAAAATACCACAAAAATAAACCTAAAAATCTAATAAAAAGCATTAATAAAAAATATTAACTTTTATTTATTTATCAAATTATTACATTACTATTTAGGTTAGTTTCTCTCGTGATTAAATCCAAATTCGTGCGCGCACGTCGTCAATCCAAGGAAACACACCCACTATGAGTGAATCCTTACAAATTCCTTTTTTTATTCATGTTTTTGGGGTGTATCATGTGTCGTTTACATATATTATTTATTCAAACACTTGTGCTAACACCACTATGTGATCTAATGTGTATATTTTTGTTGTTGTTACCTGTGGTTACATTATATCATTTCAGTGCAATCATTCACATAAGGATACGAGTTGAGCATCGGGTGCCTCATTAGATCGGATCCGTTTGATTGAGTCTTGATCTCACAATTCATCGTTTATTATGCTTATATATACATTGTTGTTATTATGTGGTTGGTGGTTAGATTATATATGCATATGCTCATATATGGTCCATGCACATTTTTATTAAACTAATCAATATAACTAATCTGTTTAAATGTTTAATTTAGATTCACTCGCCAACTTTTGTTGACCCAAAATTTTATTTTACACATGATATAGGTGGACAGGCTGAGGAGAGGAACACTTAGGATTGGCCTTAGAAGATGAATAAAATATGTCTTGTTTAGAACAATATTTCTTGTGTTTGTATGTTTCTTTGTGTTTGGATATTTTCTTTTAAATTTCAATTAAAATATGAAACTTAATTATAGTAAATGTCATGAGCTTTGATGAAAACCCAATCATGCCCCGACTTCTATTTCCGCTTCGTGTCAGGGTGTGACATGTGCTGACTAGTCAGCCTATCCACAATGACCAAAATAGTGTCATTTCCACGTTTGGTCTTAGGTAACTTGGTAATCAAGTCCATAGTTACCATTTTCCATTTCCAAGTGGGAATTTCTAATTGTTGTAGAAGTCCTGACGATTTCTGATGTTCGGCCTTAACTTGCGAACATGTCAGACACTTGGCTACATAAGTGGCTATGGATTTCTTCAAACCCATCCACCAACAATTATTTTTCAGATCCTGATACATTTTGTCACCTCCAAGGTGAACTGAGTATCTCTTGTTATGTGCTTCTCGGAGGATTAGATCTCTAAGTCCTCCTAAGATTGGAACCCAGATTCTTCCATCAAATCTTAGGATTCCATCCTTTCCAGGCGTTAACTGATCAACATTTCCTCCTAACCCCTCATTAGGAATATTAGTCTCTAATAGGGCTTGCTTCGGCGCATCTAATAGCTTTTCATTCAAGCTATTTCTGAGCTCAATGCTCTTGGCGTTAATCCTAATGGGTTTAACCCTTTCCTTGCGACTTAAGGCATCAGCAACGACATTTGCCTTGCCGGGATGATAGCGAATTTCCAATCATAATCATTAAGTGTTTCCATCCAAGGACGTTGTCGCATGTTCAATTCCTTCTGATTAAACAGATGCTGGAGACTTTTATGGTCAGTGTATATAATACACTTTGTGCCATATAAGTAATGTCTCCACAATTTTAGTGCAAATATAACGGCAACCAATTCCAAATCTTGGGTGGTGTAATTCCTTTCGTGCACCTTTAATTGTCGTGATGCATAAACAATTACTTTGCCTTTTTGCATTAGCACATAACCCATGCCAGTGTGCGAAGCATCACAATAAACGACAAAATCTTCAATACCCTCAGGTAGAGATAACACAGGAGCATTGCTCAGCTTGTGTTTTAGAATCTCAAAGGATTCTTGTTGTTTCGGACCCCAAACAAATTTGTCATTCTTATGGGTCAAGGTAGTTAAAGGAGTGACTATCATTGAAAAGTTCTCAATGAACCTCCTATAATAACCAGCCAATCCTAGGAAACTACGAATTTCTGATGGGGTTTTGGGTACTTCCCAATTCATTATGGCTTCTATTTTGGCGGGATCTACTTGGATCATGTCTAAGAAATTGAACTTCTCTAAGCCAAAACTCACATTTAGAGAATTTAGCATAAAGCTTTTCCTGACTTAGTAGTTCTAGGATGCACCAAAGGTGTTTCTTGTGATCAACTTGATTACGAGAATTGATAAGTATGTCGTCTATGAAGACAATGACAAACTTATCCAAATATGGTTTGCAGACCCTTTTCATGAGATCCATTAATGCTGCAGGTGCATTTGTGAGCCCAAAAGGCATCACTAGAGATTTAAAATGACCATATCGGGTCCTGAAGGCAGTTTTAGGAACATCCTCAATTCTAACCTTCAACTGATGATATCCTGATCTCAAATCAATCTTAGAAAAATAACTAGCCCCTTGAAGTTGGTCGAATAAATCATCAATCGTAGGCAAAGGATATCGGTTCTTAATCGTTATCTTGTTCAATTCTCGGTAATCAATGCACATCCGCATTGAACCGTCTTTCTTCTTAACAAAAAGAATTGGAGCTCCCAAAGGCGATGAACTAGGCTGGATAAAGCCTTTCTCTAAAAGTTCATCTAATTGAACTCTTAACTCCTTCATTTCCGTCAGTGCTAACCGATATGGAGCTCTGGCTACAGATGCTGATCCTGGCAGGATATCAATTCTAAACTCTACTTGCATATCTGGAGGCAATTCTGGTAATTCTTTGGGGAAAACGTCGGAATAATCTGAGATAACCGAAAGGTCTTTTATATTTGGTTTAGGCTCATTGATGGTTACTTGTGCCATATAAATGACACAACCTCTCCCTAAACACTTGGATGCCTTAAATAACGACACCTTGTCCGGCAATCCGTAGCGTAAGTCTCCAGGGATGGTAATCGTTTCACCAGTTGGGGTTTTAATTTCGATGAGTTTTTATCGCAGGCAATGCGAGCTTGGTTATGGGACAACCAATCCATGCCTAAGACTACATCAAACCCTGCCAATTTCATTGGCAAAAGAGATATAGGGATAGAATGATTCTCAATGGATATAGAACATCCATCAAGAATGGAAGATGTTGTCTCTAACGTTCCATCAGCGAGTTCTACTTCATAAGTTATATCTAGAGTTC
This sequence comes from Scalesia atractyloides, assembly GCA_947069175.1. Lineage (NCBI taxonomy): Eukaryota > Viridiplantae > Streptophyta > Magnoliopsida > Asterales > Asteraceae > Scalesia > Scalesia atractyloides. The sequence continues at coordinate 15,449,477 of CAMTDV010000002.1, forward strand.
TTATGGGCAAGTTTAATAGTTTACTAAACTTATGATCAACAAAAGATTTATCTGCACCCGAATCGAAAAGAACTCTAGCATATACATCATTGATGAGGAATGTACCTGATACTACATTATTATCATTAACGGCCTCCCTGGCATTCATCTGGAAGGCACGAGCATTCCCTTTCTTAGCCTCTCCAGGCTTTGCATCATTACCTTTGGGATTCTTGGGGCAGTTGAACTTAATATGCCCCTTTTCATTACAGTTAAAGCAGACGACATTCTTAAGATCCTTGCACTCTAAGGTTTTATGCCCCCTTTTCTTACAGATACCACAGGGTCTAGTTTGTGGATCAATACTACACTATCCCCAATGCTTACGGTTGCAATTTTCACATGTTGGCATTACACTCGACTTATCTTGGTTCCTCCTGAACCCAAATCTTCCCTTATTTTTCTTACTAAATCTTTGGGAGTTATCGTCATCTCTCTTCCTTTTCCCGCCAGTATCTGATTTGACTGACTTCTGCCTCACCACATCTAGGGTGAGGGAGAGAGATAGGTCAACTATAGACCTATAGGTACTAGGCTGAGCAGCCTTTACCATTCCTTTTATCTCGGGCACTAACACATTAATAAAACGCGCAATGCATTTATTCCAAGGGTGATTAAGTATGAAACTAACCTAGACATGGAATTGAAGTTGGAGATATACTTTCGACAATCTAGGTTCTTCATTAATAGAGTCAGAAAGTCTGTCTCTAATTTATCCATCTCATGAGGTGGGTCGTATGTTTCCTTGACTAAATCGACAAATTTAGGTCATCCTAAGTTGTACAGGTCTACTTTACCTGTAGATTGGATCATGGCCTTCTACCAAATCAGGGCATCGTCCTTAAAGGACTGTGACACATAGTTGACCACATCCTTATCAGCACAACCGCTGATATCTACAATTGTTTCCATCTCATCAAGCCATTTTAAGGCTTCTACTGCTCTTTTTCCCCCCATTAAAATCCCGGGGTTTACAGGAAACAAAATATTTGTAGGTACTTCCGTCTTTTGAAGAACGGGACCTATAAGCAAATTCTATTTTCTTTGGTTCACTCTTCGCATTCGAAGAGTAAACTGAGCTCTCCTTATGAGCTGAAGATGGTGCGATTGATAATGGTCTGGAGCGAGTAGCACTCGACTCCCTAAGTTTTTCTATGGCCTTTTCCATGGACTTTCCCACAGCTGCATCTATGCGAGCTTGGAAATCTTAACGGTTGTATTCTCAGCCTTGTTAGAGCTAATCTCTCGGTGGCTACTCTGTGCCTCGTCCAAGTTTACCATTTTGAAGCTTAGGCTCTAAACATCAAACAAAATTTCTCTTAGCCATGGTATAACAACCACATTGGCTCAAACATTGGATATAACAATCCATTGCCCATTTAAGCTAGTGTGAATAACATCACAACTCTAGGCTTATCATATCTATATTTGGCCTAGGTCTTAATAAGACCATCAAAGGCAATTTACAATCTGGACATAGTCCATATGTTATTAGACAGTGGATCGAAATGTCACAATTGTCATTGTCATTCAGACAATTATTTACAGCTCATAGGCTTGTCACCAATGGACATAATAATATGGCACGTTGGCTTGTCACGTTGGACATATCATATGGCACGTTGACCTACATCAATCATAACAGATGTAATTTATGGCACGTTGGCCTACATCATAATAGTTGTAATTTATGGCACATTGGCTTACATCATAACAGATGTAATTTATGGCACGCTGGCCTATCTATTGTCATCACATTGATAACTTTAGTCGGGATCATATTGATCACAAAGGCTATATAATAGGTCTTAGGACGCAGTCCTTTTACCTAGACGGCTAGTGTGGTTCCTCAAGTCACACTAACAGGACTATGAACATTCCTTAATGTTAACATAAGAGTACCTTAATGATTGATTAATGGTCCCGGTCACGTTGGACCTTAACGACCTTGGAGGCTTGAACCTAGTTCACTACCTCTAGATAGAAGGATAACTTCCCTTAACTATCCTGATATAAGACATTTTATTCTTATCTATCATTTCTTGGCCAATGTGTGGTCTGTGCCACTTGGCATAAAATCCATTAAGGTATTTTGGAACTATGTAGCAGAGCAAAAATTTCGAATAAAATCGAGACGTTTGCTTGAAGAGGATGAATAAATATATATAATTCCAAAAATACTTCATTAAATTCCAATAGAAACTAAAGTACTAGAAACAATGAAATAAACTGTCCATGCAAGGACTAAAGAAATAAAAATGTCCACGCATGGACTAAAGAAATAACAATGTCCTCATGAATAGTAGGATAGGGTTTGGGCAAAGGTGGCAGCGATCCCGACCGTTGGCCCGCACATACCGACATACGTGGTGGTGATTGGGTTGTTCCACCGGTTCCATGTGCACATCTTCTTGCACGGTAGGTGGTTGGGAGTGATGGGAAGGAGTGTTAGCGAAGGTAAATTGGTTCTAATTTTGGTCCCACTCATTAGGACCTTGGTAAGGCGATTCGGCATAAGAGTTCGAATCGTTTGAGATTTCTATGGGATGCGTGTCTGATCCTGACAACGGCATCTCCGGATCAGAGTCCTCGTCCATGGGATTTGGTTGATCTAATTGGTTTTGGTCGGCTGGGGGTGTATTAAAGTATTGGTTGGGGTTAAATTCATCATGGTATGAATGATGGGAATTGTGAGAGTGGTGTGAATGATGTGAATGGTATGAGTGATAAGAGTTTTGAGTATGAGAAGGTGAATGTTGCGACAATGGCCATGAATCCCCCGAATCCTAATAGGGGTTCGGGTGATGGGGATGTGAAGGGATATGTCCTGAAGGTCCTCCCCTCATTGGTCCTTTCCCTCTTCCCCTTACCCTTGTCGGCAGTTTCCTGTTAAAAATCAATTCAAAAACAATACTAATAACTTAATAATGAGATGAGTAATCCTAGGTCAAATCCTAGACTCGGAAGTCTAAGGAATGTGCTTGTGTAAGTTTGAGATTAAACACAAAAGGCTAGTGTTTAATTCTCTCAAACGTTAGCTCTGATACCAACCTGTCACACCCCGGCTTTCTACAGCCAATCCAAACACCGGCAGGCTCGGGTGGGGAATATCGTTACGTAAGTTGATAACATCACAGACAATTAAACACAGCACAGCGGAAGTCTTGGATTTAAATTACTATTACAAACCAAATGTTCAAAATACAGAATAATATGCAGGCTCGTAATAGAAGATCCACAGGCGGAACATAAATTGTACAAAAGAAAGAATATAAAACAGACTTTGGGCAGATCTAGGATTTGCAAGATCCTCTTATCACTACCGAGCACTTCCAGCCTATTTTCGTGTTGTACCTGCAAGCTTAATCTTTTGAAAATACGTCAGCTTTCGCTGGTAAATACACCCAACTGACTCATTTTGAAAACATTTAAAAATATGTTTAAGTGCGTATCAGCACAAAATATTTTATAACTTGGAAAAGTTGACGTTGTAACCTTGTTAACAGATTCACATGTTTGTCCATACATACAGGGCCCAATGGAAAAACCGAGACATGATTAACTACACACCACTTACAAACTCACAAAGGAGTTATCCCCAATGACATGGGTAGTTGTAGCATCTGTCGGGTGTATGCCTATACCTCGCGCTAAGGTAGTGGCCATTATCTAATGCAATGAGCCGAGGATATCCAGGACACGGTAGTTAACCCCGATGTTTAACATATCAAACAAAACTGATTAAACAGAATATGCGGATTTACTAGCCACAATACGACATTCGATTGGTCCCATTTCCGACCAAGCGGTAATAGTTTACCGTAACCCAAGCCCGTATAGGGGAAATAAGTCGAAAGTATTTACCTGAGCAAGTCTTCATTTAAACGTAAGATTTATTAACTCAGCCGTACACAAAAGCACTAAGTGCAGATAGCATTTACCACAATGTCTCTAGTCTGGATTATGGCATAAGCTAACCAATTAAATACTAACGGTCTTTCTTAAGTCATAGACTTAAACCGACTAGCGTACATGATCAAAACGTATAACACTAAATTAAACGATGATTGGATAGAATGTAGTTTAATCTCAACAAGTACTTTGACTTGTGTAATATGGATAAACTATAAACATTTTGGATTTTGAGACTTAATGACAAGGTTAGACCCGTTTTGGTTATTTTCGTAAACTAGTTACATATGCTTAAGCGTACGCATATCAGCGATATCAGGTAACCGGATAAGTTATGGACAAGTTCTATATGCCATTATATTTTAAATAAATTGTAACATCATTAGGATATCAACTTATATGCCCGTTAAGGTTTTAAAATGAAATTATGCCTCATAAGGGCATTTTTTGGTAATTTCATACTTTATAAAAGGAACTTGAATATAATTTAACGTTATAACCATAAATATTCAAGAAAAAATAACTAGTTTATGATATCATACTAGTAGGATATTAATTATATGTGTAATTTATCTTTTATTACCAAACCATGCACCGAAGGGGCATTTTGGTCATTTTACACATAGTTTATAAAGTATTTGGGATTCTGAGTTTATATCTTGTACCTACTCTAAAAATATTAAAATAAGTTTTAAAATCAGTAGGTAATAAGTCTTGGTTGGTAAATATGGTTTAAAACCATACTATGCGCCGAAACGACGATTATGTCGTAAAATGACGATTTGTGTGATGTTTAAAGAAAACTGATGTTAAGATCAGATTAACATGTCTTAGATATGTTATTTTATATAACATATCAGTAGGTAAAAGATTATTTCAAAAGATGTGATTAAAACCATTTTATAAGCCGCAAGGGCCTTATCGTCATTTATCGACATAATACAAGGACTTGTTCATAAACTAAGTTTATAATCTGGTTTGACATCCCAAATAATCCTACTTATAATATTACATCATTAGGAAACTCATTTTCAAGTTCATTATCATTAAAACCTCTTTTATGCAAAAAGGGCATTTTAGTCAAAGTGGCATAATTACGGAACTTGTGAATAAACTCAGATTCTGATTATGATCAGTAATATAACCTCAGAGGGTTGTGGTACATTATATTACAATCATAATGCAACTTCAGATTAGTAGCTTACTAATCTAAATCGGGTCAGAATTGAAAGTCAAAGCAGAAGTCAAACTTCGCGACTTTCGGTTGCGAACCGACCGTAGAACTGAAATTGACGAGCCGAACATGCGCTTACATGTTCTAATAATTATTACCAACTTGTTTAAGTGTCAAAACATGTTTCATAACATATATAAGATCAATTTATAACATTTCCGAAAAATGGCATGTTTGACTTTTTAATATAATAACTTTAACCCGTCAATTGGTCTAGCAAACGTGATCTTCAGGATGTGCCCTTTATAGGGACTAACACCTACCTTATTACCATCACTTAGCCATGGTCGTTACGAAGAATGGCTGGACCATAATGGTCTTAACCGAAAGTCAAGGCGTTTTTCGTAAAATGCTTGACTTTTGGTTATAAAAGCCTATAAACGAAAATGCAAGAGGAAGGAACACTTACAAGTGGTTCCTAGGATGCAGTAGAACTAAGTTGGATGCTCTTTTCAGTTTGGAACTTCCAGAGGAGGGAGATAGAGTTATGAATGAGAAAGGTGCAAGTTTGAATGATGAACCATGGCACCTATTTATAGTTGGAGAGCTTGAAGGAGGTGATGCCAGGTGTTAAGGGGTGTAAGAGGAAGCTTACAAGTGTCCTAAAACGTGGCATAGCAGTTTGGAAAGCCATGGTTTCGAATCAAATAGTTTTTGGCAATTTGTGTAGAGGCCAAGCAAATTTTCTACTGACTAAGGTCTCTCGCGCCCCGCGAGAGACCCAGGCCTGGTCTCTCGCGCCCCGCGAGCGCCTCATGGCCAGAATCAAAGTTTGACACTTTTAGCCCCTTAACTTATAAAACCTTCTAAAACACCTTTGTAGCATATTTAGCCCTCCGTAACCAATATTTGGCGTACCCGGGAGTATGGCCGGACATTGTCGAGCTCCCGATTCGTTAAAAGGTCACTCAGAGGTATAAATTAACATGTTGACACTTTTAACCCCTCCATCATCCAACTTTCACATATTTACAGATTTAATCCCTCTCGTCCAACAAATGGAACGTATGAGAGTTAGGACTTCGTAAAGGATCATTCAGAGGCTCACTTTAAGCATTTTGACATATCAGTCACTCAGAGGCTTAGTTTGAGCATGTTGACACCTTTAGTCTTTAATAGACTTAATTAAAATACAACACGTGTCACTATATTATTGGACACGATTTTACAGGGTGTTACAGCAATGGCAAGTTAGACCTAGAAATGCAGGTCGCACAACGAACCTTGACCCTGCGCGGATCAAACAACCCTCTAGCCGCGAAGTCCTAAAACCTAGCACAAGGCGAAGACCAATATGAGAGCAACTCATAGTCTTGAGAAAAGGACTTAATCCCTACAACTCCACGCTGACTAGAAAGCACTGACAAAGCCACGCGGAAGGGTGAAGCACAAAGAGGTGTTGACCAAATACAAGGGTACAAAGTGGCAGAGCTGTGACCCAATAGCCGCTCGGCAGGTTGTGTCAAACTGCGTCGCATGAACAGTAATGCAGAAGACAGAATGTATGCAAGGAGATACACGTGGCACCAACCAAACTCACGCCAGCGACTGTCACACGATCTCCACTATCGGCTGATTACAGGTTTGACACCAGGGACAGCTGCCATGACACGTGGCTCCACTCGCCATGCGCCAAGCGCACCTCTTACCAAAGATCATTAATGGTCGATGCAGAGGAGACAGAATGGATAATCTTAGTCTTCGGGCCTTAGCCCAAGGCCCATCAGCCCATCTCCTAAACACTTCACTTCGGCTATAAAATAAGGATCACACCACAAGCTAAAACCATCTACAACAACTTACAGTCACAATACAATTGCATGCTACTTTGAGCTAACTTGCTTATTACTTACAATCCCAAATACTTATTATCACGCCGAAGTGGGGTCACGGAGAAAACCCTCCCCCTTTCTCCCCTGACGAGGCTAACGGCGTTGCTAGTTTTGCAGATAACTCGAAGTGAGATCACCCAAAAGAGCAAATGAGAGGCAACCTTTTATGTAGAAGCATTGAGCTGTAACTAAGATATCTCCAGATACTTCTCGGTTCAGCCAGTGTTTCTTCATTGGCGCCATCCGGTTTTTACTCACCTTTGCATCCGTTTCTCGTTCGTAAGGTCTTCGGGCTGAGGGCAAGAACCCAGTTCATAACCCTCAATCCGACGGACAAGTGGAAGAAGGTTCTTCCGGAAATGCTGGTGTTCACCATGACTTGGGTCGTGTGAACATCCCGGTAACTCCCGGAGTTCAAATGGAAACTCCCTGTGTTCCAATCACATCTATTTTACCTCCGGGTGAAACTCCGATGTCTTGGTACATCAAATCTCAAACGGCCCTGAATGCCATCTATGCGCAACTCTGTGCTCAAATATATACTTCCACTGCGCCGGCGCAACCACCCATTACTCACGTGCACGCCTCGCCTGCACCACGAGTACTCAGTTATGACTCGCCGGCTGGACCAAGTGTTCCATCACACCTCCGTACCAGGGAAACAGAGTATTCTCAATCGCTGCCAAAATATGAGTCCAACACTCATAGGCGAGCGTCCATCCACTCACGGCTGGGCCCGCGTCCTCTAGAGGGGTGGGACACCTAGCGTGAGGAGGATAGAACATATGGCGAGGGTGACAGCTCCAGTGTGTTTCACCGGCTACCCAAAGATCATATTGCTTACAAGTCTGTGCCACAGGCTGTATATAACCTGGAGGCGGAGTTGAACTACAATCTGATCTACAAGCCGGCAGAAGCAGCCTAACACTCGAAGTTTATCAAGGAGATCGCGCTTGCCCCACTTGAGCGCGCGAAACTACCCTCCAATGTGGGTAAGTTTAGTGGGTTAACAGACCCAGATGACCACATGCGCTTGTTCACGAGCGCAGGTCTAATCGGAGGCTGGACGCTGCCTATGTGGTGTCACTTGTTTGTTCAAACCCTTACAGGCGTTGCGCGCCTATGGTTTGACAACTTACCCACGGGTAAGCTCATGTCATGGAACGACCTCAAAGACAAGTTCCTGACGCATTTCAGCCAACAACAGCGGTACGTCAGAGATTCTTCTGAACATTTGGCGGTGTGATGATGAAAATCTTGAAGACTTCATCACCCGCTACAATAAAGAGGTGCTGGAGATTGGAGATGTGCACGAAGACTTGATTCGCGCACAATTCAAATACGTTGTCCGCTGCGACGAGATGATCAAAGTCTTGTCGGGAACAACTGGCCTCCCAAAAAGCTGGGAGAAACTAATGGCGGCAGCAAAGGTTTACGCACAGATGGAGCGTAACTTAAACTCCAGCAGACCTCCTCTACCCCAATATCGTCCGCAAGACTTGAGTAGAAGTTTTGCGAAGAAGAATAAGAAAAGTTGGAGGGAATCCAACCAAAGCGCCTCTTACTCACCAGTCGATGCTCGCACGACGATTAATAAGACTGCTACCCAAAGAGCAATCAAGCAAGATAATCGCGATCGTCAGTGGATGCCACTGATGAAGACTTTAGCGGAGGTGCTCAGTACAGAAGATCACCAGTTTAAACAGCCACCGCCGATGCGCAACAAAAAATGTCAAGACCCTAACCTTTTTTGCGATTATCATAAGGGTAAAGGACATGCAACCGACAATTGCATCTCCTTCCGCACGGAGATCGAAAAGGCGCTGAAAAGTGGGAAGCTCACCCACTTACTTCAAAACGTGCGTAAGGAGGTGCACCAGATTACTCGTGGCGAAGAAGGCCTGGGTAACAAGAAGATGAAAGCATTTGTTCATATGATCCAAGGTGGCCCATCGTGCAAGCGCGACCACCAGAAGAGTTGTACGCCACACTGGCGTGAACAACAAGTCATTTTCCCCATAGTTCCCGTGGGTCCGCAAGAAGAACGTCCGGTCGTGATAACTGGCATCTTTGGCCATATCGCACTGACTACATGTTCATAGACCCGAGAAGTTCTATGAACATCATATATGAACAATGTTTCCAACAGTTGGACCCAGAGGATAAGGCACGCTTGGAGCTGGTCGACTTCCCACTGATTAGTTTCTGCAACGAAGTCGTCTTTCCACTAGGTCAGATCTCATTCCCGGTAACTCTTTCCGATGGGCGACACTCGCGCACGGTCTCAGTTAACTTCATGGTCATGCCCGCTACATCGCGCCATGACGTGTTGCTAGGCTGGCGCGCTCAAAGAGAGTTCAGCATGATCACCTCCACTCCTCATGCTGCCTACAGTTTTCCGACAGAAACCGAGGTGGCCATCATGTACTCGAGGAAGGAGATCATGTCCATCGACGAGGAACCACCAGTGAAGGTACCAAAGTCACCATCCAATGGCGAGCCGGAGAAATGGGTACTCAACAATAAGTACCCAGAACAAACAGTGTTGCTAGGACCCGCCATGACCCCCGTAGTCAAGGCACGGTTAAAACAACTCATGTTCTGCAATGTAGATATTTTCACTTGGTCGCCACTGATTGGTTTCTGCAACGAATTCGGCTTTCCAAGGGGTCAGATCTCATTCCCAGTAACTCTTTCCGATGGTCGACACTCGCGCACGGTCTTAGTTAACTTCATGGTCATGCCCGCTACATCGCGCCATGGCGTGTTGCTAGGCCGGCGCGCTCAAATAGAGTTCAGCATGATCACCTCCACTCCTCATGCTGCCTGCGGTTTTTCAATAGAAACCGGGGTGGCCATCATGTACTCGAGGAAGGAGATCATGTCCATCGACGAGGAACCACCGGTGAAGGTACAAAAGTCATCATCCAATGGCAAGCCGGAGAAATGGGAAATCAACAACAAGTACCCAGAACAAACGGTGTTGCTAGGACCCGCCATGACCCCCGCAGTCAAGACGCGGTTAAAACAACTCCTGTTCCGAAATGTAGATATTTTTGCTTGGTCGCCAGCGGATATGACAGGGGTACGAAGGAAATTGCAGAGCACGCGCTGCACACATTTCCATCAGTTCAGCCTATCGTTAAGAAAAAGTGCAGTTTTGGTCCTGAAAAAACTCGCGCACTGAACGAGCAAGTTTCAGAGCTCCTCCAAGCCGGCATCATCAGAGAAGTACGATATCAAACATGGGTAGCCAATCTAGTCATGGTCCAGAAGCACAACGGCAGTTGGCGTATATGCGTCGATTTCAAAGATCTGAACAAGGCATGTCCCAAAAACTGCTACTATTAACCGAAATCGACAAAAGGGTGGACTCCCTCGCTTCATTCAGGTGGAAATGCTTTCTTGACTACTACAAAGGCTACCACCAGATACAAATGAAGAAAGAGGACGAAGACAAACCGCATTCCGCACTTACAAGGGAATCTTTTTATACAAAAAGATGCCCTTCGAATTGTGCAACGCAAGAGCCACCTACCAGCGTTTAATGGACCATGTCTTCAAGATGACATTGGCGAACTATGGAAGTGCACATTGATGACCTAGTCATCATGAGCTCGGATGAAGAGAAGATGTTGACAAACGTTTACAACATGTTTGCATCCTTGCGCAAGGCTAACTTGAAGCTGAACCCCAGTAAGTACTCGTTTGGAATGGAAGAAGACAAATTTTTGGGATTCATCATCACGCGCGACGGTTTCAATGTTAATCCTTAGAAAGTGGAAGTGATTCAGCGTATGCCTTCCCCTCGACCATCAAAGAAATGCAACGGTTGGCGGGGAGATTGGCTACGCTGAACAGGTTCTTGGCCAACCACGCGATGAAGTCCTTCCCATTCATAAGCACTTTGAGGAATTGTGTTTAGCAGAACAAGTTTCAGTGGACTCCGAATGCGAAGAAAGCCTTCACACAAATGAAGGAGTGCTTGATTCAGCTGCCTACGCTCACGGCACCGCAAAAGAACGAGCCACTGATCCTTTACTTGTCCGCTTCGGATATCGCTCTGGGCGCATTCTTACTAGTAGAGCGCGCAGAGTCCGAAGTCCAATATACTACGTATGCAAAATGCTAACTGACCCGGAGACAAGATATCCAATCATGGAAAAGCTTGCTCTTACTTTAGTCCATGCATCACGCAGGTTGCGTCGGTATTTTTCCGGCCATGTGATAACAGTTCTCACGAACTATCACTTAGGCCAAATTTTGTCCAAATCGGACATATTTGGTCATCTGGCAAAGTGGGCGATTGAGCTTGGTGGACACAATATTGTGTACAAACCACGCCCAGCATAAAAGGCCAGATACTAGCTGATTTTGTTACAGAAGTACCAAGCAATAAAGCGCAAGAGTGTGAAGCTGTACAGAACCCAGTGTCGGTCACAGATGACCGTGTATGGATACCTCACACAGACGGCGCATCCAATGATGATGGCGCAGGGCAGGTTTCCGTCTAATAAGCCCCGACAACCAAGAGTTCACTTACGCCATTAGGCTGGATTTCAAAAGCACGAATAATGAAGCTGAGTACGAAGCGTTTCTAGCAGGCCTTCGGTTGGCCATCAAAATGGGGGCCAAGAATTTGAAAGCACACGTCGTTTCCCTTTTCGTCGTAGGACAGGTCAATGGCCTGTATGATGTAAAGGGCGAAACGATGATCCTATATCTTGAACAGGCGCAAGCCTTAATAACCAAATTCCAAAGTTTCAAAATAACCCACATTAACCGAAGCGAGAATAAACATGCCGACGCACTTAGCAAGCTAGCTGCTACAAGCTTCAAGCACCTCGTACGGGAAGTGCGCATCGAGGTGCTCAAGAACCCTTCTGTTCCGTTGAGTCAAGTAAACATCATCGAAATGGGAAATCCTTCCTGGATGTCTCCCATAATCATGTTCTTGTAGTCTGGGGTCCTCCCAGAAAACAAGGCGGAAACAAGAAAGGTCCAGAACAAGGCACTCAACTACGAAATGGCGGACGGTATCCTTTACCGAAAGTCATACCTTGGACCACTTCTCCGCTGAGTTAACCCGCAAGAGGCAGAATACTTGATCCGTGAAATACATGAAGGGTTATGCAGAATTCACGTCGGTCCGCGCATGGTCATCGCAAAGATCATGAACGCCAGCTACTATTGGCCTGGCATGCACTTAGATGCGGTCGAAACACTACGGAAATGTGCCTCAAGCCAACGACAAAGGCAAAGACGTTCGCCCCCAGAATCCCTTGATCCCAGTGACATCAGCATGGCCCTTCCAACAATGGGCAATCGATATGGTGGGACCTTTCCCAGATGCCCAGGCGTGGTGAAGTTCATAATCGTAGCCGTCGATTACTTAACCAAGTGGGTAGAAGCAAAGCCCCTTGCATCCACTATAGCAACTGTAGTGCGCAAATTCATTTGGGAGCACATCATTTGCTGCTTTGGGTTACCCCTGCGTCTTGTCAGTGATAATGGCCACAATTTTTCCGCTGAAGAACTACAATTGTGGATGGAGGAAATTTACATCGAACATGTGTTCACTTCGGTCGCGCATCCCCAAGGGAACGGCCAAGTGGAAAGCATAAACAAGAGTATCGTCGAAGGGATCAAGACGAGATTAGGGATGGCGCGGAGAGGCTGGGTAGATAAGTTACCAAGCATCCTCTGGGCTCATCGAACCATGCCAAAAACCAGCACCGGCGAGACACCATTCAGCCTAGTGTATGGGACGAAGGCAGTGATTGCTGCGGAAATAGGTCTCCCATCACCGCGCATGCTAGCTTTGCAAAAACAGAATAATGAAGACGAGCGCAGACTCGACTTGGACCTCTTGGAAGAAAGGCGTGAAAATACCACAATCAACGAAGAAAAGTACAAGTCCAGGCTCGAGAAATATTACAATGCGCGAGTCTGCATATGTACCTTCCTACCTGGCGATTTCGTTATGAGAGACAACGAAGCGTCCAACGCTGAAAGTCCAGGAAAACTCGCACCCAAGTGGGAAGGCCCTTACATAATCCAGGAAGTCCTAGGAAAGACCCTCAAACGTTTGGACGGCACAAACATTCCTAGGACCTGGAATACACAACAGCTAAGGCGGTGCTACATGTAAATTAGAAAAATTTATGATCTGTCTATTTTGTACATGGCTCTTATGCCTTATTGTTAATAAAGACAACGGATACATGATTTTCTTTATCTAGATGTTTTGTTACAAATGCGCGAAACCACTTTGGGTATACGCGAAAACACCTTGGTACAATATGACTCATGAACAAAATTCAAGATCCTACAAACACTCATCCCTCACTCTCTTCAACCTCGGCCACATCTGGGAATATATCCTTTAAACGATCAACATAGTCATCATGCTAGAGCGCCTCGCTCACTAGATCCATCGTCAGAAGTTGATGACGGTCATACTCTTTCTTCGCCTCGGAGAAGGCAACTTCAGTATCGACCCCACAAGTGGACGCGCGGCTAGTCTCCCATTGAACGTCCAACACATGAGTGACATGGTGTGCACCCTCAGCGTAGCCTTGCGGATATCCATCATGGTGCACAATGACCATTAGCTTGGCCACTACGCTGTCCAACTCTATCGAGTTTAGGATAGAGTTTGCAATCTGCAAAAGAAGCAAAACAGGATGAGAATCAAGACAAAGTGATCAAAGTAAAACGGAGAACTTACATTGATAACTCCATGTTGTTGCATCCACAGCATGTTGTTCGTCAGCGACTCCTCTAGAGACTCCGAGATGGCGCGGGCGGCTTTAGAATCTTCTAATTTTTTCTCCCCCGCCCCCACTTTGGCCTCCGTCACGCGCAGCTTCTCCTAATCCTCCAGGTGCATGCGCTGCAATTCGGCCTTTTCAACCAAGGCCACCTGGAGATCCTTCTTAGCGCCCTTAAGCGCCGCGCAAGCCTCCTCCTGGTTACATACAACAAGGTTAGTCTGGCAATCTTTTGATCCTGTAAAAAAAGGGCGAATCTTCTACCTCCTTCTGCTCGTTGCGCTCACGATGCGCCCAGGCCTCCTTGGCCACAGCAGAAGTTGCCTCCTCTTTTTTAATGTGCTCTACTTCTCCGCGCATCCTAGCCACCTACTCTCTTAAATATTTTTTCTCGTGGTTGTCCCTTTCACATGCCTCCCTCCACAACTTGCACTCCTCCGTAGGTGTGGCAGCGGAGCCTTCTGCTTTCTTTTTCTACCCCTGCATGGACCACTCTTCGGTCCGCTGGGCTTCAGGGAACTTCGCCCTCTCAGCCTCCAGCTCAGATTTTTGCACAGCCACTTGGGCTCGCTCCTGGACCAGGTCCTTCTTAGCAGCTTCAAATTTCTCTTTATCCTTGTGCATGCTCTCCATTCCCTTATGATCTTGTGTGTGTTAGAGGCAGAGCTAGCAGCTGCTTGGAGGTACGCACGATAAGTTTGCTTGTGGTCTCGTTCTGCATGCGCGCACACCTCTGCTGGGGGAAAGCGCCCTTGAACCACTCACGGCACGCCAGCCAGTGAGTGAACTTGTCACCCCTCTTAAGCTTCCATACATGAGTGTGGATCTCATCAGCGCGGCCGTCAGAAAAAGACCTGTAATAGTAGTCACCTGAGGTTTCGTTCGGGCAAATCGAGGACCCTTCGGCAGAAGGGCACTCCCCAGATTCTCCAACTTCACCCCTGAACGCCGGCTCTACTGCATGAGCCAAACATCTTCAATACCCTCAACCGGTTCACCACCAACCACCACCTCCTCAACTGGTTCACCACCAACAACTTCCTCCACCACTTCCTCAGGCACAACGGCCTCCACATCCACCGGTAACTCCGCCGCCCCAGCACTCTCTTCCCCACCCTTTGCACTCGACGCTTGCGCCGTCTCAAACACTGGTGGAGGCATATATATCTCAATGGGCGCGGCCGGAGCGGTTGGGGCAACAAAAGGTCTTCACCTTTCCCTGTAGGATAATGGACAGTTAGACAAGTGGAACAGGAAGTGAAGTATAAAACACAAGTCAAAAGACATTTACCCAAGGAAAGTTTTGCGGCGAGCACATCTAGGTTCCGCGCTTCCCTGTTATTTTCCACGCAGCCATCTAGGGAGGCTGTGCTGCAAAATCGCTCTTTGGAGCCTTCTTCCCCTTAAGGGGCTCCGGGCTGGACTCCTCGTCAATGGGGTCCTCCAGATCAGCAACCGGAATGCCGGCCATCTCGCGTGGCTCCGGCTTCGGCTTCTTTAAACCTACACGTACGAGACCCTCCAAGGAATCAGAGACTACTACATAGTCATTCCAAGTGTCTGGCACATAACACGTACCTTTGGGCGGATCCGCCCTAGGTTGAGTCGCCTTTTTCTCTACCACCGTGCTTGGCCCCGCGCGCCTCCTTTTCTTGGGATCTGGGCCAATGCCCAAATTCTTCAGTGTGCCTGCATCAACGTGCAACATAATAAGCAGTCTGAAAAGATAAAACAATCAAACTATGAAGGTCTACCACTCTCAGGCGCGGGGGCTGCCAGATCTGCGCTCCTGGGAAGCTCAAAGATTCCCAGGATCTGTGTGTACCATGTTGGCTCCTCTGGGCCAAGGGCGATGTTTTCCATCTGCCCATTCTCCCGTTGGAACCACCACATACAGCGCCACCCCAGTAAAACCGTGCATATTGTTAGTCTATACACAAGGAGAAATAAGGAAAAATGGAAGAATGAAACAAAGGTACTTACTTTTCTCCCCTTCCATGTAAACCGGTTTCTCCCGACGGTTAGGTTTCCATACCAGACTCATGCCCGGCGCCACCAGCATCCGCTCTAGCAACTGGACCACCGGGATATCTTTCATCTCCAAATACAACGGCTCCTCTGCTGGTATAGGAGATGTCTCCACAGCAATGTCTTCCACCCCCCGGAAGTGCATCCGGAGGGGAATCACACCGACCTTCACAAAAAAGAATTTTGCCTTCCAATCATGGTAGAACTTTATAACACCCTTATATATATATATATATGTATATATATATATATATAATACTACTTACATTGAATACCCCAAAATAGATAAATGTTTAAGTGTTTAAGATCATTTACATCTTATATCATTATCAATACATGACTAGACGAAACAAAAACGGAAGCATGGAATTTAAACATGTTCGGTACTTTGGCGTGACTTGATCTTCATTGTAACTTGACTTGTAAACCCCTTAAAAACTGAAAATATATAACTTATTAGTTACATGTTCAATTGAAATGAATATACCATAACAATTTAATAAAATAATAAATTTATTTTTACAATTTACAGTGTGGCGTCGGCGATGGCATGACGACGCCGCGTAAAAACATGCGTATGATCAATACCACCGTAGACAGTAGCATAAGGCGTCGGGTGTTTTACATTGCGGCGACGACGGCCATAGATGACGTCGTCGATGACACTTACTGCAGTGTTTTTACTGTTGTTTGTTTATTCACCCGTTCAACCCGTTTCGAGTACCGTGTATCATCACATGACTTCGGACTTACAGAAATACGTCCACAAAGTGTTATCCTTTACTTTCGTTGCTGTAATGTCGTCCTCATGAACGTTTATACCAATCAAACTATGTATATATATATATATATATTTTTTGTGAATTTCGTAAGTCGGCATTTTAACCAAATTTTGGCCAACGTACTTACTAACTCTGCCTTTTCATGTAAAATAACTGATTATATTGTATCCTTATTTTCGTATTAAGGACATTATGGTTGTATATTCAATTACTCTGTTTTTACGTATAAAATTTTCTTACTTTCGATTTTACCCTTCAACCATAATTCACCAAACATGGTTGATATGTTATTTCCGGCATTCACTTAGACTCCATTTGGACATTTTTGTTGTTTTAGCGATATTTATCGCTTTATTCAACTAATCCTCATTTGTTCCAATATTTAAACCCGTTTGATCTTTTCAGGGAAGTACATCACCTTCCTTGACCAAACTTTTGCTAATTACCTTTTTATGACCCGTTTGGTTTCTTTAGCGAAGTCCATCGCTTTATTCGACCAAACCTTTGTCTATTCCACTATTTTATCCGCTTGGTTACTATAGCAAAATCCATCGCTTATTTAACGAAACTTTTATCTATTTCTTTATTTTGACCCGTTTGGTTACTTTAGCGAAATCCATCGCTTTATTCAACCATACCTTTATCTATTTCTTTATTTTGACCCGTTTGGTTACTTTAGCGAAATCCATCACTTTATTCAACCAAACCTTTGTCTATTCCACTATTTTATCCACTTGGTTACTTTAGCGAAATCCGTCGCTTATTTAACCAAACTTTTATCTATTTCTTTATTTTGACCCATTTGGTTATTTTAGCGAAATCCATCGCTTTATTAAACCAAACCTTTATCTTTTTCTTTATTTTGACCTCACACATTCGGTTCAATTGTGAGAAACCCCTCACTTAATAATGAACCGAATTTCATTTGGGTTATCTTCATTATTTAATATACATCACTACAAGGATCGTAATTAAAATTCTACAAAGCAATAAGCCACGTAAAGAGTGTATCGGACTTGGTTTGACCTTCCTTAGCTCCACTCGAGTCGCCTAAACAGTGCAACCCAATTATTATTAGGAACTCGTAATTCAAGTCTCTAACATGTAAACTTGCCAACGATCAATCACACGTCATCTTCATATGATTTCATACATTATCAATATCAAATCTTTCATTAAAGCATTTTGTCAAACATCTCATGGGCATGAATGAAAACTTTTCGTTTTCATAAATTCATGAAATTTATAAACTCAATCCCGTATATTATGAATCAATTATCAAAGAGTTTAATCTCTAATGCAACATATCTATTTAAAAGCCTCATGTCAAGCTAACTCAATTTACAATTTAGCTTCTTTCATGTTAGCATCAAAACCCACTTGTTCATTCAATCATATATAAACCCTAACATATGAATTATGCTAGAATCTTCCCTAGTTTAGCAAGCATTGTAAGTTTGAACACTTATTTGTCATGAATTCTATCATAAGATCTATAATTTATTCCAAACTTAGATTCATGGTTCCTCTCTAACAATCATACTTCACCAAACTAAGAATTTCCACATACCTTATGATCTCCTTGATTAGATGATTCTTAATCTCAGTTCATGCACTGATTTCGGGCTTGATTTCACTTCCAATTTGAAGTATTTATGAGTTTTAGGGTTGAGCTATTTTTCCCTCTTCTCTACTGCCCTGGTCGACCTCTTAGACACACACTTGTATGTGTTTTTGGTTTTTATTGCCTTTTTGTATTAACTAGTTCCCCAAGTGCCTAATTCGGTCCTCCAAGTTTGGTTTATATACATGGGCACTATCTAAATGTTTTCATTAGTTATTAAGCAAATAACTAATTAGTTTTTAAATCCATCAAATAGTTATGGATGTAATATATTTTTCTTTTACATCAAATATAACTATATATTATATGTATATTTTCGGGACATTACAAGCCTATTTCCTTTTAAAGGGGCTCTCCACTAACTGGGTTAAATGCCCCCGATTATTTATGTAATTTAATATTTTTGGGGTATTACAAATCTATCCCCTTAAAAGGATTTCGTCCCCGAAACACGTATACGTACCGAAAAGAGGAGGGTAGAGTCGTATCATTTCCTCTTCAGGCTCCCAAGTGGTATCTGCACCCTTTCGATGCTCCCACTTGACTTTTACTTGATTTATTTCTTCGTTCCTTAATGCTTTGACCTTTCGGTCAAGGATTGCTACCGGCTTTGCCGCGTAATTGAGTTTATTATCTACCTCTATGTCTTCATATTGAATGTAGGTTGTTTTGTCGGCTAAACATTTTCGGAGATGTGAAACGTGGAATGTATTGTGTATTCTACTCAACTGTTCCGGTAATTCTAATTGATATGCCACCTTGCCCACTCGACCGATAATTTTAAAAGGCCCAATAAATCGCGGGCTTAATTTTCCTTTTTTCTAAATCGTATGATCCCTTTCCAAGGAGACACCTTGAGCATTACCATATCGCCTATTTGAAATTCAATAGGTCTTCGTCTTTTATCGGCATATGACTTTTGCCGATCTTGGGCTGCCTTTAAGTGGTTTCGTACTATGTTTATCTTTTCATTTGTGGCTTTAATCACATCCTTGTGGGAAAGTTCTCTTGGACCCACTTCATCCCAACACACTGGGGTTCGACACTTCCTGCCATATAGCATTTCGTAAGGCGCCATGCTAATACTCGAATGGTAGCTGTTGTTGTATGAAAATTCAACCAATGGCAAATAAGCATCCCAACTGCCGCCAAAGTCAATAATACATGCTCGAAGCATATCTTCTAATGTTTGAATTATTCGCTCGCTTAGCCCATCTGTTTGAGGGTGATAGGCAGTACTAATCAGCAGTTTTGTGCCCATATGCTTTTGAAAATCTTGCCAAAATTTCGAAGTAAATCGAGTATCTCTATCGGATACAATTGATATTGAGACTCCATGGAGCGCTATAATTTCATTTACATATACTTCCGACATCCTTTCTGAAGTGTAAGTCTCTCGAATTGGGATAAAATGAGCGTTTGTCGTTAATCTATCAACGACCACCCAAATGGCATCGAATCCTCGAGCCGTCCTTGGTAGTTTGGTCCATAGATCCATAATAATGTGTTCCCACTTCCATACTGGTATTTCTAGCGGTTGGAGCTTGCCATAAGGCTTTTGATGCTCTGCTTTTACATGCAAACAAGTTAAACATTTCTCGACGTATTTCGCTATATCTCTCTTCATCCCCGGCCACCAATAATTTTATCTCAGGTCTCTGTACATTTTGGTTGCTCCCTGGTGAATTGAATAACGTGATTTATGAGCCTCGTCGAGTAAAAGATCTTTTATCCCACACATGTTTGGGACCCAAATTCTACCGCTTCGGTATTTCAGACCGTTCTCTCTGTCCTCAATATCTCTTACTAATCCCTTTAATCGTTCTTTTCCCCAATTCTTTTCCTTTGTCGCCTCTTCTTGTGCTACCCGAATTTTCTCCAGCAATCCAGAAGTAACTATGAGTTACATGGATTGTACCCGAATAGGTACATATACCTCATTTCGACTAAGGGCATCTGCCACTACGTTAGCTTTTCCTGGATGATAATGTATTTCACATTCATAGTCTTTCACCCTCTCTAACCAACACCTCTGTCTCATATTTAATTCCTTTTGATCGAAGAAATACTTTAGGCTTTTATGATCGGTAAAAATGACGCACTTTACTCCATACAAGTAGTGTCTCCAAATTTTTCCAATTCTAGGTCATGCGTCGGATATTTCTTTTCGTGGACTTTTAACTATCTTGAGGCATAGGCAATCACCTTGCCTCGTTGCATAAGCACGCACCCAAGGCCTAGGTGTGATGCATCCGAATATACTACTAAGTCGCCAGTGCCATCCGGTAAAGTCAGTACCGGAGCACTGGTCAACCACTCTTTAAGCGTTTGGAATGCTTTTTCTTGTTCATTGCTCCAGGCAAACTTTTCATCTTTGCGGGTTAACCTACTCAATGGTGAGGTAATCTTAGAGAAATCTTGAATGAGTCGTCTGTAATAACCCGCCAGTCCTAAAAAGCTTCTTATTTCTGAGGGACTTTTCGAAGAATTCCATTTAGACATTGCTTCTATCTTGGACGGATCAACCAAGATTCCATCTGTGCTAATGATGTGCCCAAGGGATTGCATTTCTCGAAGCCAAAAGGCACATTTTGAAAACTTTACGTAGAGCTTTTCTCTTTTAAGTGTTTCCAACACTTCACGCAAATGGTGCGCATGATCCACCTCACTTCTTAAATAAACAAGAATATCATCGATGAACACTATTACTGATTTGTCTAACATTGGCTTGCAAATCCGGTTCATAAGATCCATGAAGGCCGCGGGTGCATTTGTTAGCCCGAAGGACATTACAAGAAATTCATAATGTCCATATCGTGTACGGAAGGCTGTCTTGGGTATGTCTTCCTCTTTCACCCTCAATTGATGGTATCCCGACCTCAAATCGATTTTCAAAAACCAACTTGCTCCTTGAAACTAATCGAATAAATCGTCAATCCTTGGGAGAGGGTATCGATTCTTTACCATAAGTTTATTTAACTCCCGGTAATCAATGCACATACGCATACTTCCGTCCTTCTTCTTCACAAATAACACCGGCGCTCCCCAAGGGGAGACACTAGGTCGAATAAATCCTTTGTCAAGCAGATCTTGTATTTGTGATAACAATTCTTGAAGTTCCAACGGTGCTAATCTATATGGTGCTTTGGCCACCGGCTTCGCACCTGGGATTAATTCGATTTTAAATTCCACCTCGCGTTCGGGTGGTATCCGGTAAGTCCTCCGGAAATACCTCTTCAAATTCTTGTACGATCGGCACATCTTTAATCATTGGTGTCTTCTTTCCGGAATCAAATATATATGTTAGATAAGCCTTGCACCCGTGTTGAATAAGTCTGCGGGCTTTCACTATAGAGCACATGATGGGATTGCTGTTCTTTTCTCCATAGATATTGACATGTCTTCCACTTGGAGATATTAATTGTATCTCTTTACGGAAGCATATTACATTGGCGTGATAACGGGACAGCCAATCCATTCCAATCACTACTTGGAATTCCCCATTGACATAGGTATTAAATCAACTAAGTAATCTTCATCCTCAATGCTCAATTTACAATTTCGGCATATGTTATAGACAGTAAAAGTTTTGTCATTACCTAGTTCTACCTCTATGGCATTGGTAATTTTGTTAATTGAAATGATGGGTGTTTAACAAACTCGTGCGAAACAAAAGATTTGTTTGCACCCGTATCGAATAAAACATGGGCAGGAATTAAATTTCCAGTAAAAATACATGTGACCACATCAGGTTCGACCTTTGCCTTGGCTGTAGTTATTTGAAAAGATCTTGCTCTCGGCTTTGGGACTTCTGTTTTCTTGTCGGTTATAACTTTCTTCCCTATCAATTCCGGGCATCCGGATTTCTTGTGGCCCGGTTGATAACATTTATAGCATACCGATATCTTGTTGGAGCAGTTTGAAGCTAAGATTCTCGTTTTCCCACATACCACACATGGCTTGTTTTTGAAATAACATTCGCCCTTATGAGCCCGGTTACAAATTTTGCAGTTTGGCGTTCCTCCCTTTATGTTCATTTTCTTTGAAGGCTCATTCAATTTGGTTTCTTCATCGGGCTTGGATTTACATCCAACGCTCTCCTTTCCCCTCTTTCCACTTGTTTCTTCAATTCTATCTCCCACTCTCGAGCGACATTCACAATTTCGGTAAGATGTTCATACTTCGAGGGTGTCATAAACTCTCTGTATTCCGCACTCAACATGTTATAATAATAATAAATCTTATGTTCTTCTGTTTGCACCAGTTCGTCACAAAACCTGAGTTTAAGAAACACCCCTGTGATCTTATCTATCGACTCTCCTTTTTGCCTTAATTGAATGAATTCTTCTTTGATTTTATTGATCACAGCCATTGGGCTATGGTGTTTAAGGAAAGGCACCTTAAACTCCTCCCATGTAATGGTTGTTGTAGTTTCGACCCCTTATTCCTTTTTGAGATTGTCCCACCAATCCTTCGCCTGACTCCTTAGTTGACCGGTTCCGTAAGCTACGAAATCGGTTGGGTCGCAATGGGTCCGTTCAAAAACTCCTTCAATATCGCTTATCCAGCGTTGACAAACAATTCGATCTACTTCTCCATTGTAAATTGGATGTTTACACGTCATAAATTTGTTATAAAGACATGATTTTCCATCTTTAGCCTTGCTTCGATCTTGATTAAGGCTTTCCTTTATTTACTTCATTCGTTCTTCTATTGTAGTTAGCATCGTTGTTTGCAATCTTTCCATAAATTCGGGTAAAGCCGCTTCCAGTGATTTTCCAACTTCTTCAGAAATTTTTGTTTTTATCTCCTCTGTCATAAGAGATACTGTATCCTCACCCGTTTCGTCAGACATCTCTTTACTGAAATGTCCAAAACATTTAGGTAAATACCTTGTTTGATTCTTTCCATATTGTTATATGGGAATTACTACTTATTATTCGGTATTATTCATGATGTATTACTCTTCTCAACTGTTTATGGTTAGTGTATTTCCCGGATTTGAGTGTATTAACATACTCCTCCATAAACATTAACTCATATTCTTTTCCATTATTTTCTATTAGGTTTCATTTCATATCTAGATCTTTCCAGATGTTTTGATCAAGCCTTGCACCGAACATATTTCGTTTTTAACCTTAAGCTCTGATTACCAACTTATAACACCCTTATTTATATATATATACAATACTACTTACATTAAATACCCCAAAATAGATAAATATTTAAGTGTTTAAGATCATTTACATCTTATATCACTGTCAATACATGACTAGACGAAACAAAAACGGAAGCTTGGAATTTAAACATGTTCGGTACTTTGACGTGACTTGATCTTCAATGTAATTTGACTTGTAAACCCCTTAAAAACTGAAAATATATAACTTATTAGTTACGTGTTCAGTTGAAATGAATATAACATAACAATTTAAATAAATAATAAGATTTATTTTTACAATTTACAGTGTGGCATCGGCGACGCACGTAAAAACATGCGTAGGATCAATACCACCTTAGACAGTAGCATAAGGCGTCGGGTGTTTTACATTGCGCCGGCGACGGCCATACATGACGTCGCCGACGACACCTACTGCAGAGTTTTTCTGTTTTTTGTTTATTCACCCGTTCGACCAGTTTTGAGTACCGTGTATCATCACATGACTTCGGACTTACAGAAATTCGTCCGCAAAGTGTTATCCTTTGCTTTCGTTGCTGTAATGTCGTCCTCATGAACATTTATACCAATCAAACTATGTATATATATATTTTTGTGAATTTCGTAAGTTGGCATTTTAACCAAATTTTGGCCAACGTGCTTACTAACTCTGTCTTTTCATGTAAAATAACTGATTATATTGTATCCTTATTTTCGTATTAAGGACATTATGGTTGTATATTCAATTACTCTGTTTTTACGTATAAAATTTTTTTACTTTCCGATTTTACTTCAACCATAATTCACCAAACATGGTTGATATGTTATTTCCGGTATTCACTTAGACTCCATTTGGACATTTTTGTTGTTTTAGCGATATTTATCGCTTTATTCAACTAATCCTCATTTGTTCCAATATTTAAACCCGTTTGATCTTTTTAGGGAAGTACATCACCTTCCTTGACCAAACTTTTGCTAATTACCTTTTTATGACCCGTTTGGTTTCTTTAGCGAAATCCATCGCTTTATTCGACCAAACCTTTGCTATTCCACTATTTTATCCACTTGGTTACTATAACGAAATCCATCGCTTATTTAACCAACCTTTTATCTATTTCTTTATTTTGACCCGTTTGGTTACTTTAGCGAAATCCATTGCTTTATTTAACCAAACCTTTATCTATTTCTTAATTTTGACCCGTTTGGTTACTTTAGCGAAATCCATCACTTTATTCAACCAAACCTTTGTCTATTTCACTATTTTATCCGCTTGGTTACTTTAGCGAAATCCGTCGCTTATTTAACCAAACTTTTATCTATTTCTTTATTTTGACCCATTTGGTTATTTTAGCAAAATCCATCGCTTTATTCAACCAAACCTTTATCTTTTTCTTTATTTTGACCTCACACATTCGGTTCAATTGTGAGAAACCCCTCACTTAATAATGAACCGAATTTCGTTTGGGTTCTCTTCATTATTTAATATATATCACTACAAGGATCGTAATTAAAATTCTACAAAGCAATAAGCCACATACCTTAAAGCTCCCTTTTAAGAGTGTATCAGACTTGGTTTGACCTTCCTTAGCTCCACTCGAGTCGCCTAAACAGTGCAACCCAATTATTATTAGGAACTCGTAATTCAAGTCTCTAACATGTAAACTTGCCAACGATCAATCACAAGTCATCTTCATATGATTTCATACATTATCAATATCAAATCTTTCATTAAAGCATTTTGTCAAACATCCCATGGGCATGAATGTAAAACTTTTCGTTTTCATAAATTCATGAACTTTATAAACTCAATCCCGTATTATTATGAATCTATTATCATAGAGTTTAATCTCTAATGCAACATATCTATTTATAAGCCTCATGTCAAGCTAACTCAATTTACAATTTAGCTTCTTTCATGTTAACATCAAAACCCACTTATTCATTCAATCATATATAAACCCTAACATATGAATTATGCTAGAATCTTCCCTAGTTTAGCAAGCATTGTAAGTTTGAACACTTATTTGTCATGAATTCTATCATAAGATCTATAATTTATTCCAAACTTAGATTCATGGTTCCTCTCTAACAATCATACTTCACCAAACTGAGAATTTCCACATACCTTATGATCTCCTTGATTAGATAATTCTTAATCTCAGTTCATGCACTGATTTAGGGCTTGATTTCACTTCCAATTTGAAGAATTTATGAGTTTTAGGGTTGAGCTATTTTCCCCTCTTCTCTACTGCCCTGGTCGACTTCTTAGACACACACTTGTGTGTGTTTTTGGTTTTTATTGCCTTTTTGTATTAACTAGTTCCCCAAGTGCCTAATTCGGTCCTCCAAGTTTGGTTTATATACGTGGGCACTATCTAAATGTTTTCATTAGTTATTAAGCAAATAACTAATTAGTTTTTAAATCCATCAAATAGTTATGGATGTAATATATTTTTCTTTTACATCAAATATAACTATATATTATATGTATATTTTCGGGACATTACAAGCCTATTTCCTTTTAAAGGGGCTCTCCACTAACTAGGTTAAATGCCCCTGATTATTTATGTAATTTAATATTTTTGGGGTGTTACAGACTTTGGCGGTGCGTGCAAGATCTTCTTCGCCTGGATTCGGTGTTGGAAGAGTAGAATCCTAGGGAACAGTGTAACTGATAAAAAAACCCTAAACCGATTAACGGTAGGGATAATACCCATGGATCTACACAAAAACTCAGAATGTTTGATTCTCACCATCCCCATTGGATTGAGTTGGGAGATGTGGAATCGGTAGTTATCCAAAATTTCAAGAAAAAATTTAGTTGCCGGCAACTGGAAGTTGCCATCGACGAAGAAATCAAAAAATAAAGTAATATAGCCGGCCGGAGCGTCGGCGGCAGTCTCTCCCTCAGAGGGGTACCGGGCATCCCAGTTTTTAGGGAACCGGAACCCAGACACCATCCTCTAGAAGTTTGCAGGTGACCACTTAAGCACCGGCAATGAGGTGGATGCCTTACTAGCAGACACACTCTCTGGACCCCTGGTCGCCATAGAAGATCTCAGAGAAGAAATTCAAAGAAGAAAAGAAGATTGAAGAGATAAGAGAACACGAATTCAGAGAGAAAGCAAGAAGTTTTGAAAGCATGCTTCAAACCCTAGACGGGGTCGCCTATTTATACCCATCGCATTTAATGCGATGGAGAAATGTGACGCACGCACGCAAACGCAAACGCAAACAACCAATCAGCGCATGACGCATGTAGGGCAAGTGGAAACTGACGTCGCCACGCACGCGTGGCTGGTACCTTCTCTACCAATTCATTAATGAAAGAGAGGCTGCACTGTTACAGCATGCCACAGCTGTCAAGAGTCACTTCCACCTCACATTTTTTTCTCACCAACTCGCCTGCAACATCAGCATGACGAAGATTCAAATTTCAAATACCTCATCATGAGCAAAGTTTTCCCTCACACAAAGGTTTTCTTCATCCCTTATTGAATTCTTGCCGTGAAATAAGCGCGCATTCATGAATTCTTCTAGCCCAGCACTCCACCTACTTGCCAACATGCGCATAGGAGCACCACTGGACTGGGGGGGACCTGGAGGGGTATGGTCCCAAAAACTTTGCGCCTTTGCAAGGAACCATACCCTAAATGACAACATACTACAAGAATAATCTTACGCGCAATACGCAACAGTGTGCCATTCTTGAAACCAGCAGGTTGCCTAAATAACCTTGCGTGCAAGCGCAATGGTATTGCAATCTTGATACTAGCAGGTCGCACAGCGAACCTTGCGCACACTGCGTAAAGCGCAGGACCTTGACCCTGGGCGGATCAAACAACCCTCTAGCCGCGAAGTCCTAAAACCTAGCACAAGGCCAAGACCACTATGAGAGCAACTCATAGTCTTGAATCTCTACAACTTTTTGCTGGCCAGAAAGCACTGACAAAGCCACGTGGAAGGGAGAAGCGCAAAGAGGCGTTGGCCAAATACAAGGGTACAAAGTGGCAGAGTTGTGACCCAATAGCCGCTCGGCAGGTTGTGTCAGACTGTGTCGCATGAAAAGTAATGCAGAAGACAGATTGTATGCAAGGACGTACACGTGGCACCAACCAAACTCACGCTAGCGACTGTCACACAATCTCCATATCGGCTGATTACATGTTTGACACAAGGGACAGCTGCCATGACACGTGGTTCCACTCACCATGCACCAAGCGCACCTCCTGCCAAAGATCATTAATTGTCGATGCAGAGGAGACAGAATGGATAATCCTGGTTGTCGGGCTAGGCCCAAGGCCCATCAGCCCATCTCCTAAACACTTCACTTCGGCTACAAAATAAGGATCACATCATAAGGTAAAACCATCTACAACAACTTACAGTCACAATACAATTGCATGCTACTTTGAGCTACTTGCTTATTACTTGCAATCCTAAATACTTATTCTCACGCCGGAGTTGGTCACGGAAAAAACCCTCCTCATTTCTCCCTTGATGAGGCTAACGGCGTTGCTAGTTTTTCAGATAACTCGAAGTGAGATCACCTAGAAGAGAAAACGAGAGGCAACCTTTTATGCAGAAGCTTTGAGCTGTAACTAAGATATCTTCGGATACTTCTCGGTTCAGTCAGTGTTTCTTCAGAGCTTCTTGGATTTGGTGCCATCCAGCGGTATTATTACTGTCTAAAATAAAAAAGTTCACATTTACACTATATGCGTATATATAAGTTTAATTTTTTTAACCTACACCTCTTAAAATTATCTACTTCTTAACCTTTCTTCTTTATATTTTAAAAGTTACATAAAAATCATGAATTTTTTGTTTCTAATTGACCGAACAACGCTAGAGTTAAAACCTACCCGAACCAAACACCCTAACCTTTTCACTACAAACCTTAACGCATCACAAGGAGATATGCATATTATCATTCGTAACGCCCTTCCCAATATATATTAAAATTTTGTCATTTAAAAAAAAATTAACTAAGATTTTGTGTCTTAAACTTGAACTACAGAAGGTAGACTTAGATTCAGATTCCAAATACTAGACCATGTATTCATGAATGTAATCATGTTAATAAAAGCAGAAGAACTTAATATTCATTTAGTGTTTGGTGCCTTATGCAGCTTGATCTTCATCTGGTCTCCTTGAGTTACATTACCTAATATACAATATTCACTCAAATGATTAGAACTTAAAACATTTGAATGAGATGGTTAAAAAGGGAAATAAAAACATTATTTTTTCAAGCATTATGGGGTATTGAAAGCATACACACAAGTTGAAAATTCAAAATGTGAAAAACGGGAAGGTTGGTATCATTCGACGCCACTAAGCGCTGATTTCAGCACACCACCGCAAAAATTTACATTTTGGCGCACTTGCCCACAAGAGTTCATTCATAAGATAGGATAGATAATAAGATTTGAAATAAAAAAGTAATAATTAAAAATAATAATGTTTATTGAAAACCAGTAAAACAATTATATTGTTAAATCAAAACCAGTAAAAAAAACTAATCAAAATAATGTGTGAGTAATGTAGTAAACATTTCATGATTTAGCAACAAAAAATGGAAGAAACCGTTACTTGGCCTAAAGATGAAGCAATTTCATAGTTTTTATCCCTTTGATCTCTAAGTTTTCTTTCCCTTATACAAAGTCATGTCTGCTTTTTTCATCCCTTCCCAAGGGGGTGCTGATAACATTCGTTACACAAAGGACTATTTGGTATTAAAAACTCATTACTACTGCCATTGTATTTATTGTATGATATTATTTAATAATATTTACTGTATAATATTCTTGAAAGTATTGAGAATATTATGTTACTATAACTATAGTTAGTTATTTATGAATATTAGAATAAAATCTTAAAATCTTTTATGAGATTCAGATACAATTGGCATATTTATTTAAAAAAAAATTCTCAACTTAACTACTAAGGTTTCAAAATCATTGTCATCCACTTTTCTAACCTTGTTAAAAACTAATGTTAAATAAGAGATTTTTGGTAAATCTCTTTATTTATTTAATCTTTCTAATTTTTTACCCCAACACCTCTAATGATACTTTAAAAAAATAATTTGTTAAGAAAAGATATAAATTATTAGTAGAGTTAAATGCTTGGTTGGTCCTTGTGGTTTGCAAAAATTGCAGACTTGATCCTAGTGGTTTACTAATTACACGCGTGGTACCAAAACTTGTCAAAAATGAACTCGCTTGGTCCCAGCCCTAACATCAGTTAAATATTTCTATTAAAACACCCATGCGCTTGGCACATGCTGGTAATTTGGTCTTTTCAGTCCAGCCCATTATAAAAAAGAGTTAAATACCACCCCACCCCCTTCTTCTTCCTCAAACCACCACCACCATCTGCAATTTTTGGTACCACGCCGCCACCACCAAATCTTCCATTCCATCATCAAACAAACAAACAAATCACCAAATCTTCAATATTATACAATGGTTTCGCTTTAGATCCCCTACAAGATTTTTGATTTCCACCATTGTTTTTGTCAAAGAACTCCCACTCCCACCGCCGCCATTTGCTGTCGGAACTCCCACTCACCATCGCCGTTTTCTTTAGAATCAATAGATGCATGAGATATCACATATTGCATATCTGCAAGTGTGCAGAGCTGCCGGCGGTTCCAGTTGGACGTTGATCAAAACGACCACCGCTAACCCCGTATCAACCGGTGAGTGGTAGTTCGTTTTTCCGGCGGAATTTCTCAGTGATAGCGGGACTGCTGCTGCGGTTGACGGTGCAGAGGAGGATTCCCCATCTTTTTTATTTGGCAATTAACACACCTGTTGTTTGGGACAATATATGCAGGGCACTAACCCAATTGAAGCATCTCTGTTACGTGACAAACCTCTACACTTATCCTGTAGATTTGATGCTAAAATACTAGTTTCAAGGACTTGATGCTAAACCTCTGCAATTGTTTTGAAGATTGAAACAAAAGATGGGCTTAAAAACTTGGATGTCATGATTTTAGAGGCAATGAAGCTACCAAATCCTTTGGGGGTTATGATTGCTAGAGGCGATCTTGCAGTGGTGGTGGGTATTTGGTGGAGGAGATTGGTGGGTTGGGGAAGAAGAAGGGGGTGGGGTGGTATTTAATTTTTTATAGTGGCTGGACTGAAAGGACCAAATCACCCTCATGTGCCAAGCCACATGGGGTGTTTTAACAAAGATATTTAACTGATGTTAGGGCTGGGGACCAAGGAGTTCATTTTTGACAATTTTGGTACACGCGTGTAATTAGTAAACCACTAGGATCAAGTCTGCAATTTTTGCAAACCACAGGGACCAACCAAGCATATAACTCTTATTAGTATTAAGAAGAAAAAGTAATGATACTATAAAGAATATATGTAAATTTCATCCACAAATAAATAAATTAACTGTTAACATATAAATTTCATATTTGAATTCATGAATATTCTCTTATCTATAAAGATTTATAAGATTGAGAATATTTTTATAAAAAATATATAATTTCATCCGAGAATAAATAAATTAACTGTTAACATATAAATTTCATCCACAAATAAATATTTTATGTTCAAATCAAGCTAATTAATTAACTATATGTAATTAATTAGTAATAATCAGTTATCAACCAACATGATTTTGATCTAATATCTTTGTTCTATATTTTATGTTCAAATCGAGCTAATTAATTGTTAACTATATGTAATTAATTAGTAACAATCAGTTATCAACCAACATGATTTTGATGTAATATCTTTTTTCTACATTATCATTACTTTTTTCCTTCTTATTACTAATAATTTGTATGTTTAATTAACCTTCAAATTATTCATTAGAGTTGTTGGGTTGATTAGAAAAAGTCAAGTAAATAACTGAGTTAACTGTATAGGGTTAGAAAAGTAGATAGATCTGACAATGATTTTGAAACATCAGTAGTTTGGTTGAGAAAAAAAAATGAATAGATCTAACAATTATATCTAAACCTCAAGATGCTTTTAAGAATTTATTATTTACAATAACTCTTCTAATGAAAGTACTGTAAACAGTTGTATAAATACAACTAGTGAATAATTTAGTTTTTTATTTGGTTAACACGAGGCTTGAAAAAAGCATAATAACTTTAGAAAGTAACCAATAAACAACCTAAATAAAACTGTTATTTTACCCAATGTATGTAGAAACTTTTTTATCACTTAAAAATTTGTGCAAACAAAATACACCTAAATTATATGAAATAGATGAGTTGACAAGAGTTGGTTGAAAAACAAACTTAATAAGCATACTCTATCTCCCCTCTACTAATTCACAAAAAGATTTTGTGAGTTAAATAATATATTCAATTCAATTATGTATAATTTATTATAGCTTTGGATACAACTAATCAAAACACAATTTATTTTTCTTTTTGGTTTATTTGTTCATCGGCATTGGTTCATATATTTTTACTTTTAGCAACTTTGGTTTGTTAGCAAGACTTACAATTCAAGTTTTTTACACTTTTCACTCCAATAGCTTTTGTCATTTACATCTTTTTCGTTTTATGTTTTGTATTATGTCACAGTCTAAAATATTTTTTAAAGGTTTTTACCCGATGCTTTCCACTTTTCACTTTAATCTCATATACTTTCATCCTTTAAAATTTGTCATTTTACGTTTCAATCTCAATTTTGTGAGTTAGCACCTTGTAACGTGTGTATGTGTTCAAAGTTTTTACGTTATTTTGTTTTGCAGTTTAACTTCTCTGTTGCAATGTGCGGGTCCTAAGTCGACTTAGTTATTCTTTTATATGTTTTACGTTTCAGTCTATTTTTTTTCAAATTAACACACTGTAACGCGCGTGTGTGATTCGTCGTTTTCCGTCTCTTTTGGTCTGGTCTAATGAACCCGCTGCAAAGCGCGGTTCAAAATACTAGTTTAAATTATTCATCACCTTATTAGTGAAGTGAATGTGTGGTGCTCAAACAAGTTGCAATACATAGACAAACATATTATTTAACATGACATTACGTTACAATAAAGTTACGTTACATTACAGGACTTTACGCTATGTTAGATTACATAACTTAACCAAGAACAACATAACATTTACATGTATCACATAATGTGAAACCACATAACGTTATATAAAAGTTATATTTATTGATACTAATGGTTAATTAATGATTTAGGTTTATAAACGTAAATTCATATTTTTTTAACGACAAATTTCTTTTAATCTATGTCCGTGAGATTTAAACCTGAGACCCCCCTCCCCCTCTCAAACTCAATTTTGCATTTGCCAATGTACCAACACTCTATTGATACGTAAATTCATATGGAATTGTAACCTTTCAATAAGCTTTGACAATAAATATGAATTTCTTTAGGTGACGAAATTGACAAGTATATATAAGTAGTGGGATTCTTGCCGCGCTATGTGACAGGAAATTGGTCGGTATCAGTTCGTTTCATTACACGTCAGCACTATAACAAATGACATCAATGAAAATCAATTAATACTAATATACGCATTTAACCCTTTTAGTTTTCTAATAATTTGATTGATCCCTGCTAACTTCCATTCCTTATAAATGTTGTGAAAACGGAGTTTTATTCAAAATGTTCTCATAAAAATAATGAACACAAGATATTAGAGGAAAAACAAAAATATTAAAATTAAGCGAGTTAAATACGTGTTTGAGATCAAAATTTAAAAAATAAAAAAGGACAAAAGTTCATAAATTGTGAACTTGCTCCCACGTTGAATGTTTATATATATAATACCTTGCTTTTACCCGTCAATCACCTAACAAAACAAGGTTTTAATTAGAATTTCTTAAAACCTTTATCCTTCGATCATAATGGTTTGGTTTGTCACAGTAAAGAACAAAATAAATTAATTTGACCCGTTCAATATTTTGAACAAAACTTCTTCTGAAACGTAAATAAAAATAAACATGCCGTAACAATATATTCAGAATTTTACAACGCATTATTACATTATTAGAATGACGAAAGGATAAAAGACCACTTTATACAAAAAAAAAAAGAAAAGAAAAAACTAATCTAGACTTTGATGACATGTACATTTGTGTTTCGATCCATTGTACATAACGGTAAAAAAATCAGTCATCTTTGACTAGTTCGATTATGAACAAAACTGTACCAAAACGTAGATAAAAATAAAAAGGTCGCAATGGTATCTTTGGAATTTTATAATGCATTATATTATATTATTAGAATGACAAAAAGGTAAACAACGTAACTTGTGCTTTTGTGTTTTGGTCACTTGTACATGACTATCCACAATTCAGTTTTGAAGATAGTTTATATTGATATGTTGATAAAAAAAAAGTTGTCGTATCGGCATACTTGAAACTTTATAAAAGATCATTTCTTAAAATTACAAGAGAAAAATAAAATATGCTCAAAAACAGTGGTACTAGTACAATAATATTAATAAGTAACAATAAAAACGGTGTTGAACAAAATTTATATTGAAATGTAGATAAAAATAAGCACGTTGTAACAACGTACTTGAACCTTTATAAAACATCATTTCTTAAAAATAACAAGAGAATAACAAAATATACTCAAAACTACTACAATAAAACAATAATAACAACCCAAACGCACATTAAAAATAAGCTACATCTCGTTGGTGTAAACATGTCGATTTAGAGTATTACACAGGGGTGGCAACAAAAACCCAACCATGATATTTTGGGCCTCTTTAAAAAAGGAAATAAGTCCAGAATGGGCTGGGGATTTAGTCAAGATGGGGATTTAGATTAGGGCTAGTTTGTGATGATATTGAAACTAGGTTCTTTGTTGAAAACTGAAAAGTAATTAAAGAAAATGAGAAAAATAAATATTACCTTTACGTAGCAGCTGGTCAATTGCTTATTTGATAGGATTTATAGGGCCAAAATCGAGCAATGAGATGGCCGGTACTTGTTTTGATCTTATGACGTATGTTTTTTATTGGTGCGACTTTTTGGCTAGGTTTTTGTTTATACATTTTTAATTAAAGAACTAGGATTGTAGCTTTATGTTGGATGTTTTTGGGAGTTCTTTATGGCAGCGTAATGTTGTGAATTGATCTAGCGTATCGTTTGAATCTTAAACTCGCGGACGTGTTTTGGTTCAGTTGTATGGCTTTATAACAAAGAGAAGCCAAACACTTTCGTCTTGTCGAGTTGTTTTGCATTGTTACAAAAACATTATCACTACAACAACAATCATAGAGTTTGAACTCTATTGCCCTCTACTGGGTGTGTGAATATAAATTTAAAAAAAAAAGTTATTAGAAACTGCAGGAAGAAAGTGAAGTTTGGTGGAAAGAGGGTGAAAGTATGGTATGGGAAAATTGTGTCTTTAATAGGCTAGTTGTGAAAAATGTCCAGGTTCCCTTTTTCCTTGTATGAAATACTAATCAAATTGGTCGATTATTATTATCATATCTGAACACTTGCACACATGTATTTATGTGAAACAAAGAATGGTCACAACAGCAATGGAGGTTTAAACTTTTCTGACTTTTTTTAATTTTCATTTTTTTAAATTTTATTTTATATTTATTTTTTTTTAAATTTTTAGCCAATCGTGACCGAAACCCATTGTGACCCAAAACCATCTTGACCTTTTTCTTAGAAAACTCATCCTAACCCATACCCATCTTAACCCATTGCTCAAACCTACTCAACTCACCCATTTTGCCACCTCTACCTTAGGCCCATCAGAAAGGCTCACTGATCAATCCGACCGAAACAATCGAAGTGTCAACCCCATTGGCCCATTAACCATTTTGTAATTTTTTTTTTTTTATTTTATGTATTACCGAATAATAATAATAATAATAATAATAATAATAATAATAATAATAATATAATATTATTATTATTATTATTATTGTTATTATTAGTATTATTATTATGATACTGTACGAATATCAAAATTTACAAGCTATAAGTACAGGGAAAAAAAAACTGCATATTTGATAACCAAATGATAATAATGTGAAACTGTACGAATATCATGTTCTACATAATCAAAAAGGCACATATGGTCATCAAAAGAGATCAAATAATAGACGAGAACACAAGAGGTATGAAATAAAAGTTGAAGATACAAAAAATTCGACCAATCGCGGAATCATAACTTAGCTCGCTCTCATTGGTGATGCAAAACCTGAAACTTTTGCACATTATTGATTTGTTACATTTTGAAATAAGATCAGACTTTCTGCGGGTAGAAGTAGACTTCCAAATAAAATATAACTTTTTATTACAAGTTCTATTTTTTACGGGCGTATGCTAAGGTTGTGTCGTCAAAACGTATTTCGAGTTCATTGGGTTAACTGCACCGAGTCTAAGGAATTTGAATTTTTAAAATAAAGTTGAATTCTCACCGACTTCCAATTGGATTTGGAAAAAAACCTATTCGAAATCAAAAAATTAAATTCGGTTCAAACTCATGTTAATTGGATTTGATCTGAGGAACGGGGGTCCATTCGGTGTGGCAACCTACTCCCACCACCAAACGAAATGGAGACAAATTATACTTTACTCTTGATATTTTTACTAGAACTAGATGTAATCTTCGTCGCATTGCGTTGGGGTTTGTTAGCAAATACCGAAAATATTCCAACATAGTAAATCATGACACGTGCAATTATCAATTCGATTTAATACAACGACCAATGAAAATAAAACCTTATTGAAGAAACCAAACTCAGACTATGTAACACCCTGTAAAATTGTGTCCAATAATATAGCGACACGTGTTATACTTTTATTTTAAGTCTATTAAAGACTAATAGGGACTAAAAGCATCAACATGCTCAAACTAAGTCTCTGAGTTATCTTCTGATGTCAACAAGCATAAACCAAGCCTCTGAGTGACCATAGCTACAACATGCTTAAAACATAGCCTCTGAGTGACCATTAGTGTCAACATGCTAAGACTTGGCCTCTGAGTGACCGTTGTGTCAATATGCCCAGCCTCTGAGTGACATCGGAGTCAACATGCTTATAATGAGCCTCTGAGTGATCCTTTACGAAGTCTTAACTCTCATATGTCCCATTTGTTGGACGAGATGGTTCGATTCTGTAAATATGTGAAAGTTGGATAATGGAGGGGCTAAAAGTGTCAACATGTTAATTTATACCTCTGAGTGACCTTTTAACGAACCGAGAGCTTGACAATATCCGGGCATATTCCCGGATATGCCAAATATTGGTTACGGCTAAAAAGATGTTTTAGAAGGTTTTAGAGGGTTTTATAAGTTAAGGGGCTAAAAGTGTCAAACTTTGAAACTGGCCATGGGGCGCGAGAGGCAAGGCTTATGCCTCTAGCAGGGCGCGAGAGGCCTGTGTCTGCTGAATTTTTGCTTGGCCTCCACACATGTTGCCAAAAACCAATGTGTTCGAAAAAATGGATTCCCAAACTGCTATGCCACGTTTTAGGACACTTGTAAGCTTCCTCTTACACCCTTTAACACCTGGCATCACCTCCTTCAAGCTCTCCAACTATAAATAGGTGCCGAGGTTCACCATTTGAACTTGCACCTTTCTCATTCACAACTCTATCTCCCTTCTCTGGAAGTTCCTAACTGAAAAGAGCATCCAACTTAGTTCTATTGCATTCTAGGAACCTCTTGTAAGTGTTCCTTCCTCTTGCATTTTCGTTTGTAGGCTTTTATAGCCAAAAGTCAAGCGTTTTACGGAAAACGCCTTGACTTTCAGTTAAGACCATTATGGTCCAACCATTGTTCGTAAAGAACATGGCTAACTGATCGTAATAAGGTAGGTGTTAGTCCCTATAAAGGGCACCTCCTGAAGATCACGTTTGCTAGACCAATTGGCGGGTCAAAGTTATTATATTAAAAAGTCAAACAGACCATTTTCGGAAATGCTATAATTTAATCTTATATAAGTTATGAAACCTCTTTTGACACTTAAACAAGTTGGTAATAATTATTAGAACATGTAAGAACATGTTCGGCTCGTCAATTTCAGTTCTAGGGTCGGTTCGCAACCGAAAGTCGCGAAGTTTGACTTCTGCCTTGACTTTCGATTCTGACCCGATTTAGATTAGTTAGCTACTGATCTAAAGTTGCATTAAGATCGTAATATAATGTAGCATAACCCTCTGAGGTTATATTACATAATCATAATCAGAATCTGAGTTTATGCGCAAGTTCCGTAATTATGTCATTTTGACTAAAATGTCCTTTTTGTATAAAAAGAGTTTTAAATGATAATGAACTTGAAAATAAGTTTCCTACTGATGTAATATTATAAGTAGGATTATTTGGGATGTCAAAACAGATTATAAACTAAGTTTATAAACAAGTCCTTGTATTATGTCGATAAATGACGATAAGGCCCTTATGGCTAATAAAATGGTTGTA
The DNA here is from genome assembly GCA_947069175.1 of Scalesia atractyloides. NCBI lineage: Eukaryota > Viridiplantae > Streptophyta > Magnoliopsida > Asterales > Asteraceae > Scalesia > Scalesia atractyloides. The sequence continues at coordinate 15,487,257 of CAMTDV010000002.1, forward strand.
ATTACATCTTTTCAAAGTAAATCTTTTATCTATTGATATGTTATATTAAATAACATATCTAAGAATTGATAATCTGATCATAACATCAGTTTTCATTAAACATCACCCAAATCGTCATTTTACGACATAAGCGTCGTTTCGATGCATAGTATGTTTTAAACCATATTTACCAACCAAGACTTATTACCTAATGATATTAAAACTTATTTTAAATATTTATACAGTAGATACATGATAATGAACTCAGAATCCCAAATAATTTATAAACTATGTGTGAAATGACCAAAATGCCCTTTTGGTGCATAGTTTGGTCATAAAATATAAATTACACATATAATTAATATCCTACTGATATTATATCATAATTAATTATTTTTCCAGAATACTTATATTTATAACATTAAATTATATTCAAGTTCCTTTTATACGGTATGAAATTACCGAAATGCCCTTATGAGGCATAGTTTCACTTTATAACTATAACGGGCATATAAGTTGATATCCTACTGATATTACAACTTATTTAAAATGTAATGGAATATAGAACTTGTCCATGGCTTATCCGGTTACCCGATATCGTTAATATGCGTACGATTAAGCATATGTAACTAGTTTACGAAAATTAACCGAAACGGGTCTAACCTTGTCATTTAAGTCTCAAAATCCAGAATGTTATAGTTTACCCATATTATACAAGTCAAAGTACTTGTCGGGTTTAAACTACATTTTATCGATCATCGTTTAATCAAGCGATATACACTTTGATCATGTACACTACTCGGTCTAAGTCTATGACTTAAACAAGACCGTTAGTATTTAATTGGTTAGCTTATGCCATAATCCAGACTAAAGACTTGCCGGTTAATGCTATCTGCACTTAATACTTTTGTGTACGGCTGAGTTAATAAATCTTGCGTTTAAACGAAGAATAGCTCAGGTAAATACTCTCGACTTATTTTCCCTATACGGGCTTGGGATACAGTAAATTATTACCGCTTGGTCGGAAATGGGATCAATCGATGCCGGATTGTGGCTAGTAAATCCGCATATTCCGTTTTAATCAGTTTCGTTTGATAACTTAAACATCAGGGGTTAACTACCATGTCCTGGATATACTCGGCTCATTAATTAGATAATCCCACGACCTTAGCACGAGGTGTAGGATACACCTGACAGACGCTCAAATGCAACTACCCACACTTGTTGGGGATAACTCCTTCGTGAGTTCATAAGTGGTGTCTACGTTAATCATATCTCGGTTTTCGTATGGGCCCTGTATGTATGGACAAACATGTAAATCTGTTAACAAGGTTGCAATGTCAACTTTCCCAAGTTATAAAAGATTTTGTGCTAATATGCACTTAAAACATTTTATTTTAAATGTTTTCAAAATGAGTCAGTTGAGTGTATTTACCAGCGAAAGCTGACGTATTTTCAAAAGATTAAGCTTGCAGGTACAATATGAAAATAGGCTGGAAGTGCTCGGTAGTGATAAGAGGATCTTGCAAATCCTAGATCTGCCAAAGTCTGTTTTACATTCTTTCTTTGTACAATTTATGATCCGCCTGTGGATCTTCTATTACGAGTCTGTATATGATTTTGTATTTCGAACATTTAGTTTGTAATAGTAATTTAATCCAAGACTTCCATTGTGTTGTGTTTAATTGACTATGATGATATCAACTTTACGTCACGATATTCCCCACCCGGGCCCACCGGTGTGTGGATTTGGTTGGAAATCCTGGGTGTGACAGGTTGGTATCAGAGCCAGCGTTTGAGAGAATTAAACACTGCCTTTTGTGTTTAATCTCAAACTTACACAAGCACATTCCTTAGACTTCCGAGTCTAGGCATTGATCTAGGATTACTCATTTCATTATTAAGTTATTAGTATTGTTTTTGAATTATTTTGACAGGAAAATGCCGCCACGTGTACGAGGAAAGGAAAAGGACCAATGAGGGGAGGACCTTAGGACATATCCCTCCACATCCACATCACCGAACCCTTATGAAGATTCGGGGGATTCATGGCCACTACCACAACATTCACCTTCCCATGCCCAAAATTCTTATCACTCGTACCATTCACATCATTCACACTCACCATTCCCATCATTCTTATCAGGATGAATTTAACCCCAACCAATACTTTAACACACCCCCAGCTGATCAGAATCAGTTGGATCAGCCAAACCCAATGGACGAGGACTCCGATCCGGAGATGCCGCCGTCAGGTTCAAATGTGCATCCCATTGAGATATCGAGTGATTCAAATTCTTATGCCGAATCGCCATATCAAGGTCTAATGAGTAGGACCAATATTGGAACCAATTTACCTTTGCCAGCACTCCTTCCCATCACTCTCAACCACCTCCTATACAAGAAGATGTTCACACGGAACCAGTGGAACATCATCAACCGCCACCTGAGCCACCGAGGAGGAAACGTGGAGCACGTATGTCAGTACGTGCAGGTCAATGGTTGGGTTCGCTACCACCATTGCCTAAACCCTACCCCGCCATTTAACAGGACCCACAAATGGGTGGACCTTCTAATACCTCACCTGTGGTGGAACCAATGCTATCACCGCAGTTCAACCACCACCATCGGGTTATAATAATCCTATCCCAACATATCCAGATAATACTAGATATGATCCATTTAACCCATCTACACCAGTTGACTAAAGCGGTCATGCATAACGCACTTTACCCGTCTCCTTTCCTACCTGCTTATCCACCAACTAGATATCCAAGTTAGGGTACCAGTATCCGATGATGCCACAGCCACAACCACAACCTCCGCCGCCACTCGAGGCCATCAATGAGGCCTTAGAACGAATGAAAGAAATGCAACAACAAGCGGAGAAAACGGAGAAGAAGACGAACAAGTTCTTCAAGAAACTCTCCAAGTTGGTTAAGGGAAGGAAGGACGAGTGAAGTCCTTTTCTAATATATTTAGTCCCTGCGAGGACTTGTTTTTTCTTAGTCCCTTCGAGGACTTGTTATTTCCTTAGTCCCTGCGTGGACATTTTTATTTCTTTTAGTCTTGTATGGACAGTCAGTTTTATTTATTTTATTAATGTAACTTTATTGACTTTTAATGAAGTATTTTTGGAATTATATATGTATTCGTCCTCTTCAAAGCAAACGTCTCGATTTTACTTGAAATTTGTGCTCTGCGATATAATTCCAAAATGATCTTAATGGTTTTGATTAGCCAAGTGTCAAAAGACCACATATTTGGCCAACTTATAAATATAGTTAAGGGAAGTTATCCTTCTATCCAGAGGTGGTGGACTAAGTTCAAGCTCCAAGTCGTTAAGGTTGAATGTGACCGGGGACTATTAATCAACCATCAAGGTACTCTTATGTTAACATTCAGGAATGTTCATACTCCTGGTAGTGTGGCTTAAGGAACCACACTAGCCGTCTAGGTAAATGGACTATGTCCTGAAAACCTATTTATAGCCTATGTGATCAATGTGATCCCGAATAATATCATCAATATGATGAAATAATTGACATCCATTAGAGATGCAGGCCAATGTGCCATATTTTTTCCATATGAGCCAATGTATGTGACAGGCCAATGTGCCATATTTTGTGTCCATTAGTGACAGGCCAATGTGCCATATTTTATGTCCGTTAGTGACAGGCCAAGGTGCCATATTTTAATGTCCGTTAGCGACAGGCCAAGTGCCTTATTTTATGTCCTTGTAGAAGCCTATAGTTATAATTGCCTAATGGCAATGACAGTTGTGATATTATGATCCATGTCTAAATAATATATGGACTACGTCCAAATTATAATTTTCCTTTGATGGTCCTTTTGAGACCTAGGCCAAAAATAGATATAATAAGCCTAAGAGTTGTGATGTTATTCACACTAGCTTGATTGGGCGATGGATTGTCCTATCTAATGTTTACAACCAATATGGTTATTAATACCATAGCTAAAAGAAACTTAAATTTGGTTTTAGAACCAAAGCTTTAAAGAATGGCCAACTCAGATAAGGCGCAAAGTAGCCCTCGGGATTTTAACTCTAATAACGCAAAGAACATAGCCATTAATAATGAAGATTTCCAAGCTCGCATAGACGCAGCTGTGGGAAAGGCCATGGAAAAGGCCATAGAAAACTTAGGGAGTCGAGTGCTATTTGGCTCCAAACCATTATCAATCGCACCATCCTCAGCTCATAAAGAGAGCTCAGTTCACTCTTCAAATGCGAAGAATGAACCAAAGAAAATAGAATTTGCTGATAGGTCTTGTTCTTCTAAAGACGGATGTACCTACAAATATTTCGTCTCCTGCAAGCCCCGGGATTTTAATGGGAAAAAAGGGGCGTGGAAGCCTTGAAATGGCTGGACGAGATGGAAATGATTGTGGATATCAGCGGCTGTGCTGAAAAGGATGTGGTAAAGTATGTATCACAATCCTTCAAAGGTGATGCCTTAATTTAGTTGAAGTCTTGGAGGACAAGTTTCAGATGGATCCAAGACCCATTCGAGATACCTCATCTCGGACTAATTCGAGTCTCATCCGAGATGCCCATCTCGGACTAATTCAGTCTCATCCGAGATGAAAATCTCGAACTAATTCAAGTCTGTCTCGTCAAGATCCATCCGAGATGCCCATCTCGGAATAATCAGAGTCTCATCCGAGATGACCATCTCGGACTAATCCGAAACTCATCCGAGATGACCATCTTGGACTAATTCGAGTCTCATCCGAGATGCCTATCTCAGACTAATTCGAGACTCATCCGAGATGCCTATCTCGGACTAATTCGAGACTCCTCCGAGATGCTATCTCGGACTAATTCGAGTTTCATCCGAAATCCAATATTTTATCCGAAATCTCATTACTACATTAGGCTATTATTGTGAACTAAATTTCAGCGCTAACAGGGGGTTTGCTATTAAATAAATGGTTTTGTAAATACTTAACTAATCATAATCAAATAACTTTTTACAAAACCAAATAGCTTAACTTGAATGAACTTCTGATGTATCACTTCTGCCTAAAGGTGATTTGATGCATCTATTTATTGTTCAAGTATTACGAAAAGCTATGTTAATTATGCATTTAAACGTGAATGTCTTAATTCTGGCCAAAGCTGAATCTAATTCATTCATGTCTAGCATACTTGACAAGTGCATAATTAAAGTGATTGTCTCATTTCTGGCCAAAGCTGATTTGTCACAATTACTTTGCACACATGCTTAGACGATTACACTTCTGGCCAAAGCTGATTTGTCTTCATTTAAGTAGAATTTTTAAATACGTCTATTATTTTGATGTTAGTAATAGACATATCACAAATTCTTCAAATAATGATCCTCACATTAATGATCCTTCATTAATCTTATGATCATATTTTGTCTACCTTATCTTTAACACCCCATAACATTACTCACTGTAACTTTCTTCTATAAAACAATTTCTCATCCACTCTAATTCCTAAACCTAATATGTTTTGCTTAACTTAAAGCTTCTATAAGATTAGCTCTTTAATTAAATCCTTGATTATCCCTTAAGACACGATAATCCTATTGCTCTCTTCTGATAAAAGTGCTACTGAAGCAAAGTAGAGTATGATGAATAGGATATGTCGAACATGATGTCTCTTATGATAAATAAGAACTCATTTAACATAATTGCTATCACTAAAGTTATTCCAGATTATGTTTTTCCTAAGACTAATCTAATTTTATGGAATAATCAAAGGAACTCCTAAGGTGCATGTCTTCATTTAAAATTCTAAACTATAAATGTTAAATGGTATCCTTGAATAAATCATAATGTACAATACCCATGACCCATAAAATAAAGGGCTTACGCATAGAAATAAGTAATTTTTTTCCAGTTCATTACTACTAACTTTTCTATTAGTACAATTTGATGCCTTATAAATCAACTATAACCCTCAAAAGTACCAAAGAAAAATGAGTGTGTTGATCAGCAACATACGTACAGGAAAAGAAATGCCTAAAACTGGAAAATAAATGTAATTCACCTCACTACCACTAAAACCTAAAAGAGGATACTTCTAAGGCTCATAGACAAAATAAAAGTAGTAGTTCCAACTCTAAGGTTCTTCAAGGGAGAAACTCACTGCCTAATTATGCCATTAGGCATTAGCAAAGAGATTATCCATAATTCAAAATAACAGTTGGATAAAATAGGTAGTTGTTTTTAATGATCTTTAAGTCTAATAATTTTAATATTCCAATTAACACCTGATAAGTTGACTCTAGTTAAATGTTTTCTTACGAGAATTAACAAATAACTAACATAAGAGTTAGTGACAAAATTAAATGTTAAGGCTATATGAACCATAAAAAGTTGTCTTCTAATTACGCTTTATGATACATTACATATTCTGGAAATTAATCAGAAATTTAGTATCAATACTAAAGCTATATTATGACAGTTGTGAGGTTTGCCTAGTTAACATAAAGTCACACTTACCTTAAACTCTCATATTATTTGTTCTCAATATCTGAATAGAAACATTAATAAGATGAAACTAGATGATACCTTATACTTTCACAACTTTTGTTATCATGCAAATGAGAATTTGAAAAAGGAAATGAGATCTATAATTTTCATCCATTGTAACCGTAATTCATGAGAAATCATGACATGGTTAGTGAGGATGATTTTTTCATCTAATCTCATTCTAAGTGATTTTAAATCATGATATTAAAAGCCCTAAAATATTATTTGGCTAAACAAATAAGTATGGATCCACTATAAGTTATATTTCATTGATATTTGTGGAACTTATTCAAAATGGAATATTCAGACACAATTCATTTATCATTTAAACACTATCCACTTGTATCTAAATTTGTCTCACATGGCCCATAGTCTTAAAGAAATCTATTTATATATATACTTAATATGATTTATATTACATATTCCTTAAGCTTCTTATGACATTTGGACATTAAGGAAATCAAGTAAAGTCTAACATATATATGATAGGTTCCCACGTCATGTACTCATTGAAATTTCTCGTTGTAGCAATTTAGAGATATCAAAGATCTGTGGGAGCATAAGTGTCTTAATTATAACTTGCAAAAGTTTGCAAGAGGTGGGGGAGTGAAAACTTCACATTACTTCAATTTACACCTCTTGTACACAAGACACTGCTCCATTTCGGCATTGTTTCATCAAATCTTGTCTCAAAATCTAATGCTACTCTTACAAAAGTTTCATTGTTGCTTAATTGTGGGCACATTTAGATTTCTTACCTAAACTAATATAATCCTCAACAAGAGAAACTACAACGACAAATGCCATTAATTCGTTTCTTTATTAGAATATGTTGGTCGTTAAATATTGATCCTAAGCATGTTGATTCCTAAAGATTTCTAAGGTCAGTGGGAGCAGTAAAGTCTTTATCATGACTTGCAAGGAATACAAGAGGCGGGGGGAAGAGAGTCATTAAATTTTACTCCAAATTTAACTCCTTTTACACCTCTTGTACATCATACTGCACCAACTCTTACACACTTAGAATCCTGAAAATGATAGCAACCTAACCAAGAGTTAATCCACAAAACTGAAACTTCTAATAAACCCAATAATCAACTCAGGAGGTCATCTAGGTTTAAAAACCTACTAACTTTGATGATTACACAACCTCCCTAACTAATGTTGAAGTGGATTTTGAAAAGTTTACTAATCCTATCTCTTCTAATTAAACCATTAGCGTCAATCAATCTTCTCAATGGAATAAAACTGTTTTATAGTAAAACTGATTTTATGTGTTCGAATAACGTACATGATTTGATTGAATTACCTAAGAGTGTTCATAATCAAACCAAATCCTAATATAAACGTTAAGACACCAAGATGCATGATTGATTGTCAAAGGTTATACTTAGGAAGAGATAAATTATCAAAGAATCTTCTTACCTATATTACAAAAGATTTCTTTTAGGATCATCATTATTCTAGTAGCTTATAATAGTTTTAAGCTACATTAGTTGAACATTAAAACAACTTTCCTAACAACTGGCTGACATATTTACATGTTTATAAAACAACCTGAAAGTTCTAAACTCAAGGTTAAAGAACAGTTTATCTATAAGCCGATAATGCAAACATCATAATGCGATGAAATCTTAACACAATTATTTTCATCAAGAACTAAGCGGATTAATATACCTACCTCAAGATGAGTGGGAGCAACTAAAATAAATTTGTCTATATATAGATGACATTCTTTTGACAAGTATATGTAACATAAGTCAAAGCATTGTTAAAAGCAAGCTTTAATATAATAGATCTCAGAGATATCACTTATGTAATAGATATCATAACATACCAAGATAGACCCAATGAGACATTATTTTCGTTCCATAAGTTTAACTTTAAATGAGTCCTTACATATGTAACAAACAATACAGCTCTCCTTTAGAGGATAATAGGGTGAATGAGATTATTTCCTTATGCTTCATTAATTAGAAGCCTTATGTAGTTTAAGTCCATACTCGTTTAGATATTACTCACATTGCAACACACTAGATATGTCTAGATTAATGTGAAGCATCTTATGGAGTATTAAAAATATCTATAAAGGAAAAGAGAGACTATAATTTAAAGAAGAAATGAGAACTCAAACCGGTTGATTACTCTAACTTTGTAATATTCAAAGATGACAAAATGTAATTTCGGGGCATATCCTTATGTCAGCAGACAAAACTTATCTCATGGAGGAGTCATAATGAACTGATAACAACAACTTAAGATATAATGACATAATTTGTTGTTGATCACAAAACAATAGTCACTAAATGTTGTTAAAAAATTATCAGTGGACTCATAAGTTTATTAACTCCATATAAATTATATATTGAAGACTTATTGTGATAAAGTCAGCTACAATGTCTCCTTGGCAGTAACAGTTCGAGAGGTGCTGCATTAAATTTCGATACAAAATTAATTATTCGTTTATGAACGAATTGAGGAAACTAAATTTTTGTATCGAATGCATTCATGATATGCTTAAGGATCCTATAACTGAAAGTCTATCACCCATAACTATTAGTAAGCGCTTATAATAATGACGGGTTTATTGATGACTATGTACAACTGCATATCGTACTATGAATGATTAACTATTAATTTTCCTCGCCAGTTTAATTTTGTATGTCTCTAACAAATGTTTTGCCGGTATAATGACATATAGACAAATATAAATATAAATCAAACGTTAAAGGGCTTACTTGCGTATTTTGATCATAACTGTTAGGTTTTAAATTGAGGTTGTAGTATGACTAATGGGGGTCCTGAGTCGAATGACGATTCAACGGCTGTATTTCTCTGCTACGGTTCTTGATTTAAAGCTAAAATGAGTATTAACTCTGATTAGACTAATCTAATACTCATGATAAATGATTACTCGGCTAAGTGGGAGAATGTAAGATTAAATATATTATATTTATAATATTTAATCATGTAGCCATTATAATCATTTATATTATATTAGATCAAAATAATATTAATCCTATTATATATTAGTTGGTAATTGTTGATGGACCATATTATCATTATTAACTAATTAGGATTTCATTCTGGGTGTATATATAAGGAGATGATTAAAGAGGTTTAGGGTTAGACATTCACAATAACATCATTATCATCAAAGTCGCCACCAACCTCTCTCTCCATAACCTAAACCGAATTCATCCCTAGTTCGGTTATCACCATCATAATATTACACCCTAAGAAGGAACCAGATCATACTGGCAAAGATGTCGAACTCCATGGCTGCGTCTCTAACTGGATTCTCTCTTGGCCTGTCTGCCGTCACAGGTATTTTATTCATGTTTTCCATTATGTTTAAACAGAACTGATCAACATGCACCACAATATAACACCAAAGACAAACCTATAGTAGAGTAGGAATGAGCATTTGATACTGGGTACCGTACTGAATTGGGACCGTACTGGTACCAGTACCGAATTTCCCGTATCGATTTTCTTCGGTACCCCCACTTTTGGCATTTTCAGTATCGGTACTTTCTGTACCGATAAAATACCAAAATTTACTTTCAAATACCGGTACCGTACGTACCGTACCGAACATTTCAGTACTAGTACCCAATTTTGACGAATTTCGATACCAGTATTTTTAGTACGGTACCAATACCGCACTCATCCCTACGTTATAAAAATAAAACACCAAAAAGCTATATTAGAAAGTTGGGGACCATTGGAAACTGGGGCCAGGGCTAATACTTTGATGCACCTTACCCTTGGGTTGTCCCTAAGAATAAATACTCACAGCATGCATCCTTAATACCTGTAGATTGACAAACAGAAGAAAATGGTGTTGCAAATAATAAATGCCATAAAAAATGCTGAAGGTTGGCAGCTAACTTGCTAAAAAATGTGCAGTGCCATATGATATGCAAAAGGAAAACATACATGTCCAAGATTCTAACTTTACTATTTCTCCTGTTTGCAACTCAAATGTTAAATGTATACTCTAAAAATAGTCAACAATTTCATCGTCTTTGAAAGTTTAGGGATTGGATAAATTATATAAAGGGGACGCTTCTCTTAAATAATCCATTGTCCACCCAATGATTTATTGTATCCAACACAGGACATAATAAACTGGCATAAACGGATCCTAAGTCTTGGCCGCCATAGCCCAGGTGGTTCGGGTCTGGGTCCAGTCAGCAAGAACCACTGTCACAGTCCCTCATCAAGATCGAATACATAAAAAATGAGTATCAATAATTTGATCTAAGCATCTAATCAGAATAATAGAGCAAGTGTACACGACGTTTAGCTTAACAATCGAGGATTGTCTGTATAAACATTACCAATAACTCAAGGTTTGGATGTGTACTTCACAGGTTTAAAATACATATACTTTTACTGAATAATAAAAAATTGTAAAAATCAAGATATCTTTTGGGAAAACTCTAATTATCTAGAAAATGTATAGATGCAAATCCAAACCTGATTAATCATGTATAGAAAATGTGCATAGTTCATAAAATTAAAAAAAATAAAAGAGACTATTTTTACGTAAATAATGTAAATCCGGAACACCTTCTCCCCTATATGATCAATCATGAATATAAATATTTAATTGAAGACAAATAATATATACGTGGAGATGTAGATTCTCAAATAAATTGGGAGGAAACTGGTGGAATTGGAAGTGTTGGTCAGTTGGTGCCTAGGGTGGGTACGGGGGTGCCTAGAGGTTTTTCAAATTTCTGATTTTTACTTAATTTCAAAAAGTTGTTTTATATTAATTAATTTATTATTAATATGCATAGCCATGCCTCATGAGTGGCACAGTGGTTCGTATCTTTGTAATTTGACGAGCTTTTGAAAAATTTGACCACCATTTCTTCAATCCATAAGTCTAGGTGGCTTACCTTCTCCATTTCTACACATTTACAAATTACTTGATGCTCATAGATATATTTTCATGGATAGATAGGTTGGAGAAAAGTTTTTCTGTAAGAAAAAATGACATTTGGTTTCGTCTTTGTCATTTTTTATGATAACTTTCGCGATGGCCATCTTTGAAATAAATCTTCAAAATAACTAGAAAATGAGCATGAGAGTCGAAAATAAAATTGAAAGGTAAAATAGAAAGGAAAATAAAGAAGAAATAAAAAGATAGAAAATAAGATTGGTCAAAATAATAATTTGGGTCATTCTTTAGAATCAACCGTATTTGTTGGCAATGGCTTCAAAAACTTTGATGTACGTGTATCAGGTGTGTTAGTTTTAGTAACTTTTAGTACAATTAAATGCGTTAATTTAATAACTTTGAAACATAATCATCTTAGTTTTAAATTTATAAATATGATTTTTATTTAGCCTAAACACACACAACAGGCAGAGAACTCTTCCCTTATAGTATAGCTTAGATAAGAAACCTAGTATCGTCCATGAGTAGGTATGGTCCCAAATGACCATACCCTTGACTACATTTTACAAGGATAATCTTGCATACAACATGCAATGGTGCGTGATCCTCAACACCAACAGGTCATACAATGAACCTTGCGCACTCAGCGCAACGGTGAATTAGACCGACACACAATAGGTCATACAATGAACCTTGCGCACTCAGCGCAATGGTAAATTAGACCAATACCAATAGGTCGTACAATGTGCCTTGCGCACTCAGTGCAACGGTGAATTAACCAATACAATCAAGTCACACAATGAGTCTTGCGCACTTAGTGCAACGGCAAGTTAGACTAAACTATACAAGTCACACAACGAGTCTTGTGTACTCGCCAAAACGGCAAGTTAGACTTACGCGCGCAGGTTACTAGACCCTGCGCAGAAGAACTTCTTCTGAGCTGTGAATCCCAAGGCCCACCAGCGCTTCTCCTGAACATACCTTTTTCGGCTATAAATAAGTATCGGATCTCCAGATAACACGCTTCCAACACACACAAGCTTACGTTTACGCCAGTACTTGCAATTACTTGCTTACCATCCACAAATACTTATTCTCACGCCGGAGCGTGGTCACGCAGAAAACCACCCTTTTCCCCGTGACGAGACTAACGGCGTTGCTAGTGTTGCAGATCAGCTTGAGCGAGGTCACACCCAAAGAGTGAAGTGAAAGGACAACCTTTTATGTAGATACACCCTGGTTGTAACTTATATATCTCCGGATATCCCTAGGTTCAACCGGTGTTTTTTCATTGGCGCCATCCGCTATTTCCTCACTTTTTCCAGCCATTCCCTCTCAGTTTCACTTTTTCAAACCTCACTTCCACATGGTTGATTTCCATCAAATACCCCACTAGGTCCTCGAGCCGAAGGCAAGAACCGGTTCATGCCTCTCGTATCGACGGACAAGTGAGGGAAAACTCTTCCAAAGATACCGGAGCTCAACACGACTCTGGCCGTATAAACATCCCGGTCACTCCGGAACCCAACTGGAGACTCCTTTTGTACCGATAACATCGGTCTTACCCCGGGTGAGACTCCTTTTGACTCAAAGTTTATCAAGGAGATAGCTCTCGCACCACTGGAGCGTGCAAAACTGCCCTCCAATGTCGGGAAATACAACGGGTTGACCGACCCGGACGATCACCTGCGTCTCTTCACTGGCGCAGGACTGATTGGAGGATGGACACTACCGATATGGTGTCACTTGTTCGTTCAAACCCTCACAGGTGTTCCACGCGTATGGTTTGATAATCTGCCCACGGGCAAACTCGCGTCCTGGAACGACTTGAAAGATAAGTTCCTGCGCATTTCAGTCAACAAAGGCGTTATGTAAGAGACTCTCCTGATGTAATGAATATTTGGCGGCGAGACGATGAAAGTCTTGAAGACTTCATCACCCACTACAACAAAGAGGTGCTGGAGATAGGGGATATGCACGAAACCTGATTCGTGCACAGTTCAAGTACGTCGTACGCTGCGATGAGATGATCAAAGTCTTGTCAGGAACTACAGATCTCCCCAAAAGCTGGGAGAAACTTATGGCAGAGGCAAAGATCTACACACAGATGGAGCGCAACCTCAATAATAGTAGACCTCCCCTACCTCATCACCGCCCCAAGACTTGAGCAAGAGTTTTGGGAAAAAGAATAAAGGGTGGAGGGACCACAGCCAGAACCCTCCCCACGCACCGGTCGACGCTCGCGCGACCATTAATAAGCTCGCCTCCCAGCGAGCAATAAAGCAAGATAATCGCGACTGTCAGTGGACACTGACGAAGACACCGGCGGAGGTTCTCAGCACAGAAGACCATCAGTTCAAACAACCACCGCCGATGCGCAACAAAAAGGGTCAAGACCCCAACCTCTTCTGCGATTATCATAAAGACACGGGACACACAACCGATAATTGCATCTCCTTGCGTATGGAGATCGAAAAAGCACTTAAGAGTGGGAAGCTCACCCACTTATTGCAAAACGTGCGCAAGGAGGTGCGCCAAATCACTTGAGGTGGCGAGGGTCCGAGCAACAAAATAATGAAGTTTGTTCATATGATTCAAGGTAGTCCTTCGCGCAAGCATAGTCACTAGAAGAGCTGCACGTCTCACTAGCGTGAGCGGCAGGTCATCTTCCCCGTCGTCCCCGGGGGCCCACAAGAAGACCGACCGGTAGTGATAACTGCCATTTTTGGTCACTACCGCACCGACTACATGTTCATAGACCCTGGGAGCTCTATGGACATTATCTATGAACAGTGTTTCCAACAACTCGATCAAGAGGACAAAGCACGCCTGGAGCCGGTGGACTTCCCACTCACTGGTTTCTGCAACGAGGCTGTTTTCCCTTTGGGACAGATTTCTTTTCCGGTGACTCTTTCTGATGGGCGCCACGCTCGCACCGTCCAGGTCAATTTCATGGCCATGCCGCAACCTCGCGCCATAACGTACTATTAGGATGACGCGCCTAACGGGGTTTCAGCATGATTATTTCTATCCCTCATGCCGCTTGCGGTTTTCCGCGGAAACCGGAGTGGCCATCATGTATTCAATGAAGGAAGTCATGTCTGTGGACGAGGAACTGCCAATAAAGCAACCCAAGCCATCTTCCAACGGTGAGCCAGAAAAGTGGGTACTCTACAACAAGTACCCGGAACAAACCGTGCTCTTGGGACCCGCCATGACTCCCGCAGTCAAGGCGCAGTTGAAACAGCTGTTGTCCCGAAATTCTGATATTTTTGCATGCTCACCGGCGGATATGACGGGGTGCCAGGGGAAATAGCTAAGCATGCACTGCACACATTCCCTTCAGTTCAGCCTATCGTTCAGAAAAAACACAGCTTCAAGCCTGAAAAGACCCGCGCTCTGAACGAGCAAGTTACATAACTTCTCCAAGCAGGAATCATTCGAGAAGTACCTTATCAGACATGGGTAGCCAACCCAGTCATGGTCCACAAGTCCAACGGCAATTGGCGCATGTTTCGTCAATTTTATGGATCTCAACAAGGCATGTCCCAAGGACTGCTACGCCTTACCGGAAATCGACAAAAAGGTGAACTCTCTTGCTTCATTCAAGTGGAAATGCTTCCATGATTGCTACAAGGGCTACCATCAGATCCAAATGAAGAAAGAAGACGAAGACAAGACCGCTTTTCGAACGGATAAGGGCATTTACTGTTACACTAAGATGCCCTTCGGATTGCGCAACGCAGGAGCCACCTATCAACGTTTAATGGACCATGTCTTCGGGGATGACATTGGTGAAACCGTGGAAGTATAAATTGATGACCTAGTCATCATGAGCTCGGATGAGGAGAAGATGCTGGCAAACATCCAAAAAACGTTTGCCTCCTTGTGCAAGACAAACCTGAAGTTGAACCTCAGCAAGTGCTCTTTTGGAATGGGGGAAGGCAAATTCTTAGGTTTCATCGTTAGGCGCGATGGCTTCAAAGTCAATCCCGATAAAGTGGAAGCGATTCAGCGTATGCCATCACCCTCAACTATCAAAGAAATGCAACAGTTGGAAGGGCGGCTGGCTGCGCTGAACAGGTTCTTGGCCAACCAAGCGATGAAATCCTTCCCATTCATCAGCACTCTGTGGAATTGTGTGAAGAAGAACAAGTTTAGTGGACTCTGGATGCAGAGAAAGCCTTCACCCAAATGAAGGAATGCCTGATTCAGCTACCAACGCTCATCGCGCCGCAAAGAATGAGCCACTAATACTTTACCTTTCCTCATCAGATATCGCTCTGGGAGCAGTCCTGCTAGTAGAGCGCGCATGAGTTCAGACTCCGATCTACTACGTCAGCAAGATGCTTACGGACCCAGAGACTCGGTATCCCATGATGGAAAAGCTTGCTCTAGCGTTAGTCCATGCATCCAGGCGGCTGGCCGATATTTTTAGGCCACGAAATAACAGTTCTCTCGAACTACCATTTAGGCCAAATTTTGTCGAAACTAGATATATCTAGCCGCTTAGCAAAGTGGGTGATCGAGCTTGGTGGACATAATATTGTGTATAAACCACGCCAACAATAAAGGGCCAAATACTAGTTGATTTTATTGCGGAAGTCCCACGGAATAAAGCGCAAGAATGTGAATCCGTATAGAATCCAACGCCGGTTACAGATGACCGCATGGATGCTTCACACAGATGGCGCATCCAATGATGATGGCGCAGGGGCAGGTCTTCGTCTAATAAGCCCCGATGATCAAGAATTCACTATGCCATCAGATTGGATTTTAAAAGTACAAATAATGAAGCTGAATACGAAGCGTTCCTGGAAGGTCTTCGGTTAGCAATCAAAATGGGTGCTCAGAATTTGAGGCCCATGTTGACTCACTTTTAGTCGCCGGACATGTCAGCGACCTGTATGACGCAAAGGCGAAGTAATTGCCTTGTATCCAGAACAGGCGCAAGCCTTAATAACCAATTTTCAACATTTCAAGATAACCCATGTCAACCAAAGCGAGAACAAGCACGCCGACGCTCTCAGCAAGTTAGCCGCTACAAGCTTCAAGCACCTTGCGTGCGAGGTGCGCATTGAGGTACTAAAAAACCCTTCTGTTCCTTTGTGACAAGTCAACATCATCGACGTGGGAAATCGTCTTGGATGTCCCCCATCATCATGTTCTTGCAACACGGGAGCCTCCCCGAAAACAAAGCGGAAGCAAAGAAGGTCCATAACAAGGCACTCAATTATGAAATGGGGACGGTATCTAATACCGAAAGTCATACCTTAGGCCGCTCCCCGCTGCGTTGATCCGCAAGATGCACAGTACTTGATCCGCGAAATACACGAAGGGTTATGCGAAATTCATGCCGGCCCACGCTATGGTCATGCAAAGATCATAAACGTCGGATACTACTGGCCTGGCACGCACTTTGATGCGATTGAAACATTACATAAATGTGCATCATGCCAGCGCCATGCTCCAAAGAATCCCTTTATTCCGGTGACAACAACGTGGCCCTTTCAACAATGGGCAATCGATATGGTGGGACCATTCCCAGACGCTCCAGGAGCGGTGAAATTCATAATCGTCGCTAGTCGAATATTTCACAAAATGGGTAGAAGCCAAACCCCTTGCATCCACCACAGCAACTGTAGTGCGAAAGTTCATATGGGAACACATCATATGCCGCTTCGGGTTACCCCTGCGTTATAGTCACCGATAACGGTCTCAATTTCGCAGCGAAGAGCTACAACAATGTGACAGAGATGCATATCGAACACGTTTTCACTTCGGTTGCGCATCCCCAAGGGAACTGACCAAGTAGAAAGAATTAACAAAATCATAGTCAAAGGGATCAGGACAAGGTTGGGTACAACGTGCAGAGGCTGGGTAGATGAGCTGCCAAGTATCCTATGGGCTCATCGAACCATGCCTAAAACCAGCACGGGCGAAACTCCTTTTAGCCTTGTGTATGGAACGGAGGCAGTGATTCCTGCAGAGATAGGCCTCCCATCACCATGCATGTTAGCTGCGCAAAGACAAAACAATGAGGACGAGCGCAGACTTGACTTGGACCTACTAGAAGAAAGGCGCGAAAACGCTGCCATCAATGAAACAAAATAAAAGTCCAAGCTCGAAAAATATTACAACGCGCGAGTCCGCATATGCACCTTTTTACCCGGTGACTTTGTTCTACGCGACAACGAGGCATCTAACGCCGAACGTCCTGGAAAACTGGCACCCAAATGGGAAGGTCCTTATGTTATCAATGAAGTCCTGGGAAAAGGCGCATACACAGTTAAGCGCCTTGACGGAACAAATATCCCTCGGACATGGAATGCGCAACAGCTAAGAGGGTGCTACATGTTAACTTGCAAGTTCATTATCTCTTGTCTACTCAAGTAGGCTCGGACGCCCAATTTGTAATAAAGACAAGAGTTACTTGATTTATTTTTACCTTAATGTTTCGTTACAAATGCGCGGAACCACTTTGGTATACGCAAAACACCTTGGTACACAATGACTCGTAAACCCTAAGTCACTACCTATGAAACACGCATAGGAGATGATATCCACGCGCGAGTTCATTACCAATTTCATTCGCTGTACCTACACAAAGTGGTCCATTTCACGCAAATATTGTAACAAAGAAGAAAATTTCATTACAAGATAAAAGTATGTACAAAACTGCGCAATGCGCGGCAGAATCAACGATCCTACAAGATATTACATTAAGGATCCTACACTAGTCTTCTTCTTCAGCAGCGGCCTCGGCCTCTTCGGAAAGATATCCTTCAAGCGGTCGACGAAGTCATCATGGGTGAGCGCCTCGCTTACCAATTCCAAGGCCGGGATATCAAGAAGTTATACCCTTGCTGCGCCCTCTCGAAGACAGCTCCAGTATTAACTCCATGAGTGGAGGCATGACTGGAGTCCCATGGAATATCCAAGGCATGAGTGACCTGTTGCGCGCACTCAGCATAGCCTTGCGCATGCCCATCATGGCGTGCAGCAACCACTAACTTGGCTACTGCACCATCCAACTCCGCAGAGTTCACAAAGAATTGGCAATCTGCAAATTCAATGGAAAGTTCAGAGCCATCATATAAAGATCAGAAAAAAAAAGTGAAACACTTACATGGACAATTCCATGTTGCTGAAGCCACCGCATGTTGTTGGTGAGCGACTCCACCAACGACTCGGAGATGGCGCGGGAGCTTTCAGAATCCTACAACTTTTTCTCACCCGCCTCCACCTTCGCTTCCGCCAACCGCAGCCTGCGCAGAAGCTCAACATCTCCACCGAGGCTGCTTGAAGATCTTTCTTGGCACTCTCTAAAGCAGCGCAAGCTTCGACCTGTTTGTTTACAACAAGGTTAGCATCATAACTTAGTAATATTAAAAGGTAATTAACACAAAGACAAGTAGGTACCTCTCTCTGTTCACTGTGCGCGCGCTGCACACTTAGCCTGTGCAGTCGCGGCAGTTGCCGCCTCCTTCTCTATCTTCTCTTGCGCCACACCAGCACACAACTAGGCCACTTCATCTCTCAGGGATTTCTTCTCCCTGTTATCCCTTTCATAAGCCTCCTTCCACAACTTGCGCTCCTCAGCAAGTTTGGCGTCCGAGGCTTCGGCCCATTTTTTCCACCCCTGCGCGACCAACCTTCAAATCACGGTTATCGGTGAAGGCAGCCTCCTTTGCCGGCTCCGCCTCACCAACATTAACCGCGCTACCCAGATGCGTGCGTTCTCCCCCACCACAACGGGTTCATTGCGCAACGAACCCCGATTCTTCCACTTCCACGGAAGGTTCCCCAAGATCCACCTGCTGATTCCTCAACAACAAGCACAGTTCTTCAATATCCAGCTGTGGTTGCGTCAATGGAACCACCGGACATTCCAAAACTAGAGAACCCGCATTAGTACCCATACTGGAACCTTCCACCGCCACGTGAGGCCTCTCCCTCACTGGGACCGGTTCTTCTGCCCGGCAGCAGAACTCCCTCCTTGACCACCGGCCGGGGTCATTGGAGAATCAGTGCCCGCGGCGCGCGTGCCGGACTCTGCAAAAGCCGGCTCATCGCCCACTGCACAATGACAACATTTAGTCATACATGACATAACAAAGAGAAGAGAATCGTGAAGGTTACAGAAAATTACTGAGCGATATCTTAGCAGTTAATGACCCCAGATCTCCCCGTTTCCCCATATGCTTCCGCGCAACCTTTTTAGTGGTTGCGCGAGAGGTCTTCCTTCGGACGCCTCTTTCGCTTCAAAGGCACCTCTGGGATCTCCTCATCCTCGGACTAGCAGGTTTGGTGGTCGCGATAACGCATGCTTTAGTGTAGCCTTCTTCGCACATACAGGTTCAAGACCCTCCCATGAGTCAAAAGATGACTACATAAGCTTTCCACTTGTCAGTAACAACGCGCTTACCTTTGGGGAGGGCCCGCCCCGGGTTGAGTTGCCTCTCTCTCCACCACCGCGATCGAGCGCGTCTCTTTTTCTTGTGCTCTGGGCCAATGCCAAATCTCCCAGAGCGCCTTCATTAAAAGAATAACAACAAATAAGTCACCTACAAAGGTGCGCAATTAAACAATCAAGACTCACTAGTTGGTGGCACGGAGGCCTCCAGGCCGCCATCCTTGACCAGGGCAAAATTGCCCAGAACCTGCCATACCAGGTGGGCTCATCTGGCTTCAAGGGAAGCTTTTCAATCCGCCCTTCCTTCCTCTAAAAGGCGGGCAAGAACAAAGGGATCCTACAAACAAAACACATGCATGTTAGCCAACCAACAAGTCAAGGTCAATAAAACACAATGGAATAAGAGCACTTACTCGATCACCCTCCACACACACTGGTCGAGACCGGCTGGTCGGGTCCCCACAGCAGGCTCATCCCCGCCTCCACCAGTATCGTCTCTGGAAACTGAATCGCTGGGATCTCTTTCAAATCACAATACAGGGGTCCAGCACTGGTATTGGTAGGGTCTCCGCCGGAACTCTTCCGCCCCTGGAACGTCAAAGGCATAGGTATAACACCGGCCTTCACCAAAAAGAAATTTTCCGTCCAATCATGGAAGGACTTGGGGGGAGAGAGCAAAATTTTTCGTGCCTACGCACGATGCTAAAAAGAATAAAACCCCATTGAACAATGGAGTTGATAAAAAATACCGTCGACCGGCAAAGAAACTCGAAGTGCTTGATTCTCACCATTCCCATCGGATTCAACTGGGAAAGGTAGAAGCCATAGTACTGCAGCAGTTTCAGAAAAAATTTGGTTGCGGGCAACCGTAAGTTACCCTCACCGAAAAAATCATAAAACAGGGTGATGTAGCCCGCCGAAGCATCGGCGGATGTCTCACCCTCAGCCGGCAACTGGTCATCCCAAGTGGGAGGCAACCAGAAACCAGACACAAGATCCTCAAGAGCCTGTCGGCTCAACTTACAAGCCGGCAAAGGGGACGGAGCACCAACACCAAAAGCAGCTTCAGGCCCACTGGACGCCATTAAAAATCAAGAAAAAAAGAAAGTTTTTGAAAACAACTTAAAGAACACAAGAACTCTAAAAAATTGCAGAGAAAAGAATGAAGGATAAGTTGAAGGAATGATGGAAACCCTAACCGGAGCACCCCTATTTATAGTGCTCGCATTTAATGCACTTGGAGAACGTGTCTCACACGTGGTAGTAGCAACCAACCAGATATTGACGCGTGGCAAGCAAGTTGCAAAAGACGGTTAACGTGCGCGCGTGTCCACCACGCTCTCTGTCCAATTCATTAATGAAGGGCAGACGAAGCGGCTGAGTGCACGCTACAACTGTCAGACGTCTTTTCAACTCCCATTTTTCTCACCAACTCACCTGCAACGTCAAAAGAGCAGATTTCCGAATTCCAAGAGCCTGATGACAAAACGTTTCCTTCACACAAACTTTCTCTTAACACTTGTCAAAATTTTCGCCATCACATTAGCGGCGCATGCAACAATCCTTTTAGTCCAGCACTCCCCCGACTTTACAACATGCGCGTAGGAGCAGCACTGGACTGGGGGGACTTGAGGAGGTATGGTCCCAAATGACCATACCCTTGACTACATTTTACAAGAATAATCTTGCATACAACATGCAATGGTGCGTGATCCTCAACACCAACAGGTCATACAATGAACCTTGTGCACTCAGCGCAACGGATGACCAAAACAATAGGTCATACAATGACCTTGCGCACTCAGCGCAATGGTAAATTAGACCAATACCAATAGGTCGTACAATGAGCCTTGCGCACTCAGCGCAACGGTGAATTAGACCAATACAATCAAGTCACACAACGAGTCTTGCGCACTCAGCGCAATGGAAAGTTAGACTAAACTATACAAGTCACACAACGAGCCTTGTGTACTCGCCACAACGGCAAGTTAGACTTACGCGCGCAGGTTACCAGACCCTGCACAGAACAACATTTCTCTGAGCTGCCCTGACACCCTGCGCTGGCGGTTAAAACCCTGACAGCCTCGCAGAAGGGGTAAGCACTGAGAGGTGTTGACCATACCTAAGGGTACAAAGTGGCAGAACTGTGACTAAGGGTTACTCGGCAGGTTGCATGTGACAGTGTCCATGACCAAAGACGGCTGCCTTTACACGTGGCGCCACTTAGCATCCGACAAAGCACACCCCTGATAGAGGACATTAATTCTCCTGCAGGGAGCATTTAATGTCTGACGCAGAAGGACAAAAAGGATGTCTCTGGCCGTGTGGGCCGGGCCCAAGGCCCACCAGCGCTTCTCCTGAACATACCTTTTTCGGCTATAAATAAGTATCGGATCTCCAGGTAAAAACACGCTTCCAACACACACAAGCTTACGCTTACACCAATACTTGCAATTATTTGCTTGCCATCCACAAATACTTTCACGGAGAAAACCACCATTTTCCCGTGACGAGACTAACGACGTTGCTAGTGTTGCAGATCAGCTTGAGCGAGGTCACACCCAAAGAGTGAAGTGAAAGGACAACCTTTTATGCAGATACACCCTGGTTGTAACTTATATATCTTCGGATATCGCTAGGTTCAACCGGTGCTTCTTCAGTACAAGGATACGCTTCCCTACCCAACCTTTCGTTATTATATTGACCATTCTTATTTATAGATAGTTTAGTAGACTGATTTGTCGGTTGATCCGGTCTCTCTTTCATCCATTTGGAAAATTGGAAGAAAGAGACGGAATAGGATGACCAAATATCGTTAATCAAGAGTGAAGCAGAAGACAGTGACATCAGGGATCAAGTTAAGGTTCTAATTGGAAGCATATCCGGCGGAAGAATTGGAGAAGATTGAAAGATAGAGAGACGGGGCAAAGAAGAGGCTTATGAAGCCCTAGCCATTGAATACATTTCCTTTGAAAAACTCCTTGTTGTTGTCATTATAAGAACAAGAAACTAGATCTTTGTTTTAGAGACCATAGCCGCCACTTGTACACCCAAACACCTCCAATCGTCTTCGACTAACGCAATCGGGTAGCAGGTGTGACTGGTTCAAGAACCACCAACAAAGAGGATGAGGATATTTGGAGAGGACGAAGAGATCAGTATTGGTAACCAAGTTTAGTTTCTGTTAGAGGGTTATCAAGAAGCCACGTAAAAGAAGTAATGACTAAGCAAGACATGCGGCTTACACAAGAAAAAGGTTACAACCTCCTAAACTAAAGGTAAATTCATGAGATGCACAATGCTCACACAACCTATCATTAACAAAAATTGATAGTATTGAAATTAAATTAAATGTTTTCTTTGAATGATATTTTTCGTTTATGTTTGTATCATTTAAAAACTGAATAGAAACACACATGTTCTAGCTCCCCGTTGGATGCCTTCGCTTTATTTATAGACTTGTAGTTGCAAAATATTATAATTAAATATTTAATAGATAAAATCCATAATTCTGAAGTTTGATTACGTGTGCACCAATTTTGAGGGCTAAATGCCACGCCTGTGATAGGTGATCACATTTTACAAACCAATGATACCTTAAAAGAAAAAGTCAATGAATAAATGGAATATTTTGTGAATACATATACTTTGGATGAGGCCAACCCAATGATGGAAAACAACAACAAAAGAAAATTAAAAAAAGCAAAGCAATTAATAGGTCACTTAACCAAATTCACACTGTTCAATGTAAATCAATTTACTTGTATCATCATGAGATTGAGCCTTTTAAAGATACAAATTTTAGAGAAAAAGTATATTTGTTTTTTTATAAGATCAAACAAATAATGAACGTATAATTTAATTGCTATTATTTTGTTATTTTATTTTTTAAAACGGAAATTTGAATCACTGACGGACCACTGAAATATAATTGTGTCATCACGGAATCACCCGATCATATCCATCTCCACTAGGCAACAATGGCCATACACCAATTCAGAAGGAAACCGAAAAAATATAGGAACCCCCCCCCCTTTTTGAACGGCTAACGAATCCTCCAAATGAGTTACTGGAGAAATTCACCACATCGGGATAGACTCGCCTCCGAACCGGGGAAAACCCTCACCTTGGGCTGAAGCCCATGAACACTCGCCCGAAGGCACGACAGTGCGGTGAGATAAAACACGCTCAGTTCAAGGATCGAACTAGCGATCTCCACCTATTCGCTAGTCTCCAATCATCACAAGATGCCGCAGAAAATAATGTGGAGGGCAAAGAATCGAACTTGGGCCCCTTAGAACACCAAATCTCTCCCTTACCACTCCATCACCACCTCATTGGCTCGGAAAAATCCCTTGTGCAAACCGAACCCAGATACTTATGATCCCTAACCTTATCACACCCTAAGGTACCACTAGGCTATAATGCCATGAGCTTATTGTATACATGTAAAAAACGAATATTATTAGGGCTGTAAACGAACCAAACGTTCGACAAGCAGTTTATGAATCGTTCGGCGGGAAGTTCATTTGTGTTTGTTCGTTTATTAAACAAATGAACACGAAAATTTTTTTTCGTTCGTTTAGTTACATGAACAAATATGAACAAAGGTCGAATTCGTTCATTTATGTTCATGCACGTTCGGTAACTTGTTCAATTGTGTTCGATAGTTCATTAGTGTTTTGTTTTTATATTTTATTTGAATATTACAAGATACCGACAAATAAAATACTTAATAAGTGTTAGTGTATTATATGATCTAATCATGAACGTGTGTTTGTGTTTGTTTGTTTCCATTTGTATTCATTAACGTTTGTTGTCTAACATTAGCAAACAAACAAGAACAAGTTTATTTCCTTAACAAACGAACACAAACATGAAATCTTGTTTGGTAAGTTGATGTATTGAATAATACATCCATTTATTGTGTACAGTTTACAGTATTTTTAGTCGATATTCGTTTCGGTTTGTCAAAAATATATCTACTTTTAATCCAAATATGTTTTGCAGGTCTTGGTTCGTGAAAGTAGCTGAAAAGACGGAAAAATGAGCTGAAATGATGAACGGAACCGAGCCGGATCGTAGTTGGAAGCCGAGAGAAGAAACGAGTCATAAAATGGGTGATAACAGCCTCTGGCGGCCCGCGACCGCAATGCCTAATGCCTCTCGCGGCCAGCGAGAGGCTATGAGTTACCCGGAAAGTTATTACTCGGTCCCGGGGCGCGATCGATATCCAAATCCCTCTCGTGGCCGGTGAGAGGGTAATATTGCCAGAGAGTTTCGTAATCCTATCAGTTTGGTGAAAGATAGGTTTATAAGTAGAGTTTAACTACAATTACAATTTACCTTGGACGAAATTTGAAGTTAGAGAGCACAAATTCTGGATCTTTAGAGCTTGTAATTGGAGTTTAAGCTGCTAGGAATCATCAAGTTGAAGCAAGAGCTTGGAGATCAAAGCAAACACGGGTTATATTGCAAACTTCCTTCACTTTTAGTTCCCGTTGTTCTTAACTTTGATGAATTCTGTTTTTAACTTTATTTTGATTGTTTTTGAGATCATGTTAATTGGCTAAACTCATATTGCTACCTAGGTTTTGATTATTTTGTTATGAAGTTTGGAACTTGTTTTGATCTAATAATGTTTAAATGGGATTTTTAGTAAAGTAAATAACTTTGATCACTTGATTTGGTGTATGTGCATGACTTGAGTTAGTTATTGATTAATTAATTGTTTTACATGAATCTTGTTGGATGTCTTCATAGAATAGGTTTATGTTAATTATCGGGTCTTAACGGGTTCGGGTAATCATTCGGTAGAATTGGCCAATAAACCGGAAAAACAATTAAGTAAAATATATAATTAATTCTTAACATTAAACTAAAATCAATTTATTAACTGAATTGATTAGGTAAATTGCTAGATTTAGGTTTTGAGAAAATCTCGGGTCTAATTTACTTGCCATAATCGAGTCGGTTAAACCAAACCAAGAGTCATAGTTGGTCTAGGCTTTCTATTGAGAGGTAGCTACCGAATTTAGACACTTTACTAAATATTAGATCATCGAAAGGAAGTCTTAAAAACCGGTAAACTCAACTACTTTTAGGTTATCATAGGTGTCTTCCCGAGAAGGGTCGGGGGTCCTGTTCGGTATACCTTAGAGTCTAGTAATTCAAGATCCCGGTTTCCCATTAACATTATTAATCAATTAAAAGACCAAATCAGTAGTAATAGAAAATCTAACCTTGGTAGCCATTCCACCATCCTTGAATTAATCTCTAATCCAAAAAGTCCAATTTAATTCACTTTAATTAAGTAATTTTAGTTTAATTATAGTTTTAGAATTATTAGAACCCCCTTAATTTTAGTCTAGATCGAGTCGTCAATATAATTAGAGAGTCTCGTGGGTTCGATAATCCGGACTAACTTAAGCTATTCTACAATTGATCGGTCCACTTGCCGGTTAGTAGTTTAGTAAAATTTAGGAGTCTAGAGTATAATTTGAGTCTATACTTAGGGTAATTTTGATTGTTTTTAATTAACTACTTTTATAACATCATAAGTGTTCATGGACCGTTTGTGAACACATATATTCTTTAACAAACGAACACGAACAAGATCTCGTTCATGTACGTCCGGTTCGTTTGCAGCCCTAAATATTAACGTAAAATGGGATTGATATGATTATTAAGAAAAGCAGATGAATTGAAAAAAAAATTAATCACTCTACCATTAAGTCTTTTTTTTTGCCAAGGTTAGACTATCTTATGGGGACTAGGGCTGTTCATGACCCGAGTCGAATCGAGCGGACCTTTGTTCGTGTTTGGCTCGTTTACAAATCAAATCGAGCGGAGCGGCTCATTGAAAACCGACCTGAAATCAAGCGAGTATTTTTCAATCAGTAGATATTCCGAGCGAGCGTCGGGCGAAGTTCGAGCGATTTGGATAATCGTGTCGCCCATTTTAAATTTGATGGGAGAGATAGTGACAATGTTTGGTCTCAAGTTTTTATGTCTTTAAAAACATGCACATTTCACGGCATAATATTTTTCTTATTAATAACAATGTTGTGGCCGACAAGGTGATGATCATATTGCATGAACAATTACGTTGACAGCAGGAGACAATCGACTTAGGGTAAAGACATGAAACATTGAGGCGATGAGCAGCCTGTCATTTATCGGTTTAGGGTTTAACTTTTAGATTTGATATTAATTATTTTTATTGGCGTGGTTGGGCTAGTACATATAGATATAGTTGTATATTGGATTTAATGGACCAAAATCTAATAGATTGGTATATATAAAACTATAAATTTAATTTGTATTTAAGTATATATGTATGTGTAATGTGTGTATATATAGGGGTGTGTGTATATATATGTATAATTTATATTTGTGTATATATATGCATATATGTACTAATTAAAAATAATAATTCGAACCAAGCGGAGCTTTGCTCATGCTTGGCTCGTTTACAAACCGAACCGAACAGAGTGCTAATTTACAATCGAACGTTAAATTAAACGAGCATTTTCTGAGTTTTTGCGAACGAGCGTCGAGCGAACAAGTGGCAAGCGATTTGAACGGCCCTAATGGGACGATAAGTCTCGCCACGTAGATTAAGTGGGCGTTGAACACCATCACAACATTGAAGCTACCCCAAGAGCCGGTGTGACTAGTCTCAAATGTTCAAGAGGCGTTAGCCCCACAACATCATCCCTACTTGGCCAATAGTGTAACTACACCGCTAAATCATTTTCTAACTTATTATTCCATCTATTTAATTTTAAGACTCGCCTTTTATATTACCATAGCACATATTGGTTTTTCTTTTTTTCTATTTTTTTTTTTTGAAAGGCAAGCAGCAAGAGATATTATAAAACTGAAATGACCGAACCTAGCAAGATGCTAGGTAAGGCCCAGGACAAAGACAATGAAGAAAAAAAAATACAAAGGAAAATTAGACTACAAACATGACAGTGGGTCAATAAGACACATATTTCAGTCTATTTCCTTATTACTAGACTTGTTTAAAATCCAACCATAAAGCACAGTCTTGATATCTTCCAGCGACTCCTGTGATGACGTCCTAGAACATATAGGTGAAACTAGTAAATTGTTTCAAGCGTTGCCATGGCGTTGAAAATACAGTACCTTGAATTTATATCATCTAATAGAGAACGTATTATATTTTGCCTGATTGGTTTTCGAGAAAAAAATTACGTGAAAAGTAAAACAACTGAAAACGTCCATAACAATAAGCACGAAAACTTATAATATTTGATCCAACTTTGCATTTATACCGACACGTGAATAAAATAAGCATGAAAGAAAATAGTGTTTTTTAAGTTAAAGAATGGTATGACGTGTTGCAACAGTGTCAAAATGTAAAGTGACTCGAATTTATATCGTCTAATAAAAACATATTATATTTGATTTGACTCGTTTCTGAACAAAATTTACGTCAAAACGTAGAATAACTGAAAACATACATAAAAATAAGCACAAAAACATATTATATCAGACTCGAATCGTTTCCAAAAGAAATAAAATTACGTCAAAACATAGATCAACTGAAAATGTATATAATAATAAGCATAAATTATTTTATTTTGACTCAACTCATTTTTTGGGAAAAAATATGTGGAAATATAAATTAACTTAAATTTATATACTGACATAACATAAACATGTAAAACTTGATTACAAAGCCTTTAAAAAGTTAATGAGTTGTAAGTGTCAATCCTATAAAAATTCTCTATTTTTATAAGGGTGAAAGGGGTGTACCCCTCATGAGGTGAGCGAAATTTTTTTTTAACCCAATCATGTGATGTCATGTCATTTCCCTTCTCTAACTCTCCTCTTGCCCAAAAAGATAAGAGGTGCACCCTCATGAGGGGTGGGGAAACTATTGCATTGTGTGGTTGCACTGTACAACATGGTAATGCGTCAAGGGTTATAGTCACATGCGGTGAATGTCCACCGAATTGAATCCCCCTATAAGGTGGCGGCGGTGTGCCCCCACGGCAAACCCACACCCGGCATGTTTCCCGCTTACACCCCGTACGCCCTAAGTTTTGAAAAGTACAAAAGGCGGATG
The DNA here is from genome assembly GCA_947069175.1 of Scalesia atractyloides. Classification (NCBI taxonomy): domain Eukaryota; kingdom Viridiplantae; phylum Streptophyta; class Magnoliopsida; order Asterales; family Asteraceae; genus Scalesia; species Scalesia atractyloides. The sequence goes on from CAMTDV010000002.1 coordinate 15,516,192, forward strand.
TGGAGTAGCCCTACTAGTCTAGTTCGTCCGACTCTTCGAGTTGTACCATGGAATTTTTTTGCAAATATTTTGAAAATGTAGAGCTTGAAGATACGTGAGATCAAAGAAAAAAGTTGCCCGACGAGTTTGCGAGGACAATTTATGAGAGGTGACTACAAAAAACCGACAGTCATGTTCGAAGCGGTGACGTCGAACGATTTATGGATTTGGCATGCGTACTTTGATGCTCTCGGTTCATACAATGACATTAAGTTCTACATCAATCACCTCTATTCAATCTTGAGTTACAAAGAACCATACCCAACTTCAAAGATTATTGCACATATGGTATATCATAAATTCATTCGAATAATATTATACTTAGGCCACGTGTAGTGGTAGAGCCCATATTGAGGGTTTATGTGACAAGTGACAATTTTGTAAAAAAAATGGGGTTATAAGGCTTTTTATAACTTGATTGTGTAGTGAGGTTATATATGAGGCTTAATATTGTATTATATATATATATATGTATGTATATATATGTGTGTGAGTGAGGAAGGAATGGTAACGCCATGATATACATACGGAAGGGCAAAAAACTTACCCTAGTGGAGTCAGTCGTAACGGTGTAACCGGACGCTATAAGACGCCATCATAATTTCCGGCGGTATATGCCGCACCATTACGACCGTCTTAATATAATCTAAAATTGTACGTATAATAATTTATAAATGTGGTATAAAATCATGTGAGTAATATGCAAAGAGATGACACATGGAGATTGATGATTCATTAAACTCACCTCCAAAGAGTCACTCGTCCTCGGTCTTTAAATAAGCTCCATCTCCAGGCCCATCCATCATCATGTCATCTCATCTCCTTCAATTCCCAATAACCTACTCACTTTCCCATTCTACCCCTACTCCCTTTTCCTTGGCTCCCTCTCCTTTATCCTCTTTCTTCTTTCATTCCCAAGATTCCCACCTTGTTGCCTTTTGTAGGGGGTCTTTTCGTCTTTTCATACTCTCCCATTTTAGCCGCTACCCTCCATGTTTTCAGAGATGGTTCTGCACCAAAAAACATATATAACTCAACGAATATATGATTGTTTTCAAAACTGAAAGGGCAGAAGTTCCACTTCACTACCCTTTACTTTCGTCTTGAACTTTTTTAACACCAAACGATCAAGACTAAAGTACTATATTTTTAAAATGAGTAAAGCTTAAACGAATTCAAGACTAAACTTTAGCTCATTTAATAAACAAACTAGAATTCAAGCTTATATATATATATATAACTATTTTTCAAACAATGTATGTCTTTACCATTAATTAAATAGTGTTCGTTATCTAACGTCATATAAGAACGTATTTTATTGATAGTGATAAATTCAGATAGAGTATTATAATGACAATATCCATTATACTAACTGGTTCTAAGACATAATAGGAAATTTCAAGTGTTTTCTTGTGCCTTCTACATATATCAACATTTACTCATAGATGTAGATAGAATTTAGCTTTTTTAGAACCGATAATTTACAAACACTCGCTAATCCTACTGTTAAATATATACTTTTTGCCCGCTATAGGATTGAAAGTCTCAGCTCCACAAGGACAGACGCATTTTCATCACATCTTGGTACCACTATGTCACAAGCACATTGATAGGTTGAGTTTATATAATGATCAGGGTTTAATTTATGATGGTCATATGAGATGAACCATAGTTAAACATGGACATATATGGTTCTTTGAGGCCCGTCATGTCATGTTATGACTCCTTACGACCCATTATGACATGAATGATGAAACATGACATATTAGGCTAAAACATGGAACATGACCTATTAAAAGAGACAACATACACCAAATGATATACATTTATAAAATTTACAATGCATGTAAAAATTCGTGACTAATTTTGTTTTGTCAAGATCGTTTCTCTAGTTAATCGTCGTTCCAAAAAACAAAAAAAAGTAAAAATAAAGTATAATTTGTTAACTTGGTTGAGCTCTCTAGGTTTAATCTAGTATCTAATAAATCCCTTGAACACAAGAAGACCTTCACCATAAAGCAATGCATGTATATCGGCATATTACGATAATTTTTCTTACTTCTAAATACCACTTAATTAACTTGCATTTGATTTAAACACACGTTATATTTACATGAGCAATTATCAATATCACTTGACGACAACGCGATGTAAATAAAATTTTTATCTATTATAATTAAACATATTGAGTTTAGTTTTTATGTTCATATGGATTTTGGAAATCACTTTAGAGATAATATTCCACCTACACCTAAAAACATAGGGGGGGTTAAAGTGGTAAAAGAAAAAAACTTCAAGGAGCATATCTACTTGATAACAAATCTAAACCTTAAATGATCATTGGTTCTCTCTTTTTCTCTATAAAAGAGAAGTAATATATTTCGTAAAGCCCATGCAAACACTAAAAGCTAAAGAAACCAAACAGTCTCAATCTTTCTCTGTGATGATGGAAGCCAATAGCAGCAACAACAGCAAGGAAACAATCATTACGGTGGCCGGAAAAGAAACCACCGCCGCACCCACGCCATGCAGGTGGAATCCCACGAAAGAACAGATAGACATGCTGGAGAATTTGTATAAACAAGGTGTGAGAACACCAACAACTGATCAGATTCAAGAGATCACAACCAAATTACAAACTTTTGGACACATTGAAGGCAAAAATGTGTTTTATTGGTTTCAAAATCATAAGGCAAGACAAAGACAAAGCAAAAACAAGATCATCTGTCTTACTTTCATCAATATTATCTGCATCACAACCACCACCATCACCACCACCCGACGGTGCCTCCGGGGATCTATCCGGTGCCCCATCATCCAAACGGTTCGTATCATCCTTCAGTTTGTATATGTTTTATTTTTTTAACGACAAAAATTCTCTATATAAATAATATAGGAAAAATGAGCTAGCAAGCAACTAAAGCTAAGGTTACCAAAACAATTAAAGTCACGTCAACTCTTAATTAAATAATAAAATCTAGATCATGTTAGTTTGTTTTCATTTATTTATTGTTTTACATGATCTTATATTACTGTTTACCTTTTCAAGGTCGTATATGCTGCAAATGTCATTGTACTAGGTACAAGGTCTACTATCTAAGTACATTTTCGAAATCTTTAAGTTAACCTAATTAATTTTTAATATCTTTCTAGGATAAAACTAATCTGCTTTTAATAATAAATATATATGGTTGATTTTTGAACCTTAATCTGCTTTAGATAATAAATATTCATGGTTGATTTTTTAACCTTGTATACTATAGTTATATATTTGTATAATTGTGTTATAAGTATTTATTATTTGTAAAATAATATTATGTTTTATGAATATCAAATATTTTAATAATCATATTATGCTTGTTTTGTTTATGTAAAGTTATAGCTGAAATTACAGGGTAATACTGTCAGATTTTATTATGTGAAATAATATTCTCGATTTCTGGTAACGTAACTAAATAGCAGCAATAGTTACCGATACGTACATTCTATAAATTTTTATGCCAGGAAAAGAAATATATTTTCGAATATATCAGTAATAAAGATTAATCATTAATATTTTACAATTATGAGTACGTTTTTATCTTTATGATACTTGCATCAGTTTTAAATTTCAAAGTGTGTCCAGTTACCTTCAAAAGTTAATTACAACCGGTAACAAAAACTAGATGGAACTAATATATTTACGTGTTATTAGGCTATACTCACTATATATAGTATGATCATCTAACCAAGTCTTTTAAATTGTAAGCATTTTAAAATTACTAATACTACTACTTTAATAAAGTTAATTAATTATAATTACAAAGAATAATATATGTTTTTTTAACAGCCTTACAATTTCAAAAAAAATATATCTTATTATACCCCTCAATTATTTTAAGCAGCTAAAATCTATTTTTTAATAATTTAATGAGTAAATCTTGAGTCAGTATTGAAAAAACCAACTTTATTTCATAATTTATACGACAAAATCTTTTCAACAGTTTAATTTGTTGTATTGAAGATTTTAAACTTGTCTGTTTAACAAGAACGTGTATTTTATAAATGTTCAGTGATTTTACTATATCAAATATCTGTAGACGTTTTTATTATATGTAAAAAAGTTATTTAGTGTTTTTTATTTAATCCATAAATCTATATGTCACGTGTGTATAGTAGCATTGAATTTTGAATATAAACTACCATAATCCTTTGCAAACATGTGATCAAAGTTAAACTTATTTACCAATAAACCAAATAATTAACAATACACACAATTTATTTCTTTGCATAAAAAATAAAATATCAACAACTGAATAATCGTAGTCAATAAGAACAGTAGCTAGCCAGCCAGCCAGCCAGTGTGACTGCATGAGGGTTAATAAATAATTTAGTACTTTGTCAAATATTAAGTCTGCCTTGTCTGTCTCTATCCATCTGTTAGTTTGTACTGTAAATGTAATCCAAAGGTTTCTGATTTTTGTTTGTTTATGGCCTTTGCTCATAAGCTTTGTCAATCTTTTCCAAATTATTTCCACTCTCAATACCAACAAATCTACCCATATTGTCTGACAATTGTTTTGTTTTGTTTTTTCAAGATTTCTTGTGTACCATGTATCTTCCTTCAATCAACTTCACTTAACAACCCTTTCTACATTTTTTTTTTGCAATTATTTTGGTGTACCACATAACACACCTACCCAAAAGTTTATTTATTTTCTTTCTTTCTTTTTTTTGTAATTGCAATGTCTATAATTAGTTGAGTATACTCTTTCATAAGGTCATATTGTAATGTCTATTAGTTCTGTATCAGAGCTCCTAGATTCAAATTTATATACCAAAACTTTTTAATCAAAACCAGTTCAACCACTGAAATATACGAAGCACCGTCTTCAAAAACCAACTCGTAGATCCAACGAGTTCAGATTAACCCGTGCAAACCAATCAGATTAGAGGTTAGATTTCCCGGTAGCCAGTCGGGTTTTAGCAACATTATATATATATATAGGTTTTAGATTAATATATATAATATATTATATTGTGTGTTTTACACCTTAGCAGAAACTTATTTCTATGATATTGGACTTGTTTACTATAATTATATTAATTACTTATTGAAATGTTTATAGAATGCTTATATAAGCATTTAAATATGAGTAAAGTATTACATTGACCAAAACTTATTTTATTGAATATGTTGCAGTCCAAGTTGAACCAACTTGATTCTTATAAATAGCATGCTTTAATATTTTTCACCAAGTAGTACAATTTCAGTGAAAACCAGGCTTCAGTCTTTTCTTCTGATTGATTTTATATAATATAAACTGTCCTTTATTTTATTTAATTTATCAATTTCTTGGAATATTTATCCAGTTTTATATGGTCAATGCTACATACCACAACGTGACATAGGGTTCCTCAATCAGTACCCAAAGATGCTAGTACCTAGTGCCACCGCAACCAAGAGAAGATCACCACGGACCACCACCCGAACCAAGGCGTCTTCCAGTGCAGGAACCATCGTGGGAGGGAATAATCTGGTCAAGTCAAAGATGGTCAACGGCAAAAACTACAATCATCAAGAGACTTTGGATCTTTTCCCACTTCACCCGACCGGGATATTGCAACAAAAGGAAGCAAATGCAAACAATGCTAACGTTTGTGCTTCGAATACTTGTACGTCAGGACCCTCTGTTTGTTCACAAGACCAACACTTTTTTGACTTTTTCTCTGGTTAATGTAGTGGCATAAGAGTTGACATTTGGTTCAAAAGTGGTATAAGGAAATTATTAAAGCTAATTCTTCATTAACAATGCATGCAAATGTGTTGATTTATGTTTTATATGTTCTAATATACGTTTGCAAATACATACATACGTACATTCAATAAGGAGTCAATAATTTCAAAATAAGTAAATGCGAGAACTTTGAACACGTATAAATTATACTTTTTAGATCTAATGTGAGAAAAAAAAAAGATTTTGGTTTTGTGGTTACATGACCACCTCATATATCATGATAAATGTGGTTATGGGATGTGGTTTAACCACCTTATATATCACTTTTAAATGTACATGTGTTTTTGTGTGATGACACTTCTTACCCATGTTTAATATTTAGCTGAATGGATAATATTAGCTTGTTTTTATGAATATATTCAAAAACCCTAATATAATAACAAAAAGTTTACAAACATCATGATCCAAGTCTCAAGACTTAAGTGGGCCGAAAATATTGTTCTCCAAATGTTTTATATTTAAAAAAAAAGGGTAAATGCACGGTACCCCTGACCGCGGGAGGGTTCTCCCTCCCCAAGCTAGCTTAGCCCCATAGCTGCCTGGCGATTACTACCCAGCAGGATTATTCAGGCCGAGCTGGACTCGAACTCGCGTCCTCCCGTTTGGAATGGGTGAGGCTGGCCACTGGGCTGACACCCCTTGGTTAAGCTAAAATGTTTTATATTTTAAGTTAGGCAGGGAGGACTCATTGTGTATACGGGCTGGCCCATGTAGATTTTTCTTTCTTGATATTAACAGTTTAGAAAAGTTTGACCATACGTCTATAGAAATTAATAATACCAAGGGTATGCAACTATGCATAAAATTAACCGCAGTAGGATGAATGTCAACACATAAATTTGAAAATCTTATAGCCAATAGTTATAACTATGATACCAGTAAAGGTTCGCTTACACTTTTGGTCTATTGATGTACTTTGTTGTTTAATAATAACTGAAATATATATATGTTTAAATTATATGCATCAAATATATATATGTTTAAACTATACGCATCTGTGCATGTGCTGTGTTGACGCCGGCTCAGGGCTAAAAACGTAAAAGGGCCCTTAAATATTTTTCTTAACATTTTCTAATAAACACCTCCTTGTGGCCTAAGTTTCTAGCAGCCTAATTGAATGCCTACTAGGTGTACCAATTTTTTGTTTCTGTCCCAAATTCCCAGCAGCTTTAATTAAATATAACAATTAATTTTTGGTTTTAACGTGATTTTTGGAACCTGCAATTCTAACCTAATTGTTATCCCACTCCATAATTATACATTCTTGCATGGACCTTTGTAACGTAAGTATCCTTGTTTAACGAGTTAATGAATTATAAATCCATATTTAGTTGTTTAATCAATTTAATTAATTAATTAGTAACTGTTTTTTATATTATGTTTAAATATTTAATGAACTATGTTTTTTATTATCTTTTTTTTTTGTCACATTCTTAGTCGATCCGTTTTGTGGTCCCCGTACAAAAAGTTTCTGTATTCGTCACTGCATAATACAATTTGATTAAATTGTTGAGTGACGCAGTAACGGTCCAAAATTTTTGTCTTACTAGAGTGGGTAGGGCCCGGCTTTTATCTCGCACAAGGCCTAAATTTTTTTTAAGATTTTTGGAGACGGCCCTGTTTTATATGAATCCATATTTTTTTATATCCAAAAAGCCTCATTACAAGGCTATTTCGATGCTTATAAAAAACTAACACCCTTTTAGGGTTTGTCAAATGTGTCATTGTTCTTCATGTATGGCTTGTTCCATTCACAATGGCTAAAGCACCATATGGCATTAAAGCTCCGGTAGAAAGACGAGAACAAACACTACAAACCATTCCCACTAATTACTAGATGATGTAGGTCTCCTGCGTTGGATAATTTTTATGGTCGCGGCTAGAAATAATATTGAAAACTTAATGAAAATGTATGTGTTTTTCTGATAACGAAATGCATATAATTGGATATACTTATGGTACGTGATTGTGTTTTTAACATCACCTTAACGGTTCAAAGTTAGTTAACATGATTAAAAACATATCAAGGTTAATATTTATCCTAAACTCACATTATATTACAATAATAATTATAATTGTAATTGTAAATATTATTAAATAACAACTTACATTTACAGTAGCTTCCGTGAAATTGGTGCTAGTTAACTTTTTCTTTTTTCTTTAATGTAATTTTTACATTTGCACCCATTGCATTTTAAATTATTTACATTTTCAGTCCCTACACTTTAATGAAGAATTTTTTTTTCTTTCTTTAATCAATTTATATTCTATCTCCGAACTTTAATAGAGTTATTAAATAACAACTTACATTTACATTTACAGTAGCTTCCGTGAAATTGATGCTACATTAAGTTTTTCTTTTTTTTTCTTTAATGTCATTTTTACACTTGCACCCGATGCACTTTAAATTATTTACATTTTCAGTCCCTACACTTTAATCAAGGTTTTTTTTCTTTTTTAATCAATTTATATTCTATCTTTGAACTTTAATAGAGTTATCATATGACTCCTAAACTTTGATGATTATTTTTCCTGACAAATTTATGTTTATATCCTTAAACTTTAATATAGTTATCATACAGCTCTTGAAGTTTAATAACATTATTTTTTTCTTTTTTAAACAATCTTTTTTTTTTTCCTTTTTTCATATGTTTAATTCTTTTTTTATTTTACATATTACAGCTAAAGCTGAGTTTTAACTTTAGTCGTGTTTACTTAACTACGGGGCTTGCATAATGTTACTGTCATTTCAACGTTAATCTTTTTAAATACTAACGTACAAGTTGTCAAAACCAACTCTTCTGTACTTTCCACCGAACCCACACCCCCGGCGCAACATTTACTTAATTGGTTTTTATCTTTTCCATTCGACTTAAAACATGTCTGCAAATCCTTTTGGACAACTTTATTATTTGGGTTTACTTTTCTGTCACTGTATTGAATGTCGGTAATGTATAAAAATCGTAATAAATCAAATTGATACCCGTAATATTTTTTGTCTCTAGTTTTTTTCTAAATCAGTCCATTTTCCGCCTTTAAGTGTGGATGAAACCCACTATTTTAATAAGAACAATCAACTGTTGAGTGCAAGATTTTCCGATCTTTTTTCTTCGGATGACGTGTCACAACCTTATAGGCTGTTGTGTAACATCCCACTTCACACAATCACACACGTCATTTCCACACATATTATTATTATTATTATTATTATTATTATTATTATTATTATTATTATTATTATTATTATTTTCATTATTTGTCATAATATCACAAAAACCGGATAACACAACACGCACTCTCCCCCTCACCTTCATCTTCTTCTTCATGAGAAAGTGAGATTGAATTTGCAGAGATTCATCAATGGCGAAATCTCTCATTTCATCTCCTTCCTCTTTCACCGGCACACAGTTACCTCCACTACCTCTTCACCGCGGTTATTCTCACCGGACTAAACTCATATCCACCAGAATAAAGTTCAGCTTTAACGGAATTCCTCCAATTTCTCCGTTTGAAGCTGGCGTATCAGTCGATTTTGCTGCGATTGCTAGCCAAGCCGAGAGCTTGATGTACACGTTAGCTGATGCGGCTGTTGCTGTTGATTCAGCCGCTTCTGGTGGTGATTCGGCTGCTGCTACGACGGTGCAGAAGTCAGGTGGATGGTTCGGTTTTATATCGGATGCTATGGAAGTTGTTTTGAAGGTAGTTATTTCCGTTAGTCTGGTGATTATTTGTGCGAATAGTTATTGTGTGCATTCCATATGTCAATATGTGTGGATTGATAACTGGTTATTGTGTAGGTGTTTTAGTAATTGGATGTAGTGAGTTGATCATAGGAGATAGTGTTTGGATTTAGGTTTTAATAATATGCTCTGATTGGATGATAGTTTGTGTATTTTGTGCAGTTGATAAGTGAATAATAGTTAGGGGATGTGTATATGTGTGGATTTGTTACTGGTATGGTGTTTGGATTCTTGTTTTGATAGTTAGATGTAATGATGTGGATCACAGGAGATAGTGTTTGGATTTGGGTTTTAAGAATATGCTCTGATTGAACGATAGTTTGACTAATGGAGTCTACTGATTAAATATTGAAAATTGATGATGACTATCTATATGAGGTTATAATGAGCAGATAACTAGTTCCATAAGTGCAAAGGTACATCCAAACAATCCTTTACCAAGTTGATATGGATTACGGACTAATATTGATTCGTTTTGTTTAGCACAAATTTGAACAGATGATTAACTAGATGTTTTACTGTCTCAGTGGTTAATTTGAGTCGGTTATGTTGATGTTAACTTGCCCTATCTTTGCCAGATACTGAAGGATGGACTGTCTGCAGTTCATGTGCCATATTCTTATGGATTTGCAATTATATTGCTTACTGTTGTTGTTAAAGTTGCAACATTGCCATTGACAAAGCAACAGGTGACCCACCTCTCGAAATATATCTTTATATTGTCGAGATATTTGTCTTACTGCTTTATGAAATAAATTATATTCTTTCTTTTTCTCAATCTTACATGAACTGTTTGATGCATTTACTTGTTAAAAGGTTGAGTCCACTCTGGCTATGCAAAACTTGCAGCCAAAGATCAAAGCAATTCAGCAGAGATATGCAGGAAATCAGGTGCGCCATTAGAAATTATAGCCGTGTTTGCAAATGTGAACATATCATGTAACAAAACTTTTATGCTCAAAGTACTTCCTTGATGAACATTATTTAACAGAAAATAGTAACACAATTTAATATATCAATTTCTGGTTGTCCAACATGAGCTAACAGTTAACACATGATAATTCAACCTTAAAAGATCAGTGGGCCACGTTTGAATGTACAACCATGATGTTCTGTGGCCACTAGTAATTTAAATGGGGACCAATTATGGTTGTCAACTTGTCTCCCCACTCTCTATGTTTGTATGTGTATGTATGTATACAACATACGTATGTGTGTGTGTGTGTGTTTGACAATATTGGTATCATTTCAGGAGAGAATACAACTTGAGACATCACGGTTATATACGAAGGCAGGGGTTAATCCTTTGGCAGGATGTTTACCTACGTTGGCCACAATACCAGTGTGGATAGGCTTGTATCAAGCTCTTTCAAATGTTGCAAATGAGGTATAGAACTATAGACAAATATTACTATATTAGTATTTGCCTTTTGGCACATTAGGAATCATGTCAATATAGATGTACTTGATTTTAGTCCACAAGAAGAGATATTTTGTATTAGCTAACAAATAGAAAAAACTAATTTCTTTCTTCGTTTACGTTTCCTGAAGGGACTGCTGACAGAGGGATTTTTCTGGATTCCATCTTTGGGGGGCCCCACAACGATTGCTGCTCGGCAAAGTGGATCGGGAATTTCTTGGCTTTTTCCATTTGTGGTAATAAAAGTTCCTTCAGCATCATAGCTTGAATTATATTACAAACGCAGTGAGAAACTATAATTCGTGAGCAACATGAGAAGCAAAGCGAGTCACTAGTTTTGTAACGTTGATTCACAGTTTTTTCATATATTCATAATAAAAGTGAATCAACGTTACAAAATTAGTGATTTTTTTAAAAAGACTACAAAATTAGTGATTTAGTTTGCATTCACGTTTCTCATGGATTTTAGTTTATCATTTGATCCACATTTGAAAGTTCACTTTTCGGATCGAATCGGTTGAAAGATCTAACAATGAAAGTTAAAATGAGAAATGCAAATGATCTTGCTATTTATAGGTGGTGAGATCATTTAAGCTTTAAATGATCTCACTCCACACCTTAAATATTTAGCTTGAGGTTATTTGCTTACAGTTCTCCTATTCAACATACACGACTACACTTAGTCTATTCGTACAACAATGGACATACAAAAATGCACTAACGACATCTAATCAAGATTTATTGTGTGTATCTAATGGTTGGTTCAATTGAGAACCAACTATTCACTAGTGAATACACTATGATATTTTAATAGTACACATATAGTGTATTCACTAGTGAATGCTGTTAAATAGTAAAACTGATTGCTTATTATTGAAGGGGTAGGTTACAATATATAGGGATTACGAGTAACCCTAGAAACCTAACTGAGGCTGTGGGCCCATAGTCTAATACTCCCTCGCAGTCGTAGCGGAGAAATTAAAGCTTAGACTGAAAACAAAAACAATAATAAACCCTAAAAACTGTCTTCAATTTCGGTCAAAATTCCATAATCTTCGATGACATTCCACAATTTTAAGTGATTCAGTAATCCTACAAGAGGCATCCAATACGGCAATGCGGCGACGGCGGGTAGCGGCGCAACGGCGGATCGTAATCCTGCAGGCGGCACGGCGGGAGACCGTAGTCTAATGAGCGGCGGCGGCATGGCGGCAAGGGGCGGCTTGACGGAGACGCGAAATCAAAAGATGAGCCGTAGCATCATCTGTGTGGTAAGAGACCGTAAGAACATTGGTGAATCTAGAAGCGAAGACGAAGCTTTATTTGAACATGAAACTAGGAAAAAAAAAGGAAGAAACAGAAAAGGAACAACCGCTGGACAGGGCGGCGGCGGCAATGACAGCACACCGCCATGTCTAGGGTTTTTCTCAAGTGGTGGCGGCTAGGGTTTGGTTATTTGTGTGTGGCGTGGCGGAAACGATATAGAGCCTAGACTAGCTCTGATATCATGTTAAATAGTAAAACTGATTGCTTATTATTGAAGGGTAGGTTACAATATATAGGGATTACGAGTAATCTTATAAACCTAACTGGGCCTGTGGCCCATAGTCTAATAAATACAATGTTTTTAAATATTTTGTGGTTCTCATTTGTGTGCGTGTGTATATTGAACATAACCTTTGTTCCGTAAGGTAAATGATTCTAATTAAATATGGAGTTCACACTTTGTCGGTTTGACCAAGAAAGTCAATTGTTGTCTCTATTTTTTTCTACGATCACCATTTTCATATTTAAAATGAATTCTCGCATTCACTTTGTAATTAATGAAATGCGTGATTCACAAATAAGAAACTTTGTGTAAGTTTACTAAACAGGTATACTTAAGTAACATAAAACCACTACATTTTATATACTTATATTTAAATAGTTGTTAAATTTCATCTTTATATTGGCAGGATGGGCATCCACCTCTAGGCTGGCATGACACAGCAGCCTACCTCGTTTTACCTGTACTTCTTGTTCTTTCTCAATATGTATCAATGGAAATTATGAAGCCACCCCAAGTGAGAACCTACCTTTTTATTTTATATTTTAATATCTAAAAAATTCTCTTTTCTTATATCCTCCAAAACTGCCCTGTTTTTTTTACAGACTGATGATCCAACACAGAAAAACACTCTTCTTGTCTTCAAGTTCCTTCCGCTCATGATTGGATACTTTTCTTTGTCCGTCCCATCGGGGTTATCGATTTACTGGTCAGTTTAGAAAAGCAAAAATTTAATTATTTTTGCTTAACTTCACTTACATGACCTACCATCATATAAACAAAAAAAATCCCATACTAGATGCCTATGCAGTTAATGTGGTAAAAAATCTGATATCAGTAAAGGATCGATATTTGAGATATCGGTTATTGTGGTGGGATATCGGTAATTATAATATCATGTAGAATTTATACGTATAGCAATTTAGCACCAACAATTGTAGCAAGTAGGAACTAATTAAGACTTAAAACACTAACAATTAACACTTAAAACACTAATAGCAGCAATAAGAAGAAAGACAAATGATAGAACTAAGAAGAAAGGTACTCGGGAAAATTGGTAATATATCGGTCCAATATCGCTGATAATATCGGTACTGATATTCTGACTAATATTTGACACCGATATTTTACATAGGGACCAATAATCGATCACTGATATTAACTGCATGGCTAAATGCAACATTGTCTACTTAAAAAGTCATTATCTAAATCATTGGTGTAACAAAATGTGGATTCAACTTAAAAAATACGTTTTCCCACTAATTTGTAGCGAAGATGCTCTTTAATGACAATGATTATTATTTTTTATTTGGTATTTTACCTTCTGAGTTATTTTAGTTACTCGCTCACATAATAATAATAATAATAATTAATAATATTATTATATTATTATTATTATTATATTAGATATATATATAGGGGTTAGTTAACGTACAATTGGCCATAACATACGCTGCGTACGAGATGAAAAAATAACATGCGGCTTTTGTTCATACGTGATGAATATAACATGCGGATTTGGTATGTCTGTTGTACATGCGGGTTTTCGTTTTTGAGGATTAATAACATGCGAAATTCACATCGCGTATGATTGTACGTTAAGGCCAATTGTACAATACACTTTCTCTTTATATACAAATCAAGTTGAGGCATGCAAAGTCAAATATGTGACGAAATCCAAGTCGATAGTGTTCATTGATAAAATTGTTCTTCATTTCTTGGGAAGTGGGACTCAGAAAGCATAATAATTCTATTAACAAGATGTGAATAGAAAGTAATTGACATATATCCAACACATTTTGAAGTTGATTACGTTTAGTTCAAAAGCGTTGTAACATAGAAAACATTGCATGGATACTATGGTAATAATGTTAAGTGATTCCTTCTAGATTGTTCACAAAAGTATATCATAGTGATATAATTAATGCCTTATCCTTATTAATAGACTTTTTATTACGAATTAAGGTTCACAAACAATGTGCTTAGCACTGCTCAACAAGTATGGTTAAGGAAATTAGGAGGTGCAAAACCTGTTGTGAATGAGAATGCAAGTGGAATTATAAGTGCAGGCCAGGCAAAAAGATCGTCATCTCAACCATCTGAGACCGGTGCTAGGTTAGTCTTTCATTTTTTTATATATAAATAATTTTTTTTTGACTATTTGCATAAGAAAGGCAACTAACTTTGGTCCAATTCATATAGGTAGCCATCTTCCTTTTCAAATGAATCCGTATATTTCATAATAAATAAATAAATAAATAGGAAAACAACTTGTGAATCTCTCAAAACGCCAAGAGTATCATACTTATACATTTCATAATAAATTTATAAAATCAGTCGCTTATCATAACAAACTGTTTCACCAAATAAATTATAGGAGAACAACTTGTGAATCATCACAACTCATAATGTTCTCTTTGTTTATTCATTGAACCATACTGTTGTAAATAGCTGATTTTATTTATTTACCATGAAATATGTAAATGTGATAATTTTATTATTTTGAAAGGATGAATTTATGAAATTTTTAGAAGGATATACCTTTTTTGCACAAAAATATCTTAAAATTTCCAAAGTTTTTGTTCAAAATCCTCAAAACATCAACAAAATGTTAATTCAAGGTAAACTGTACATGCTACAGATCAACAATGATTACATGACGTGTCGATACGTTTGACTATACTGACTCTTTTTTCGTCGTGGCACTGAAAAGAGTTTTTTTCGGGCGCAAACCCGAAATGGAAGTTTTACTAAAGTTAGTTGTAGTTTATGCCTCTTTTTTATTGATTGCATTTTACGTGGTTAAAAAAATTTTGCTAATCAAAGGGAATTAAAATGTGAATAGGTTTAAACAACTAAAAGAAGAAGAGAAAAGAAAATCAAATAAGGCACTTCCCAGCCAAGATATTCAGGTTTTGGCATCGACATCTGATACTGAAGATGAAACCGACGAAGAGACAAAGTCCACGGTAACTTGCCTTATTATATATTTAGAATAATATGCTACTCTTATAAGATTATAAATTCAAAGAAAATGTGATAGATAATCTTCAAATATTCAGGAGGTTTTGGAGGAGGCGTATGCTTCAAGCACCACGAAACAAGTTCCAGAATCGGGACCAAGGAGGAGTAAAAGATCAAAGAAAAAGCGTTCGGTATGATAGGAGATACGTGACTAGATTTTTAAACCTCTATTTTGTAAATCCATATTTTTAGTTAACATATAGCTGTCTACTACCAACAAATCATATGTTTGTTAGGTAGCTTTTGGTATAATTGAATCAGAGAAGAGAAAAGGAATGGAATGAAAACAAGTTGTTTGTGTTATTGGATGCAATGATATATATTTTTTCATTCCATGACAAATCTTTGTGAATTATATAAAGTTTTGATTTTATATATCTTGTATTGTAATCTTATTTGAGGTTTAAATCAGCCTATGTAATATTTAGTTAGTATTAACGATACATAGAAAATTCGAAAACTTTTGTCGAATAATAATAAACAACAAACCTATATGAATGCTCATTCCCTTCCGACATGAAAATGGAATGTTATGATCAATTTAGTTAGCAGGGTATTGATGGGGTCACATGAGTTTTCCATAATGGGTTATTGCAATTACCAAAAAAAAAAGAGAGAACCGGAGAAATAAATGTTTTTATAGAACTTATTTAGAACCATGAGAAACTGCCTAAATGCTATTACAATAGAGGCAATAAATGACCTAACCCACCAATGCTATTTTCACCTACAGAGACTGGGAAATAGAAAACCTCCATTATAATGGATCATCTTTGTACAATACCTCCATTTCTCTAACTTATTTCCTTCAGAAATAATATTATCAATTATTTTAGTTTTTTCATGGAGAAATGGCATCATGATATTTATTCATCTGCCTGAAGGCGGACGATTATTCCCTGATGGATTTGGTCCAGATGGTTGTTTATAAACTTTCTTCTCTTCCTGCAAGATAATATGAACGGTTTACTCAGATGTAGCACAACGGATGGGTCTGCAGATTGGATAATGGGTCAAAATGGGTAATTTCTAGTGCGGGTCGGCAGGTTGGGGGGTCACAATGGGTATCTTTTAGTATGGGTCGCATGTTAGATAATGGGTCAAAACGGGTAATTTTTAGTGTAGGGCGTGCTGGCACCCAAACACTTGTATTCACTTTTCCTGGATTAAAACTTCTTTTTATAAATGAAGAAACTGCCTAGCAAGTCGCTAGGAAAACCGCATTACCCCAGTTATACACCAAAACCTGGATTTTATAAATAACTGATGTTTATATATAGTTACAAGAGCCTGTATTTTTACAACTACAGCCGGATTTTTAAAGTAAAAAGGATTTTATGCATTGTGAACACAAAATTCAGCTTGACTGACCCATTGAACCAACCCATTTTCATTTCGTATTAGCTCGAATTGACCTATTTATCCATAAGTACCTGTGGAGTAGAGCCGTGTAAGATGTCTGGCTTTGAGCTATGTCGAGCTGCCCAAACCTTGAAATCAACTAGGAATAGGTGAAGAAGCAATTTTAGAAAGTACCCTTATTCAAAAGTTCAATATAATTTACTAGAGGTAGCAAAATAGATGGATAGGTCTGTTTAAGAAATCAGTTGTTTTCAGTGCATATGATTTAATCCCAAATGCTTTTTTAAAATTTTGCATTTGTATTATTACAATAATAATCTAATTCTTCGAATAAATAACGATTTAGGAGAGTATATACTTAAAAACAGACATTGAACGGTTAAAGGACCTTTAACTTAACTGATAAAGCCACTTTTAGCTAAAGTTTATTGTGTTGAATTGTTTGATGGCCCGTTTGAGATTAAATAGAACCTGAATTAGCCATTCAATAAGTAAATGAATATATTATCATCTTTAATAATTACGGTAGTTTGACTTCCAAAGTCATACATCATGTTATGACGGTATTCTTTATATTTCTTGAAAGAACGAAATGTAACACCCTCCGCAGATCCCCCATAATGTCATGGACATGAGAGTTTTTTAGAATGTCATGCCTTAAATAACATCAACGTGAACGCCACCGACTGTGGATGAGAGAAGTATTAAAGAGTTAAGTGTATTTAGCGAGAGCAATCTCAGGATGGGTGATTTCGTGATAAGTTTCCACTCATACGACCAAAAACAAATTTGTGTGCTCATAGCAGGCAAAACGGACAATATTGATTGGTATGAATGTCGAATGTTACATGAAAAAATCATTGACTACCTTTAATAAGATGTGGCAATACAAGAAAAAAAAAGGACATAAAAACATGATGAACTCTGACTCAAGAAAGTAATGAATAAAAGTGATAAAGAAAAGGTTGTATGTATACCTGATTTAGTTGCATAACCTTTGGATGTCAATAACAAGAGGCAAATTAGGAGGGCATGAGATAGAATGTGTAGCTTCTTCATTTTGAAAATGTAATGGTTTCAAGTGTGATGAAAACCAAGATAGAAATGGGACCTGGATTTAGGTGTATGATGATTAGACTCTTTAACAAGTTGTCTACTAATCATATTTATGTTTGAAAGTTTTGATTCTTATTATTAATTATGTAACACTCAGGATCCAATGCTAATCTTTTGTATATAAACCTGTTCACCATTCATTATTATACTATGGGTAAAATTGTAATCAATACATTTTTTGTTTTGCTCTAAAAAAGCTTAAAGATTTACTCTAGTTTACCCAAATGGAAACTTCCTAAAAGATCATTTCTCATATAGAATTCATATATCATCTACATACAATGCGATCAGACGTGTTTATAGTGTTATAAGTTTGGCAATCCGTATGTCATGGAGGCGGAAAAATATGGGTGGGTTAGGTGGGAAACAGGCCCCTATTTTTTAAGTGTAAGTGGCTCTTGATTTTTAAGTGTGGTCTAAACGGATTAATGCATTTTCTTTTAATTTTGGGTAGAGCCCGACTAACCGTTGTAATCTGGGCACGCCATTATAAACTATCCTGACTCACATTTCAAAATTACATGACTCGTCGTTATAAAAAAAAAAAACTTGACTCACCGTTGTAGCTTTTTTTGTATAACGATACTATCAATCAAATTAAAGATTAAAAATGTTTAATTTATAGTTTAACTTTTAAACAAATACAACATGAAAACGTAATTAACATTTAAAAAAATGAGGGAATTTAATAGAAGTCAACAAGGATGTATTACTCAAAAATATCCGTCAAGAGTCAAGACTAGAAAAAAATGAACACCAAATTGAGCACTCTATGGGTGATATTTTTGCCCAATGCTTTAATCATAAGAATAAGAATGATGAAGCCTTGATATTACAGGGTTCTCTTTGTTGTGCATCGACTTTTCTTTAACTAATCATTAAAAGATCTACAAATTTCAAGTGTTACATGATTTCTGTCGTCGGCAGGGGCCATCGCATGCTGCTTGTATAGTTATCGCTGTACGGCTTTGGCTACTTTTTTTCTTTGTTTTTCTATGGACAAATAATTGTCACCTCAAGAAAAGAGTATTATGCCACATGTGATTATATATATATATATATATATATATATATATATATATATATATATATATATATATATATATATATACATATATATATATATGGCTCAATCTATTCACACACCTCTGCTGCCTATTTAGACACCCTCTGGGTCAAGACGGGTCGTCTAGGTCTAGACGCCCCGTATAGCACTGATTTTGAGAAGTCAGCAAGTACCTAGCAGGACGCACAAATTTATGTGCTAAGACGGGCCGTCTAGACCTAGACGACCCGTCTACGAACTTTTTTTTTTAGTTGGAGAAATGGTGTTTTGGTGGGGTATTTTGGTTGTTGTTGGAGTTTGAAAAAATAGTTATGTGCTAAGACGGGCCGTCTAGACCTAGACGACCCGTCCACGAACCTAGACGACCCGTCTAGGTCTAGACGACACGTCTAAGTGTGTAGTATTACCGTTTTGCCCTTGATGTCAGCCTAGACGGACAGTGAAGCAGGGTTAAAATGGACTTATGTGCTAAGACGGGCCGTCTAGACCTAGACGACCCGTCTACAAACCTAGACGACCCATCTAGGTCTAGACGACACGTCTAAGTGTGTAGTATTACCGTTTTGCCCCTGATGTCAGCCTAGACGGACAGCGAAGCAGAGGTAAAATGGACTTATTTCTAGAACCAAACGGGACGTCTAGGTCTAGACGAGGCGTCTATGCCCAAATAATTTTTTTTGTGTAATTAATATGATTTTGTTTACTTAATACACACTTTTTGGATAAATAAAATCTTGTTAATTATACCAAAAAAAATTTAATTTATACAAAATATTTGTATTAATTACAAAAAATCATATTAGATTTAACAAAAAGCCTGATTCTTCCGATTCACCGTCGACCCAGTTAATACCTCCGGTTTGAATTTGGTGTCGGATTCATTATTGACGTATACCATTCCATACGGAGCGTGTATATGTCCATCCATTGTTCTGCAGCCGCGCTTCAGTAGGTCAACCACAAACCGTTTACTGTAGGCATCGGAAACTGGCCTTCCAGCTTAATATGTATCAAGTGGTTGTTGTTAACATGTGCAAGCGTTATCATTCGTGGTTCTCGATCCGTCGGAAGGTTGATTATCGGGAAGAATGTGGAAGAACCATCTATGCTTAAGAGGTGAACCACGATACCATACCGTTGTGCAATAAGAAGCCATGCGTGGGGAATTCCATCCAATGAGTAGGGGGACAATGCTCCACTGAATCCCAGATTAGGCTTTGACGATGCGTGTAAAAGTATCCTTCCTCCCATGCTTCAAATACTGGCGCCCAGATCGACGCATTCTGATCCATCTCCTGTTGAAAGTCTTTTCGAATGTGGCTCCACGCACGTTCTCCCATACCCAAGCCCACAGCCACAGACCGAAACCCACAATGACCGTCTGGCCTCACATCTTGTATGCACGAGATGTACGGGTGAAACAAATAGGGAAGGAAAGGCTTAAACCGTTTGATAGCTGACACATACTCGTCGCCCACTATCAACGGAAAACCTTATCGTCTCGAACCTCTCTTTGTTTAGAACTCGTTGAACGGCTTCGCCCCGCTACTGGTTTTTGCGACTTGATGACCGACTGTTGACTGGCCTGCGACGGAACATACGAGCTATGGCGGGGGGCATCGTATGTACTTGATTGGGAACCCTGCGACGGAACATACGAGCTATGGCGGGGGGCGTCATCAAATCAAAGTTGTGCTTGCTTTGTTGTTGGTCGTCCACGAGTTGAGTGTTGGACAACCGGTGGTTTCTTTGTGGATTTGGTTGGGGTCAACACCGCTTTAATCTTTCCCAGCAAGCTTTTTTTCTGAGCAGGGGAGCGTGACTTTAACTGTTGCCGAACAATGTTCAACTCTTCTACCACGTCAACGTCATCAGATGTCAATTTATATGGCTGAAAGTTAAGCTTCCGCCAGAAGATGTCTACGTCTTCGAGTTGAATTGGACGCTCTGCTCGTACGTACTTTTCCAACCTGCAAGCACACGCAACCCACAGCTGTACCACATCTGACATCCACAAGATGAATGCAAGCGCTGCAACACGTCTAGTTCCTAAGTAGCTCTCCACTCAGAAAATCAAGCGCTGTGTGGGAAACTTTTCCACGTAGGTGGTCAAATAACGGGTTTTTGTGGTGGTTCATTATTTTTTTGATGCTTTCTCGAAAGCTCCGCCTTATTTCCTCGTATTGTGTTTCAACTATATCCTTGACACAACCTATTATACGTCCAACGAGCTCCTATCTTGGACGTATCTCTTTAAATTCGCGTGTTGACTCTCAACTCTGTTGGTGGAACGCTGCCCGAAGTTGCGGCTCTGATCTGTCCACGCAAAGACAAACATTTTCTTGTAGTCTTTCAACCAGTTGTCATACACGTACGCAAAGACCCCTACAAGGTATCAACAATTAGTTACATGTACATGGGTAGGCCATATTTTACTTGAACGTAAACTTACTTGAACGTTTCACGCCACAAGTCGCTTTTGCAAGTGGCTTAAGTTGTACTCGTATATTGGTATTGATGGAAACTCACACAATCTCCCCCATGATGACAAAAATTTTTTCCCATTCTTCTTCTGTGAATGCGCTCTTGCAGTGCTTACAAATATTCTGTTGAATGTGATACCTGCAGAGATATCGAGAGGCGTTTGGAAAAACTTTCGCACACGCGTTAATTAGGGTCAGGTCTCTATCCGTTACAATAACACGTGGCTCCATACATTCGTCCAACATTGACTTGATCCTCTCAAGTACCCATACAAAGTTATCACTACGTTCTTTGCAAACAACGGCATGCGCGATACAAAACGAGTAGTTGGTGGGAGTCATACCAACTATTTGGACAAATGGCATGTTGTATATGTTCGTCTTGTACGTGGAATCGATCAGCAAAACGTGCGGGAACGCACGCCACATTTCACTCGAGTAGGGATGATCAAAGAAGATCTCTGTCGGGTTCCTCCTGTGTCTCGTAAATAAATTTGTTTGTACTAAGGATGTTTTCTAGCGACTGCATGAGAGTCAGGCCGTATCTTTGTTCGGCCCTAATCTTCTGGACTGCATTTTGGACGTCTTTCTGAACATGGAAACTGTCGGGGAACTACTTCCTTATCGTTTGAAAAATTCTGCGCGGCTCCACGTTTTGTGCAGTCAACTGCTCGATCATCCTGTATTCGTCAGGAGCAAACCTTCGCACAAACGCGTGGCCCGACAGGTCCTGACAAACTTCGTGGTTATGTTCAGTCTTTCCCACTTTTATCCCCCATGTTTCATACGGATGGTTCCGCACAGCCAACAGGTAAAACGGGCAACCGGTTTTCTTGCTTCCAGCTTTTCTAACCGTTGCTGTAGTATGGTGCTCACCACCACGATCACATTCAAGCCATACCCTCCCGGTCCTTCCATCGATTTTCTTTGATCGTCTGGTCACAATAACGAAACCATCCGCCTTTTCCATTTCATGTGCCCAGTTTTTCACCTCATCTAGAGAGTTGAAAACCTGTAAAATCGATAGCGTTATGTTAGATTTTATGTTTACTAAACATCACAACTTAAATAAATAAGTTTTGATACCGTCTCTGTGAGGTACGGATTGCATGCGCATGGGGATGCCTCACCACAATATCCTCCACCATCAGGATAGACTTGTTGACCGTAAAAAGAATGTGTTGCATTGTAACTTTCATACAGTCTCCTCCGTATCCATCCGGACCATGTTGTTGCACGTACGAGAATTTACACCCGTATCCATAATCCGGAAACCCATGTTGCGCAGGATAACATGGTGAATCAACTAGGTGCGAGTCGTCCACATGGGTTGTTTCTTCAACGGAAGAAGCTCGTTCAAGTCTAAAACGGCCTGTTTGATTTCCTTGTACACTTGAAACCTCCTCTTGCACGTTAGATTTGGGAACACCAGTCTCCCCTACCAACGAACCACCATTAGTAAATAATTAAAACAACAACTAGTTTAACTTGATAACTGTTACCGTATTGGCCTCAGGCACCCATGTCTCGCCAGAATATGCCCCAAAGAAATAGTTGTTGTCCCAGTTTGATGACATTTCACCACCTTTGAGTGAAATCAGATGAAGTAATATAAGCCAAAGTTTATGACGGAGATAATTCGACGATGAATCGAAATTTTTCTGCGATGAAGCCTAGTTTTCTGCAAAAACAAAAGCTATGCATGGATCTATTTAACAAAGATATATACGCCCCGTCCAGTACTAGACAGGGCGTATCACATAGTACTTTACTGACATGCATGCAGAACGTTAAAGTTCAAGACGGGTCGTCTAGGCCTAGACGCCCCGTCTTGTCCTGGTCGTCTTCAAGTCCGTATAGGGATAGACGCCCCGTCTGATGTGACCCATATAATATATATATATATATTTATATATATATATAATTATATAAGTGAAGAGTTTAAATGAGAAGAAAAAATTTGTAAGAATAAAAAAGAATAGCTTTTAAACCAATAGAAATTCTCATTTACTTCATTTAATGTGTATATTTATGTTATGAAAAAGGGTATATAGGTAAATCTATAATTGTCGTAATTAGCTAATTAATTAAACTTTAACTCATTTTTTTTCATATACTCTTTCAAGATAAAATAATTTATGGTGTAGGAAATTTTCGACATGCGTAGGATAAATTTTAGTATGTGTAGGATAAATTTTGAAATGTGTAGGGTAAATTTACATGTGTGTACGGTAAATTCCGTAAATGTAAGACATATGTAGATAAATTTTGAAATGTATAAGATAAAATGTTTTTGCTTTATTAATGAGGGATAACATAATTAATGAGAGAAATTATATACTATTTAATGTTTTACCATTATGTTCTTTCTTCTTTTTCTTCTCACATTAAATTTGTTCTCAAATGAACCTTCCCATTAATATATATATTATTATATATATAGGGTGAGTTTATTGTGAGAAAATTTAAAAGTGTGAGAAGGATAATGAAAGAATCTAAATCATTAGATATTTAATCTTATGGTTGAGATCATAGTGGCAATTCTGTAAATAATGTTAACTATTAAACTAACTAATTTTCTAGATTAAGGGTACAAAGGTAAATTTAATATTTTTAAATTAAGAAACTAATATTAATACACATGCAAAGTTCACCCCTTCTTTTTTAAACACAATAACTTTTTATACGTAAATCTTTTAAAAAAAATTACACCATAATAACGAGTATTTTTTTATCTTTAATATGAGTACCATATTGATATACTTATGTAGAGTTATTTCTGTTTTTATATATTTAGAGTGTTATTTCTGTTTTGATTCTGATTAAAGTGTTGACTGGTGTTATATTAGGATGTTATTTCTGTTATATTCAATGTTGGGGTGTTCTTTATAAGATGTGTGCCTTTAGTATAACTGTTTTGGTGTTTTGAGTTTTGTGTTATTTTTGTTATATTTCTGTTCTTTATAAGATGTATGCCTTCAATATACATGTTGTGGTGTTTTTATAGGGTGTTTTTATAAGTTATATTTCTGTTCTTTATAAGATATATGCCTTCAATATACATGCTGTGGTGTTTTTATGAGTTAGGGTTATTTCAAATTCGAAATCCTTACAATAACTGTAAAAAATCGGTTGCATATATTCATTCTATAATTAGATTTTATTAGTTAATTACACTTATACCTTTAAACTACCAAAATAAAAAGGGACACATGTCACCTCCATAATCTTTCTTATCCTTCTCACACTTTTAAATTTTCTCACATGAACCTCTACCTATATGTATGTATGTATGTATGTATGTATGTATGTATGTATGTATGTATGTGTGTATATATATATATATTGACGGCCAACAGATTCAATCACGAGCACTCTCGTGGCACCCACTAACGGAGTACTCCGAGAGTAACCCGGGTCCACCACCAATTCTGGGGAAAACCTGGTAACCCACCCACCCGTAGGCACGATGATGAAATTACGGGTAAAACCCGTTTGGCTCAAGGATCCAACCCAGGTTTCCCTATGTCTCCTATCATATAAGAGTTGACTTGCATCTCTCAAAAGAAAATTCAAATCTTCCACCACTTGATCCAGAGATCATTGGCCATGTTATTATATATATTAATATCAAGAATGAAACATACGAAAAAAACATAACTGCGCGTATATATCAAAGATTGCACAAATCAGATAACTTATTTTAAAAATCAAAATCAATTCATTATTACCACTATTACAACTAGAATAAGTGGTGGGAGGTGTGCATTTTCCTTGGGAGATACCGGGTTTTCTCCTTGAAATTGGTAATAGACTCTCGGGTTACTTTTGAATGTAGTAACTCGGTTACTTTGTATCCGTTGATCCAGTGTGCCCCCAAGAGTGTTCAGGATTGATTCTGTTAGCCGTTCAAAAACAATTACAAGTTACATCAAGCTTAAAATATTTAAAGATGTATTTATCTATTTTAAAGCATTTTTGGCGATCACACTATGTGTAGTGAGCGTTAAGATGATATCACCTCACCCCTATGATGAGCTAAACACCAGGACACAACACCGTTAACAGGACTTTGTGGGTTTAATGAGCGTTAAAGTGGTGAGAGCTTGAGGGGTGCAATAGAGTGAAAGATCTTTTTTTTTTAATTTTGAGTCAGTTGTCACATCACCCGTATTTATTTATATTTATTTAATTTTAAGTTAATAAATACACACTTTTGAAATTTAGTTAGGCCAAAGAATGTGATTCATTAGTGAAGATCTATCATTTTCCTACATCTCATAACCACGTAAACATTTTTTTCCATCATCTCTCTCCACCACCGTTCATGAGTGTGGTTCATTATCCCTTCTTTATCCCCTCTTCTTTTAATTAAGTACTAGAGGTGCACAACATTCACCAAAAGGGAAGACGGTGTTCAACTATTAGAGGTGCACAAATCGAGTGGTTGTGGAACCGGTTTCGGTTTCTCGTTTTAAGAGTTGAAAACGGTTATTGTTATAACTGGTTTGGTTTCGATTCCGGTTATTTGACCAAAAAAACTATACCCTACGTGTCTAATTTTGGGTAGGGTTCGTTCCGGTTCTTAAGAAACCCAGTATTAAAATACCCTTAAATAGGTTTTTTATACCGTATTTCCGGGTTTTTAGTTCTATATTTTCTTATTTTTAAAACTTTATTGCCTTTTTATTACCCTATTTCCCGTATTTTTTGTTTATTATTATTAAAGATGCATTGTGTAATGTAAGAAAGTTAAAAAAAAAGCACTAACATAAATTTAAAAGTAAGATATTAAAATCATGTATCGGGTATAGCTAGGTATAATGTTCCGGTTTCGGTTCTTGTGCGGTTTCGGATACGATCGGTTCCGGTTCCAGGTATTGAGATCAAAATGCATACCTTATATATACCCTACGGGTAGGGTCGGTTTCGGGTATATAATGCATGGGTATTAGAAAAACCAGTTCTGAGTATTTTTACTGGGTCCAATTCCAGATACGGTTTTTTTGTGCACCTCTATCCACTAGTGGTCATGAAACCACATTAACCCACGACTACCCTTCACTAGCCCATAGCGTTTAGTCTTAGCGAGAGTCTTGCCTATGTGGTAGTGATGTGACACTGATTATCAGTCACTTTTATACATTTTTATTAAACTACATATAGTCTTAAATTTGAGAATTGCAATATTTCTTTTTAGAATTTCTTCAAATTAGTATATCGTTTTCCCAATCTAGCAACACAATATGACTTGTAAAAAAAGTATCAAGTGATTGTTTCACAAAACAATTTTCATCTAACCTATTCTGATTGGAAAATTACAAATTTCGTTTCGACAGAAATGAACATTAATTATAGTCGTTAAGGCTTTGGTTTATAATAAGTTGGTTATGAGTTCAAATATGTGCTATGACATCCTTTTGAACTTTTTTTAAAATAAAAACTTCACAACATTAGGGTTTTTCTTTTAACTTGTCCAACGTTGCCCGTTGCCCCTTCATTGACGATTTCACGAGTCACAACCAAACACAAACCAAGAGAAAGAGGGCGAAAGCGATCATCAGATAACCGTGAATTTTTCTTACACCGACGAGATTTCTTAATTTTTATGGCATAAATGTAATATTTTAACATACATCACCAAACATTGTATATTTTGGTGACGTATGTTCAAATATTAACATTTATGCCATAACAAATTTAACTTGTATAAATCAATATCACAAAACTAGTTCCAATCCCTCCATTTCTGATTTGTCACGTCAAAACAAACCTTCACAGCATATAACAAAATCATAATCATACAAGAAGGGGTGTAATCAAACCAAACGGACACAAACAAACAAGGCCTTTTTTGTGTTTATTTATTAATAAATGAACGTGTTCATGAACAGTTCATAAACGCCTACCAAATAAGATTTTTTGTTTGTGCTCGTTCAATAAGAAAATGAGGATGTTCATGAACATCGCTCAGCGAACATAAACGAACACAACAAAACATTATATATTTATTTTAAAATAAAATCTGCATTTTCATAAGAAAAAATACGAACCCACCAAAATAAATAATTATTTAACATAACTATTCGAACGTACTTAACATAATTATCATAAACATAATTAGCACAAAAAGTAAGCAATTTGTCAAAGCTTTAACACAAATTCAAATTGAAATGGTCAAACAAGGGACGTTGGTGGAGCCGTATGGTGTAAGTGTGGTTTCAAATCTTTAAAAACTAAAACCAATAAAATAGAAATATAACATAAAAAATCTTTAAACGAATGAAAATAAACAAGTAAACATAAATGAGCACATTACCGAACATTCACAAACATAAAACGATCGAACGCAACCCTATTCATGTTTGTTTGTTTAACTTATCGAACGGAATTTCTTGTTCGTGCATTAAACGAACTTCCTGCCGAACAGTTTTACGAACTGTTCGTTGAACGTTTGGTTCGTCTAATGTCATTTAGTATTACAAATGTTTTAAGATCATATATTTTCATAACCCTATGTATGATCTAATTATAAAATAAAGGTCACTGTAACTTATAGAAATGTCAAATGTCAGAGATCTTTAAAACTAAAAATATGGAAATGTTTGCAATTCAAATCAAACAACTAAGTCATGCATGAATCAGTTGTTTTGAACCCAGTCACCAAATGTATTTTTGGAATGATTAAAAGCATGAAAACTATAAATCAAACAACAATCTCAATTCATTAAAATTCAAAGATATGTAATGTGCTGATGCATGTTCAAAATGAAAATCACATCTTAAATCTTTTTATTACCATTGGAGACGATAAGAAGCAATGTTCCCATATACTCGAATCTCCGCTATAGAGCCATTTAACTGCAAAACAAATGGTACTTATAAGAACAAGACTTGACGAATCCAAAATCTTGTCATCATTGGCACAGTATATGAAACATACTACAAGTCTACACCTATGATTAAGTCCAAACAAATAATCTTATGTCGTTTTCTATCCAAGATGCATAAGCAACAAGGCATGGGACTCGTAGCCAAATCCTAAATATTTGCCTAATAAGTGAAACATAAGACATGTCCAAACAAAATTAGCCAGGCTAAAAGAGACATGAACCAGTCATTTTCCAAAATGAATTACATGAAGCAAGTGGGATCAAAACCATATTGATACAAAAAAGTAGAAACACTTTTCGACCTATGTTTTAAAGGAAGATTATATATGCAGTTAATACGGTGATACCAAGGTTTAAAAAAATGGGAACGAGTTTCGAGGCGTTTTCCCTTCGCCTAACGAGGCGGAATTAAAAAAATAAATATAAAATTATATATCTTATAAAAATAATAATACTAACTAAATTCTTCATCAAATTCATCAAAACCACACATAAAAAAGACATAAATTGCTTGAAATTGACACAAAAAATCAAAAACATCACAAGCAAATAAAAAACCCCTGCCTTTTTGGCGCCTCAGCCCCTTTGAGGCGCACGTACAATAGAAACCTCTTGAGGCGCGCCTCAGAATAGTTTTTTGGGCGTCCTATAGGCGCGCCTTGAGGCGCACGCTGTAACATCCGTCAAAAACCGGGTTAACCAAACCCGCTTCGTTTATTAACCGAACAACCAGTTAAAAATTTAGTTGCTATTTAATGCTCAAATTGATTTTAAACGATACATAATTAATAAGTATATTAGAATATAAAATTTATATTTGAAAATGTATTAAAAATAGTGAATTAAAAATAAAATGCTGAAGCCGGGTTTCGAACCCGGGTCAGCCGAGAATCATCCAAGTCTTAACTCTCACTCGCTCAACCACTCCGCCACTTGTGTTGTTTGTTTACATATTGAAACAATTAATACATAAAATAAATCTGGAAATCAAACCCAGTTACACAGCGCGCCCAAATCCGCTCACGCCGGAAATCCCGACAAATTCGTCAAACTTTGCCGTTTCTTTTGGACTTAACGGTTACATTTACAGCAACATCGGCTATAACCGAAAAATCCAATCAATTTCATTCATGGACAATAATCCCTGTTCGAAACTGAAAACATAATTCAATCCGAGTTATACCTTATTCATCAGTTGTGCTCACGAGTTATCTCACTTACACTCTCCAATTTCGCTCAGAAAACCTCGCCGCATACGCCGGAATTCTCTGCAAATTAACCGGAAGTTATCGCCGGAAAACCGAGTTCATTCCATCCCGTCTGCTTACCCAAAAAAATAAGATCTTAGAGTTCATACTGACATCACCCACACTCACCTTAAACCCCTGAAGAATCTCTGTCGCAAGAAATTTCACTCGCCGGAATTCTCTGCAAGTCGCCGGAAAACCGAGACTTTCATCTACACGGTAAATACCTCGACTTTTTCTGTTTTAACCCATTGTTAGATTATTACTAACATCAATCCCTCAGCCAGAATCTATTCCAGCCGACGTTGCCGGATTTTCTGTTTTCGCCGGAAAACTTCTGAAAATTCCAGAATCTCGCTGTTTGCCGGTATGATCATTTAAACCTACTGATAATCGTTGCTCAGTAGTTCAATCTCATATCTAATCAATCAATCTGATTTTTGAATCCGAATAGAGGGACTTCACAAAACAGAGCCGACGATCTTTGCCGGAATTCTGAAGAAGACAATCTGCCCGGTACAATCAATCCCCAAACCCTTTCTGTTCAATACATTACGATTGCTCATAATGTTCGTTAACCGAATTAAACAAGAAACAGTTAGTTAACCGTTGTCTGTGTTTTGAACGAAGAAGACGAAGTCGTGTATGATATAAGATCAATTAAAATCAATATTATGAACGGGTTAGACACACAGTCCAGCGGTGGACTGTGTGCAAACAATATGCATACGTCCCGAGTTCGATCCTTGACACACACACATTCGCTGTGATAAAATGTCTTTTTTTTTAAACTGAACCGGATCCACAACAGTAAGATGTTAAGTATAATAAAAACCAGAATATTTACCAAGTTAGATACACAGTCCAGCGGTGGACTGTGTGCCAAACTAAACCACAGGTCCCGGGTTCGAGACCTGTGGCGAGCACCGAGTTGATGCAATTAAATCCTTTTTTAAAATAAATGATTTTTGGATTAACTTAATTAGTGTATAAATATAATTAAAAAACAGAAATATTTCGGGTTAGACACGTAGCTCAGTTGGTAGAGCTGCGTGCACGCGTACGGGAGGTCACGGGTTCGAGTCTCACCCAGCGCACTCATACGAACGACCGAACCGGTCAACGGTCAGCGGTCAACAAGTCAACGGTCAAAAAGTCAACATTTTTTATTATTTTTATTTATTTTTTTATTTATTAAAAATCAATTAAAAATACTTAAACATAACGTTTTTAAAGTTAGAAAATAGCCTTAAACTCACAAAAATATATCCAATAATCCTACTAAAATTGATTAATAAAATCCGCTTATTTACCGAACCATTATGTTATTATCTAGGTTAGTTTCACTCGTGGTTAAATCCAACTTCGTGCGCACTCATCATCAATCCAAGAAACGCAACCACTGTGAGTGAATCTTACAACTCCCCTTTTTATTACACGTTTTGGGGTGTATCATGTGTCACTTAAACAAATTCGTTTATTCAAACTCGTACCATATCATATTATGATTTAAACTTAGAATGTAAATATTGTTTGTAGTTATGTATTACATATTGTCAAGTTGTATGCAAATTATTTGTTAGGCCCATCAGTTCCTCGTGGGAGACGAGTTGAACAACACGTGCCTTAAAACTCATTCATTAGGCCCATCAGTTCGTAGAACAAGCGTGCCTCAAAACTCATTCATTAGGCCCATCAGTTCCTCGTGGGAGACGAGTTGAACAACGCGTGCCTCAAAACTATCTATTATTGTATGTGTGTGCATTATTTAATATTAAGTGTTTTGTGAATAAGTTTACATCTATATTTACTCATATGTGGTTATGCACTTTATTTTATAATCAATTCAATAAACTTGTTCAAATGTTTTTCATATGATTCACTCGCCAACTTTTTGTTGATCCAAAAACCATTTTTACACATGATACAGGTGAACAGGATGAAGCAAGGAAAACATAGGAAATGCCTTAGAAGAAAATAATGAAGTCTAGAAAGATGTGTAGAACATGTTGTAATTATGATTGTATAATTCCCTTTAAATTGTAATAATAAATATGAAACGTTATAATAAATGTCATGAGCTTTGATGAAAAACCCAATCATGCCCCGATCACCTTTTCCGCTGCGGGTCGGGGTGTGACAGATTGGTATCAGAGCTTTTGACTATAGGGATATAGGATAGGTTATTAGACCCTTAGAGCCTATACTATAGTTGATTAGATTTTAATTGTTTATGTGGTTACATGCAAACTCATGATGTTATTTGTTTCGTATTTATTACACACACAAATGCATGCAAACACTTCCACTATCATTTTGTGTGATACTTAATGAGTTATACTTATAGTCAAACATAACATGCTTACATATACATTAATCACGCATATTTCAATTTTCACATATTCAAATCATCTTCATACTTTCGTTATTCAAGATTTTGTCACATTTTCATTTTTCAATCTCATCAAAGTGAGTTCTACGACGGGCATGTAGTAACTGTAAGGGTACAAGTACCGGTAGTCGGAACGTCCTGTCTAGGTTGGCATTCGTATAAATCCAATATAACGGACCAGTTTGCCTACCTGGGACTAACGATGAGAGTACGAAGGACCTATTAGGCCAAAGCATGCCACACCAAACGTCGTTCGAACTAACCCCACTTTGAGGTGTCACCGTGTCCACACCTGGATGCACTCCGAATATCATACGTTACATACATATTTCTCGATTTTCTTCGGGTTTTAGTGTACGTTACCAGGCTAACACATGCGAACCATATGAAAGACCCGGTAATCATGGGGGCCCACATGATTACGAAGGTGAAGTATGGCGGCATGCAAGGCCCAATTACGAGCAAACCCAAGACATCCTATGGATGTAGTAGATTTATTATTCTATATTTATTTTATGAATGTTCATTCCTACATACGACACATGACACCTAAAACGTCAAACTCATACTCTCGATGCGTATTTCTTGTAGATGTCTTCTAGTCTCGCTCGTAGAAAAATGAAAGCAGGAAAATCCCGCGAGCGCATGGCTGCCCAAATCGCTCAACAAATGGCTGCCGTAATACCCAACATTGTAGTTCAAGTCCAACAAGCCCTTACCGCTAATCCCGTCAACCAAGAAGATCAAAATGTTATCAACCCTCCCCCAAATACCACTAAATGCACCTACAAGCATTTCAAATCCTGCAACCCTCCAAAATACGAAGGGACTGAAGGTGTCACCGCTCTCCTCCATTGGTTTGAAGAAATGGAGAACACTTTTCTAAATTGCGATTGCCCCGATGATCGCAAAGTGCGATATGCTACTGGTCGTTTACTTGGAATAGCACTTACTTTGTGGAATACAGAGAAGGCCAAACGAGGTGTTGAAGATGCTATGACTTTGACTTGGGAAGAGTTGAAGGAAATCATGACAAGACGGTTTTGCCCAAGGAGCGAAATCAAGAAATTAGAGGATGAGTTCTATTCGTTGAAACAAAAGGAAGGCGACCACACCACGTACAACAAGAGATTCCTCGAGTTAAATCAAATGGTTCCCAACTTGTTCACTCCTCTCTACCGTTTGATCGAACACTACATTCGAGGTCTTCCTTCAAAAATTCAAGACTCTGTAATAAGTACCACGCCTGCAACTTTGGAAGCAGCAATGGAGTTAGCTACAGAGCTCACCGAGAACCGCATACGGAATAAAGACTTCAAGGAGGAGAAGAAGAAGGATAAATCATCGACTGAAACCTCAAACTCCACCCAAACCGAAACCCCTTCTCAACCCATTTCTAGAGAAAACGGGATGGGCAACTTTTCGCTGTCTCCCAACGTAACCAACCAGCCTCACAAGCCGTACCCCTCCAAGCTACCCAATCACTCAAGTAGCACCCAACTCAACTTACCCAAATAAGAAACCTTACCTTGGACCTCACCCTCGATGTAACACCTGTTTTTATCACCATCCATCTACCTTACCTTGTCGACTATGTGCGAACTGTGGACGCTATGGTCATTTGAACAAGGTTTCCCGCACCCCTCAAAACCAAACCTCACCCCCTACTCAAAACATGATCCAAACATATCAACAACCCCAATACCCCATGTTACCTTATGTTCGAGCTTGTTTTAATTGTGGCGACCCTACCCATTATAGAAACACGTGCCCTCGATTGGTTAACATCATAAACGCTCAAGCTCAATCAAACCCAGTTAACCAAGCAAATCAAGAAAACCCAACCACTAAACCACCAGCAAGAGGAAGAGTTTTCAACATCAACTCCAATCTTATTGAAGATAATGACGGCCCAAACGAACCACCCAACTAGTCTCCTTCACCAAAAATCAAGATTCAACTCCAACCGCTTCGTTTTTATGTTTTTCTTTATGTTATCTCAATCTTCACGTATCTCAATTATAAATTGGAATTTTATCCAAGAATCTTAATGCGAATTACTATTTCAGTTTTGTTTTATACTCATTGATTTAACATTCATATCCTTATACATCTCAACGTATTTCAATCTCATCATTTAAAGAATTGGGTTATGTCTCACTTCTACATAGACTAACCTCTCCATCATAACAAACGAGAGAGGTACTGTCATCATTCAAACGTATATACTACCAGAATTAAGACTCAAGCTTTGGTTGATTTGTGTTTGTTTATGTTTTAGAGTCACATAGAACTAATCATAACTTACGGATAAAGCCAATGAAAATTTGACAAGAATATGTGGATACGCCGCTGGTACTTCCTATATATAAGTATTCTTGCCAAAGGATCAGAGGCATTATCAGGCGATTATGAGAAGTTCCATGTAGGATTTAGTATTGTCTTGGTTGAAGTTTGTGTTATACTCACTGATTTAGCATTCATATCATCTCATCATCTAAAGAAATTGGATTGTGTTCTATTTCTACATAGACTAACCTCTCCATCATAACAAACGAGAGAGGTACTGTCACCATTCAAACATGTATACTATCAGAATTAGGACTCAGACTTTGGTTGTTGTGGTTATTTATGTTCTAGAGTCACATCATAGAACCAATCATAACTTACTGATAAAACCAATGAAAATTTGACAAGAATATGGTGGATACGCCGCTGGTACTTCCTATATATAAGTATTCTTGCCAAAGGATCAGAGGCTTTGTCAGGCAGTTATGAGAAGTTCCATGTAGGTTTTAGTATTAGAAGTTTTGTTTTAGGATATAACCTATCTTTCCAACATATCAAAACTCTTGCGCATGAAATCATATTTAGTCAATCAACTTGTTTATCAATATTCATTAACTTAGGCATCAAAAAGCGATTCCTGTAGCAGGGTACTCAACCCTTACAAGGAACGTTACCGCCTAAAACAAAATTTAAACTCTTACTCCTTTCTAAGTATGTAACTGTCAAACTAAACACTATCCTTTTGAGACAAACATGCCACTACTTAAATTTCGGGACGAAATTTCTAAAAGTAGGGGATACTGTAACATCCGTAAAAAACCAGGTTAACCAAACCCGCTTCGTTTATTAACCGAACAACCAGTTAAAAATCTAGTTGCGTATTTAAATGCTCAAATTAATTTTAACGATACATAATTAATAAGTATATTAGAATATAAAATTTATATTTGAAAATGTATTAAAAATAGTGAATTAAAAAAAAAATGCTGAAGCCGGGTTTCGAACCGGGTCAGCCGAGAATCATCCAAGTCTTAACTCTCACTCGCCCAACCACTCCGCCACTTGTGTTGTTTGTTTACATATTGAAACAATTAATACATAAAATAAATCTGGAAATCAAACCCAGTTACACAGCGCGCCCAAATCCGCTCACGCCGGAAATCCCGACAAATTCGTCAAACTTTGCCGTTTCTTTTGGACTTAACGGTTACATTTACAGCAACATCGGCTATAACCGAAAAATCCAATCAATTTCATTCATGGACAATAATCCCTGTTCGAAACTGAAAACATAATTCAATCCGAGTTATACCTTATTCATCAGTTGTGCTCACAAGTTATCTCACTTACACTCTCCAATTTCGCTCAGAAAACCTCGCCGCATCGCCGGAATTCTCTGCAAATTAACTGGAAGTTATCGCCGGAAAACCGAGTTCATTCCATCCCGTCTGCTTACCCAAAAAAAAATAGATCTTAGAGTTCATACTGACATCACCCACACTCACCTTAAACCCCTGAAGAATCTCTGTCGCAAGAAATTTCACTCGCCGGAATTCTCTGCAAGTCGCCGGAAAACCGAGACTTTCATCTACACGGTAAATACCTCGACTTTTTCTGTTTTAACCCATTGTTAGATTATTACTAACATCAATCCCTCAGCCAGAATCTATTCCAGACGACGTTGCCGGATTTTCTGTTTTCACGGAAAACTTCTGAAATTCCAGAATCTCGCTGTTTGCCGGTATGATCATTTAAACCTACTGATAATCGTTGCTCAGTAGTTCAATCTCATATCTAATCAATCAATCTGATTTTTGAATCCGAAAGAGGGACTTCACAAAACAGAGCCGCGATCTTTGCCGGAATTCTGAAGAAGACAATCTGCCCGGTACAATCAATCCCCAAACCCTTTCTGTTCAATACATTACGATTGCTCATAATGTTCGTTAACCGAATTAAACAAGAAACATTAGTTAACCGTTGTCTGTGTTTTGAACGAAGAAGACGAAGTCGTGTATGATATAAGATCAATTAAAATCAATATTATGAACGGGTTAGACACACATCCAGCGGTGGACTGTGTGCAAACAATATGCATACGTCCCGAGTTCGATCCTTGACACACACACATTCGCTGTGATAAAATGTCTTTTTTTTAAACTGAACCGGATCCACAACAGTAAGATGTTAAGTATAATAAAAACCAGAATATTTACCAAGTTAGACACACAGTCCAGCGGTGGACTGTGTGCCAAACTAAACCACAGGTCCCGGGTTCGAGACCTGTGGCGAGCACCGAGTTGATGCAATTAAATCCTTTTTTAAAATAAATGATTTTCGGATTAACTTAATTAGTGTATAAATATAATTAAAAACAGAAATATTTCGGGTTAGACACGTAGCTCAGTTGGTAGAGCTGCGTGCACGCGTACGGGAGGTCATGGGTTCGAGTCTCACCCAGCGCACTCATACGAACGACCGAACCGGTCAACGGTCAACGGTCACGGTCAACAAGTCAACGGTCAAAAAGTCAACATTTTTATTATTTTTATTTATTTTTTTTATTTATTTAAAAATCAATTAAAAATACTTAAAAATAACGTTTTTAAAGTTAGAAAATAGCCTTAAACTCACAAAAATATATCCAATAATCCTACTAAAATTGATTAATAAAATCCGCTTATTTACCGAACCATTATGTTATTATCTAGGTTAGTTTCACTCGTGGTTAAATCCAACTTCGTGCGCACTCATCATCAATCCAAGAAACGCAACCACTGTGAGTGAATCTTACAACTCCCCTTTTTATTACACGTTTTGGGGTGTATCATGTGTCACTTAAACAAATTCGTTTATTCAAACTCGTGCCATACCATTATTATGATTTAACTTAGAATGTAAATATTGTTTGTAGTTATGTATTACATATTGTCAAGTTGTATGCAAATTATTTGTTAGGCCCATCAGTTCCTCGTGGGAGACGAGTTGAACAACGCGTGCCTTAAAACTCATTCATTAGGCCCATCAGTTCGTAGAACAACGCGTGCCTCAAAACTCATTCATTAGGCCCATCAGTTCCTCGTGGGAGACGAGTTGAACAACGCGTGCCTCAAAACTATCTATTATTGTATGTGTGTGCATTATTTAATATTAAGTGTTTTGTTAATAAGTTTACATCTATATTTACTCATATGTGGTTATGCACTTTATTTTATAATCAATTCAATAAACTTGTTCAAATGTTTTTCATAGGATTCACTCGCCAACTTATTGTTGATCCAAAAACCATTTTACACATGATACAGGTGAACAGGATGAAGCAAGGAAAACATAGGAAATGCCTTAGAAGAAAATAATGAAGTCTAGAAAGATGTGTAGAACATGTTGTAATTATGATTGTATGATTCTCTTTAAATTGTAATAATAAATATGAAACGTTATAATAAATGTCACGAGCTTTGATGAAAAACCCAATCATGCCCCGATCACCTTTTCCGCTGCGGGTCGGGGTGTGACACACGCCTCAACCGTTTTTTAAAACCATGGGTGATATATCGGATATATCGGTCATATCGTTCCATTGGTATGATATAGGTGTCAAATATCGCTCAGAATACCGGTACCGATATTATCGGCGATATTGACCGATATAACCAATACATCCCTGAATTATTAGTGTTTATTATTATATATATATATATATATGATAATATATATATAAATTCTGCATTATATTAAATTTACCGATATCCCACCAATATCTCACCGAGATAACCTATATCTCAAATATAGGTCCTTGACCGACATCCGATATTTTACCACATTAATTACATAGACTACATATTTTATGATAATGATAATGTAACACTACATTATAAAAATTATACGTCAGGTATGTGTTTTCAAGAAATTACGAAACAGAAAAATTCATGTTGCATTCTATTTAAGTTAGATAATCAACAAGAAGTGCAAACTCAAAACATCTGAAAACTCCACTAGTAATTCCCTCTTACACATTCCCAACTCAATAACTAACCAGTTCCTAGATGTTATCAAGATGCACATAAACTACATTAATCCACTACTATTCATTTCCACAAACCCTAATCATCAAAACAACATTCTAAATCCAAATCCAAACACAATCACGCAACAACAATCATCAAATCAACACATCACAATGAAGAATTTAACATCCAGATCTAGGGTTAGATTGAAATTTAAAAACATAGCGTCGTTGACGCACCTCTTGTGCCTCTGAACAAACACTGAGTTTTTCTTATCTTCTTCTGCAATCACACATAAATTGAAAAGCTTAAATCAGAAGATTTCCATAGAATCGGATCTAAATGTGTAGAATTGAAGATAAATGGGATACGAACAGTAAGGCCGAGGGAGAACTTGGTGATGATGGTTCCGGTGATGGCGAATCCGACGAGAAAGGGCCAGTTGCGGTTGAAGTCTCTCTTGAAGAAGACGTTCCATGGATCGAATTTCCTCATTCTGTCTGATGGATGTTTCTGATGATGATTAGGCTGCTGTATTTTGTATACAAGATGGACTTGGGCTCATTTATTTGTTACATATTTGGATGACTAATAATTATGTAACTTTCTAATATTGAGGATTGTTTATATATTTTATACAAAAAATTAAAAGATAAAGAAATAAGAAAATATTAGAATTTGTGGTGATGACTATAATTGTTTCTTGCACCTTTCTACTAGTTATAGCACTTCCGTCGTTTCCTTCGCCAGTTCTGGCACCTCCTCTTTTGTTGTTGGTGGTGACGTGGCGTTTTTTCTGCTTCTTTACACTCAATTGTAGGTTTGATCACTCTGGTGTTGATGGAGGAGTCGTTTCATCTTTCCCAACCATTTCATCACGTGCCTTCGCTTCTTCTAAGCTCAGCTCTGGTGTCGATGGGCTGAGCTTAGAACGTCTTTTCTGAGGAAACCGTTCCTTCCTGAAATGTACCCAAACATAGATTTCGAAATACCGTGTAGTCGTACGATTTCTTTAAAGTAAAGATTGGCAATCTGAACGGCATCATGGGTAGTGTTACAAGCAATGAAGTGAGCCATCTTCGAAAACCGATCCACGACAACCATAATAGAATCAGACTTAGTTGTGTACGTGGTAAACCAGTAATGAAGTCGAGACTATGTCTTCCCACGGGGCTTGTGGAACTGGTAAGGGAAGACGTAAACCATGGGACAATATGTGGCTCTTGGCTTGCTGGCAAACAAGGCACCTCTTAATAATGTGTTCAACATCTCTTTTTTAAACGTGGCCAATACGCGTAACTGTGCAGAATTTCCACCGTTATTTCGATACCAAAGTGCCCAGCCATACCCCCTTCATGAACTTCTTTAATCAGCGTCTCCCTCACAGATGCTTAGGAATGCAAAGGCGCGTTCCCTTGAAAAGATACCCCTCAAAAATTAAAAATCCTCAAAAGCATGTTTAGAACATCGGTTAAATAGATCCCCAAAATCAGCATCACCCAAATAATATCCTTAAACAATTCGAATCCCACAGCTTTTGGGGAGAAGGCCTGAATAAGATGTCATCAAGAAAGAGCATCGGCGCCTTTGTTCATAACGCCCGACTTATGCTTAATAGTGAAGGTAAATGCGTGAATATATTCGACCCATTTGGCATGTCGCGGCTGTACCTTATGCTGCCTTTGGATGTACTTAAGCGCTTTGTGATCGGAATGTAAAACAAACTCTTTTGCTATCAAGTAATGGTGCCAATGAGTATCGTCGTTTTGCGTCATTCAGCTACTCATTAAAGTAAGCTACCGGATGACCCAATTGAGTCAAAACGACACCAATTCCCACACCGGAGCGTCACATTCGACTTCGAACACCTCATCAAAATTTGGTAAAACAAGCATGGGAGTGGTAGTCAAGCGTTTCTTAATTTTATCAAAAGATACTTGTACTTGCTCAGTCCAATTAAAAGTTTTCTGCTTCAATAAATCAGTTAAAGGTGACACAATGGTACTGAAATCTTTAACGAACCTGCAATAAAACGAAGCAAGGTCGTGGAAACTACAAACGTGTTGTGGTGTGGACGGAGTGGGCCATTCTCTCACGCCTGGACCTTTCTTTCATCTACTGCAATACCCTCATTGAAACAATATACCCCAGAAAGACCAATTTGGGAGTAAAAATTTGGCACTTAGCTTGATTCCCATAAAGTTTTTCATCATACAATACTCTAACTACTTGTTGGAGGTGATCACCATGTTCTTCTTCATTCTTGCTATAGATTAAAATGTCATCGAAGTACACTACAACAAAAGGCCCCAGAAAAGGTCGTATTATCTGATTCACCAGCCTCATAAACGTACTCGGCGTGTTGGACAGGCCAAACGGCATGACCAACCATTCATATAACCCTTCCTTCATTTTAAATGCCGTCTTCCATTCCTCTCCTTCATAAATACGAAATTGGGGATAACCACTTCGTAAATCGATCTTAGAAAACACAGCATCCCTGTACAGTTCATCTAAGAGGCTGTTTAAACATGGTAGTGGAAACCGATACTAATCGTAATTTTGTTGATGGCCCGACTATCGACACACATTCGCCATTCACCATTCTTCTTTGGTACCAATAGAGTCGGTACAGCACAAGGGCTGAGAGATTCGGGATCAACCCTTTAGCCAATAATTCCTCAACCTGTTTGCGAATCTCAGCGGGTTCCTATGGGTTAGCCCTGTAGGCTGGCTTGTTTGGTAACATAGACCCTGGAATAAAGTCAATTTTGTGCTGAATCTTTCCAAGTGGGGGAAAACCTGGGGGAATTTCTTTGGGAAAAACCTGAGAAAATTGGTCCAGTAGCACCTGGGCCAAAGGGTGTATTGTAGTCGGTTCAGGCTCTACTTCAATTCCTATTAAAATGAATTCTTTCACAGCCTTATACTCCCGTAATTCA
Source organism: Scalesia atractyloides (assembly GCA_947069175.1). NCBI lineage: Eukaryota > Viridiplantae > Streptophyta > Magnoliopsida > Asterales > Asteraceae > Scalesia > Scalesia atractyloides. The sequence goes on from CAMTDV010000002.1 coordinate 15,557,535, forward strand.
GCCTTAAGGAAAACCCACAGAGACACAGTAGCAAGTGATGGATCAGGATCAGGATCAGGGATTAATGGTAATAAAGTGATTTGCTTTCATCTTTGGTAAAGGAATATGTGTTTTTGAACCCATCATGCACCACTTTTGTATCAAACTGCCATGGTCTACCAAGTAGGATGTGACAAGCATCCATGGGAATGATATCACACAAAAACATCATCATGATATCGTTTACCAATACTAAAAGAAATAAGAACCTGGTGAGTTAGTTGAATGCCTTGCGCATGGTTGAGCCATTGTATGTTGTAAGGGGATGGATGAGGAGTGGTGGTGAGATGAAGCTTTGTGACCATGGCCTGAGAAGCAACATCAGTACAGCTACCGCCATCAACTATGAGGGAAGACACTTTGTTTGAGATGGTACAACGGGTATGGAAGATAGACTCATGTTGAGAAATAATCTTCTGAGCAACAGATTTATTAAGGGCGTGTCTAATGACCAAGCACTCACCCTCATTAAGGTGAAGTTCAATTATTCTATCTGTACTATTGCCTTCATTCTTGACAGGCTCTTCATCATAACGAGGAGGGTTGGTCGTTTCAAGTTTGGCTAGGGTAACAGCCCGGGTGTTTGGACACTCAGACGCATAATGCCACATGCCTTGGCATCGAAAACATCTACGAGGTGCTCAGTTTTGAGGTGGGGTGGTTTCGGTTCTGGGTTGGGGTTTGGAGGAGGTAGAAGTGGAGGTTTTGGAAGTGGGAGTGTAGGTTTGAGAAGGGGTGGGTTTAGAGGTTGTGGTTCGTTGGGGCTCATACTTGTTTTGGGTCTTTTGTTGAAGTTCAACCCGATGAGACATGTGTCACACACTGGTCGTAGCGGAAGCGCAAACGTGTGACTATGAGATAATCATTGCATCCAATCATGTAAACAACTGTAAATCAACAACGATGCCATGCTTATAATAACTTGCAACCATGTTTACAAGTTTCCAAAAGTGAAATCATGGGTTTCCAAATAATTTCACATTGTCAATCAAAAATATGGTTTGAAATACATTACATCATAATAATAGATTGTTTTCATCGTTAAGGCATGTTGAGGTTTTGACTCCTATATACCCATACGAGGTTGGGATTAAGAGGCAAATCCTCCAAAAGGTGACATTCGTTGTCATGTCATTTCCCATATCCCGAAGTGTATCACCAGCTCAAGTCTTGTGTCCTGAAATACATGTAATTTTAAAAAGTCAACATAAAGTTGGGCGAGTTCATGTAGTTAATGTTTTCGTATAAAAATGTCATTATTGAAATCCAGTAATGAAATCCGAGTATGTTATTAGCATCATGGTGTTCTGGGGATCTATCAAAGTGTCGCGAGTACCTTGACATATATGTGCCATAAGTAAGTAACCAACCCGAGACAACTCTGACATCATTAGGATCACAAAAGCACTCCTAACTGGTTATCATACCAGGAATGGAGCGTGTCTCAAACTCGATAGATCTATACCTTTTGCACCTTGGTCACTACGTGATTAATGGTTACTATTGTCATCATCCTACTTATGCACAAATGATCATGTTATCAAGTGAACCCATAGCTAACATACTATTTGTTATGACATGTATTTCCCCTCGATAGTTTGTAAAACAAAACTTTGAAATCAATGAAAAGAGGGACATGAACTCACAGTTTTGCGTTCTGTACGTCTTACTACTCACAGTGGGTGTCCGTACACGTATATAACATACATGTGTATTGAGTTTAGTAGACACCTAGGCCTCGATGGACCTTGTACTCGTTGTTCATCTTGAATTCTTGTTATGTATTTCTTTGTTATGATAGAACAACTTTTAATGTTATCATAGTGTTGGTAGTTTGTTTGTTCGATTAATATTGTTATATATATATCTAAATATATATATATATATATATATATTGTTGTTTTCAGATCATGTGTGAACTGGGCCTTGCCCTTCACATGTCTTCATGCCTTGCACGCGTGTCATTGGGCCTTGCCCATGTTATCCATGCCATTGGGCCTTGCCCATGTTTTCATGTCAATGGGCCTAGCCCATGTTTTCTTGTCATTGGACCTAGCCCATGTTTTCTTGTCATTGAGCCTAACCCATGTAATTCATGTCATTGGGCCTAGCCCATGCAATTTATCTCTTCGGGCCTAGCCCATGTTTTTATGTCATTGGGCCTAGCCCAAGTTTTTATATCTTTGGGCCTAGCCATGTAATTTATATGTTTTTGGGCTTTGTCAATATATATTATTCATTTTGGGCCTTGTCCATAAATATTATGGAATTGGGCCTTGCCCATGCCTTTATAAATTGGGCCTAGCCCAAATGTATTTACAAGCCCATTTTTATAAATCTTATACTTATATATTTTCACTAATATTAGTGTATAAGTATACATGTCTTAGTCTTTTATTTTTTTTTAACTTTCCGGATTTTGATCCCGATAACATACATTTATGTTAAGTGTCTAAATATATATATTTTAGACTTGTCGTCGTCGTCGTCGTTCAATACACGCTTTTTCTCATCGCAAATCGCCCGTCGTCGTAATAGCTTTTTGTATCGGTGATTTATTCGTTGGTCGTCGACGCGACGGTGTATTTGTGAACGTTCGCCCATCGCCCTCATTGCTTCATTTGTCCGTTTATTGTTTCGACGCATTGTGAGAATATATTGGCTTATGTCACCAACACTTGGTAATATTTTCAAGTGGTTGTATTTTTGTATATGATTGGGTATTTTATTGTGAATACCCTAAGCTTCTAAATACATACACATACTATACACATATGTATTTATACAACATTCTTGGTGACAAAATATGTATACATATTTTTATTTTCCCAAGTATGTATATATATATATATACACACACACACATTTATAAGAGTTATTATTTTCTTTGTAAAAATATATATATAAACTTGTTGAATACTTGGGTATTTAGGGTTTAACCCTTGTCATCAAAGCTTACTTAATGACGATTTAAGTTACTAATCGCGTTTAGTGCTGCTAATCACCCCTTTAATCATGTCTTAATGTGATTAGATTTTTAGAAAATTTCACCATAGTTTCCCCTAAACTATGGCGTTTTCCACGTTTTAAAAACATATTTAAAACCTGTTTTAACTCATAATCAAGATCAACAATCTATCACAAGCTTTCCTATTATTTATTTACCACTTATGTGTATCATCATCCATGACTTTTTGGTTAGTAAAAACCTTATTAAAACATGATGAGATTTCAACATTTATTAGCACTTTTTAAATCACTATTTTTGTTATATCATTTAATTAAGTCCATTACTTTAAACCCCTTGATTACTACACTTTTTAAGATGATTACATCTTAAATCATAATGTTTATTTCTCATAAGAAAATCATTTATGTGTAGTAAAATTATCTTTAAGTTGTAGTAATCTTCATGGATGATGTAGTTGATGATCTTGTTTAGATTTAAACATTATCATGTTTAAATCTTCATTTTCATATTTGATCATACAAGATCATCTCACTTTTACACCTTACTTTAATATAAACAACATCAACATGCTAACTAACTACCATATGAACACATAATCAACACAAAATAAACAATATTTAGTGTTATTATTATGGTGTGAGTTAGGGTTTTTGGTTTATCTTTTCTTCATTTTCAAGATGATCAACTTGTACATTACTAATCTAGACATAAAAATAAGCTAGATTATGAAAGAATAAGTCTTACAATGGGTGCACAAGTTAGATGGTGATTTAAGAGGGAAATGAAGCTCCAAAATGTCTCCAATAATCCTCCACCCTTTCTAGCTCCTTGAATGACCATGAAGAGGCTTTAAAGTGTGTATAAATGGTGGTTTATGGTGGCTAAATGGTGGTGCAAGGGTGATGGTGGTGGCCGTAGATATGAGGGGGGAAAGGGAAGAAGTTGCAATTTTTTTGTGTAAAATGATAATGTGAAGCATGATGATGATTATATAATCTACCAAGTCAAGATATAATCTTCTACCATACTTAAATCTCTAGATTCTCAACTCAAATCAAGTTGGTGGGGCCCACATGGGGGGGAGGGTTAAGTGTAAATATTATTTTCAACATGTGTTATATTGTAAGATATTTATGTAATTAAACTTAAGTATGGGGATTAGGGATTGGTCTTGCATCATTAGCAAATAATTAGGGTTTAGGGTGTTAATCTATGATAATTAGTTCACTTGATAATTTAATATAAGTTTCGGATGACAGAAATGTCGTTAGATCGTTCATCGACGGGATATTCGCTAATAAACGAACTTATTTATTTAGTACCGGAAGCTTTTGTTTTCGACCTCCACAATTGTCATGGTGTCTACTTAGTGCATTTCTGACCTAAAAATATGTATAACTAGTTCGCTAGACGAATATACGATGAGCTAGGTTGGCCAAGATGCCTTTCGTTCGATCGTTTCGCTCGATATCGGCACTTTTATATTCCGCCGTCAAACTTATTCGAAGGTTGTGTTTCTGTGACCTCATGTTAGTTGAATGATTCCGAGTTCCAAATGAGGCTTAACTAGTTCACTAGATGCCTGAATGAAAATGTTCGTCGTTTCGACAAACGGTCGCCTTCCGGTCGCGTTGTGCTCTGTTTGCCGAATGACCGGAAACGATGTCTTTTGTGCATTCTTGCTATTCTCACATTTTTTAGGATGATTAACATTGTTTTATTATTATTCTTACATCCGGAATTCACCGAATTAGTGTTGCGGACAAACTGACATTTGTCGCCTTTTTGGTCGAAACGGACAATTTTGCAATTTAGGCGTTGTACCGGAAAGTTATGTATTATTGTAATGGTTGATCTCAAATAAGTGTTTTCATTTATATATGGACTCAGGTATGGCATTAACATGCATTGTTCCTTGTACTGATTCGTTTTTGCGGATTTACCGACAGTAGTTAGTGTCACCGAAATTAGTGCACCCAACACTTTCTACCAACACTTTTAGGGCATTGTTTTGGTTTGTTCCGCGTCGTAACGGAAACCAATATATGTTATATTCAGATTTACTTGCCCTAACACTTAGGATACGACGTACGACTCAGTTACGAAATCAAATTACGATATAATGCATGAGATTATGTACTAAAACTAGTGATTAGATTGTACGGAATTACCGGTTATTTGCATTTGTCACATACTCCCCCTGTTAAAAAGAATTTCGTCCCGAAATTCAGTTTGAGACATCCTCTGAAGGAGTCTTCTTAAACAGGTGGGGGTGTTTTGACTTGATTTGATCTTCACATTCCCATGTGTACTCGGGATCGTGACGCGAGTTCAACGAACCTTCACCAGTTTGATTTGGCTTCTTCTTGTCTTTTGGACTTTCTATTCCATAACCTCAACTGGTTCTTTGGTGAATTGTAATTTGTTATCAACATGAATCTCATCCGCTGGAATGATAACTGCGTCATTAGTCGGACTTTTCTTCAGATTAGACACATGAAATGTGTCGTGTACATTATTGAGTTCCTCTGGCAGTTTTAGCTTGTAAGCCACTGTACCAATCCTTGCCAGAATTTCGAAAGGTCCAATATATATCGGGTTTAGTTTTCCGTGCTTCCCGAATCTAGCTACGCCTTCCCAAGGTGAGACCTTTAGTAATACTTTGTCTCCGACCTTGAAGGATAATGGTTTGCTTCTCCGATCTGCGTAGCTCTTTTGTTTATCTCGGGCCGCTTTGATACGCTCACGGATCTTGAATATTTTGTCTGTGGTCTCTTGTACTAATCCGGGACTAATGAGTTGACTGTCATTGACTTCCGCCCAACATAGCTAGTGATCGGCACTTTCGTCCATATTGTGCTTCGAAAGGTGCGGCCTTGATACTGGTGTGATAACTGTTATTGTAGGAAAGTCTACCATGGTAAATGAGTATCCCAGTTTACGCCTAAATCATCACACAGGCCCGAGCATGTCTTCCAACGTTTGGATGGTTCGCTCGCTTTGACCATCGGTCTGCGGGTGAAAAGTTGTGCTTAAATCTAAGCAAGAACCAAATGAATTTTGAAATGATTGCCAGATCCGTGACAAAAAGCGACCATCTCTATCAGAGATTATCGAGATTGGCACTTCATGACGTGCCACGATTTCATTAAGATACAGTTCAGCTAACTTCTCGGTACTGTCTTTCTCGCGGATGGGTAAGATGTGAGCTGATTTGGTTAAATGATCAATGATAACCCAGATCATGTCATGACCTCGAGAGGTCCGTGGTAATTTTGTAATGAAATCCATTGAAATCTGTTCCACTTCCAAACCGAGATTTCAGGTTGTTGTAATAAACCAGATGGTTTTTGGTATTCGGCCTTGACCTTTGCACAATAGGCATTTCCCAACATAGGTCACAATATCTCCCTTGAGATTAGGCCACCAATAATACTTTCTTAGATCCTGGTACATCTTATCCGATCCTGGGTGTATCGAGTACTTGGACTTGTGTGCTTCATCCAGCACCAAGTCTCGCAAATCGCCATATTAGGGAATCCAGATCCTTCCCATGAAATATAGAGTTCCATCCTTGTTCGGTTCTAGTTGTTTTTCCATTCCCAGTAATGATTCCGTTGGGATATTTTCTGGTTTCAATGCTTCTTGTTGTGCATCGTGCACTCGAGCTCAAAGTTCGTCTGGATCTTCATTTCTAAAGCTGCACCCGTAAGGTTTTGACTCGTTCTTTCCTGCTCAAGGCATTTGCCTTGCTCCGGGTGATACTTGATCTCACAGTCATAATCATTCAACAGTTCCACCCAACGTCATTGGCGCATATTCAGTTCCTTTTGATTGAATATGTGTTGAAGACTTTTATGATCTGTGAATATGGTACACTTAGTGCCATATAAATAATGACGCCAGATCTTCAAGGCAAATACCACTGAGCCTAATTCTAGGTCATGCGTGGTATAATTCCTTTCGTGGACTTTCAGCTAACGTGACGCGTACGCAATGACTTTTTCACGTTGCATTGGCACGCAACCCAAGCGTTGATGCGATGCATCACAGTACACCACAAAGTCATCGGTACCGTCTGGGAGTGATAATATCGGCGCCTTACATAATTTCTCTTTTAATACTTGAAACGCCGATTCTTGTTTTTCTCCCCAATCAAACTTTCTATCCTTCTGTGTAAGCGAGGTTAGCGGTTGAGCAATTTTTGAGAAGTTCTCAATAAATCTCCTGTAATATCCCGCTAAGCCCAAGAATTGTCGTATTTCCGTGGGGTTCTTGGCGTGGTCCAGTTCTTTATAGCTTTGATCTTCGAACGGTCTACATGTATTCCGTTCTCGTTCATCACGTGACGAGAAATATACCTCGCGAATCCAAAATTCACATTTCGAGAACTTGGCATATAATTGCTCCTTCTTCAGCAACTCCAAAATAGTCCTCGGGTGTTGTCCGTGTTCTTCCTCGGTTCGCGAGTATATCAATATATCATCTATGAAGACAATCACGAACTTGTCAGGTATGGCTTACATACCCGGTTCATCAAACCCATGAATACTGCAGGGGCGTTCGTTAGGCCAAAAGGCATAACAAGGAACTCATAATGATCGTAGCGAGTCCTAAACGCCATCTTAGGAATACTTTCCTCTTGGATTCTTGACTGATGATACCCGGATCTTAAATCAATTTTTGAGTAAAAACTCGACCCTTGTAATTGATCGAACAGATCATCAATCCTCGGTAATGGGTACGGATTCTTGATGGTTAGCTTGTTTAGTTCTCGATAGCCTATGCACATTCGGAAGGTTCCATCCTTCTTCTCGACAAAAGGCACCGGAGCTCCCCATGGCGAGGAACTCGTTCTAACGAATCCTTTTTCTAACAACTTTCGAAGTTGTGTAGATAGTCTTTGCATTTATGACGGAGTTAATCGGTATGGAGGCTTCGCTACTGGTGCAGCTCCTAGCACCAAATAAATGGAAAGTTGGCGTGTCGTTGCGGAGGTAATCCAGACAAGTCTGATGGAAAGACTTCGACGGAATTCCTTCACAACGTTATTTCCTCCAATTTTGCCTCCTCAGTTTCCTTGTCGACTATATGAGTTAGAAAGGCTATGCAACCTTTCTGTAGGCACTTCTGGCCTTCATGTAATTAATGATTCATAAGGGTGTCTTGTGCTTCTCTCCATGTACTACCCCAGTGTTTCTTCGTCTGGCAGGGGATACGAATAGTTTTCTCAGGACAACCTACTTCCGCTCGATTATGCGTCAACAAGTCTATGCCAAAAGCTACACCGTAACAACCCAGATAAATGGGTAAAAGATTTTGATATCAAATTCTTGTACTCTAAGTTCCAAAGTGCATCCTTTATAACTTCTCCTGACATTGACAAATTTACCGTTGGCAAATTCTATAGAATGAGGGAACGTCTATCGTACTTGACTCTAGGTCAAGTATATTTTGAATTTTTTGAAGATAAACTAAAATCAGCACAGGTACCAAACAAGATGGATGCGAGATGTTGGTTGATATGAAACGTGTCGGTGATCTTTTAATGATTCTTCATTACTCAGGATCAAAACACTCCATCCTCATCACCATCTCGGATAGCAATTCGGATTACCATCTCGGACTATTGTTTCGAATTGGGTACTGTTCCGAGTTGAACTCGAAAAAGGTGGGAAGTTAACCGGCTGAGTACTAAACGTTTTTGGTCACAGAAATTGATCCATAAACAATTTTACAAACTGATTGCATGGTTAGAATTGTGTCATTTTTTGATTTTTTTTTTGACATTATATATCATTGGATTCGTATCGATGAGACGAGTCTAACACTCATTCTACATTAGCTATCTTGATAACGCGTCTAATTTACAAGACTCTAATTTGGGTATAAGCTTAACACCTAAAGACACTAGCTAAGCTCGGTGTTGGTACATAAATAAAATTGACACGTATGAATGTAGAGTAGAACGTATGCATGATGATATCAGGATCTTGTGGGGTATGCATAGTTTCTACTCACCCACACTTTAATTCACTTGCCTGATTCATTCTTGAGACGTTCATGCTTGAAGTGGCCTTCATGCCACACTTAATATTGGTTTCTATTTTGTGTCTTCATTCACCACACTTCTACTCTTGGCACTTTTACAAGTGCCCTCTTGAGGAAAATTTTCACTTATCATTTTAGGATTTCAGTAAGTTATTGGCATATTTCTTGGTGCTAGCATCAATTATGGCAACAATTACCTTCGTTTCTATCATCACGGGAGTTCCCCTTTCGTTTGTTATTCCCTCTCGATCCTGCCTTAAGGGGTGAGTATTTTCGCTCCCGTTGCTAGTAGGTTCCACATGCGTTTTCCTTCCTTTCCGCAACTTTCTTTGATAATTCTCATTCTCACCGCATCCTTGGTGAGACGAACAGCGAGAGTTACTGTTTGAGTGATGAAGGTAGGGTGGGATAATGCGGTCATGTTTTGGTTCTTAGAGGCTAAACCCCGAATGTAGCGCTCAATGCGTTTGATATCAGGTGTTCCCCAGTATGGAACCACCCTTGAGAGATCGTGAAAGCGTCAAGTGTAACCAACAACGTTGGCTGCAATCATGATCAAGTTCTAGGATCCGTTTCTACTCTTGGAATTCTAGTTAGCGAGTAATACTCTTCTCGCATAGGATTTTTTTAGTTCTTCCCATGATGACCTCTTCGTAGTATCACTCCTTAAAGTTTCTACTTGAGGATTTCACCAAGTTAATGCTGCATTCAGCAAGAGACTCTTTGTTTACCTAATCGTTTACTCAGGAGTGCATTTACTAGCATTGCTAACCGATGTTGTCTTTATTGAGCGGACCTAACCTACCGCACCTCTCGCACCAATGAGGTCTCGCGGCTTACCATCCGGGAAGGCCTTAAAATTTAAAACCTTGTATGATCGCATCTTCAGGTGTAGCACTGCCACTCGTTCTCAATCTATTGGGATCCGAACCATTTGAACTATCGGTACCACCAGTACCGTTACTAGTGTCGAATAAGTTACCCTCGTGTCGTGTGATTTCCGCAACTGTATGTCCTTCCATAAGAACTCTAGTTCGGCTTACCCAGTAAGTCATGGATTAACTAACCCCCTTTGGGTGTAGACCTTCCTTTTGGCGCCATGTTTCTTCTTAATACTTAAGATTAAAAGAAGCTAGACATATATTTGGATAAATATAGTCTACCATGCGCCTAAGAATAAAGAATGCCATCGGTCATGGAAACCTCAAGATTGCATTGTTCATACATGTTTGAAACAATGATAACGTGAATAACAACAATCCGAAATTCGTGGTACCTCTTGCGTGTATTAGCCATGTGTCTAATTGGAAAGGAAATAACTCGTTGAGGAGGAGAAACCAAACGGTCGTCTCCAACCTTGTAGCATGTACCCCATACTTCGTGGACTTCGATCGTCCAAAGTAGGAAAAAAAATCCTTCACCACACCAACCTGTATGACGAATACGTTGATATCCCTTGAGCTCCACGAGCTCCAGCTAGGTTATTAATTTCCATAGATATTGAATAGAATGCAATGAGGGTGTTGAAGCATGGCTCGTGCCATACCCTCCCTTGGAATGACACAACGACGGGGTTTAATGTAATCTTTTCCAATAAATAAGATGAGGTGCCATAGATACCATGGACCAACCCATGTACAAGAACTCTAGACCGTTGAGGAAACTATCCTCCTTGGGTGGCCAACCAGTTTTTCTTTGTTTAGATGACTAATCTCAATCGACTCGTGATATAGATCGAATGTTAGATGCAAACTAATACGTGTGGTGTTTTTTTGTAAACAACCACCCCGGTTAGCGTCCCACTAGATAGAAACCCGAACAACTTTACAATTTCGAATGAGTAGTGATCTTTAACTTGACCAGCATAGCCCACCAGGATTCTCATCCACTGCAAGTTATTATTACGTGGGCCCCGTAATAATAAATTGCCTTGCATGGTCACCCTAGTGTTCTACCGTTCAAAGACGACGAACCAGTAAGAGAGAGAGGACGCTATTGTCAACATACATTCAACATAGAAGGGACCTTCGTGATGGTCCACGTGTTATCGTCCCTTGACATTACCACGAAAGGCACATCGTTAGACAATTTAGAAATAGAAAGAATTTGCAAAATAATAACTGGAGGGGCACCTTCAAGATGAGTACTTCACCTTTCCTTGCCTGGACAAAAGTGTCATTATCAATGATTAATATTGGGTCACAAGGGACAAAAGTGTTGGTAGTTTGTTTGTTCGATTAATATTGTTATATATATTTCTCAAATATATATATATATATTGTTGTTTTCAGATCATGTGTGAACTGGGCTTGCCCTTCACATGTCCTCGTGCCTTGCATGCGTGTCATTGGGCCTTGCCCATGTTATCCATGCCATTGGGCCTTGCCCATGTTTTCATGTCATTGGGCCTAGCCCATGTTTTCTTGTCATTGGACCTAGCCCATGTTTGTCATTGGTCAGTATTGGGGCCTAGCCCATGTAATTTATCTCTTCGGGCCTAGCCCATGTTTTTATGTCATTGGGCCTAGCCCAAGTTTTTATATCTTTGGGCCTAGCCCATGTAATTTATATGTTTTTGGGCTTTGTCAATATATATTATTCATTTTGGGCCTTGTCCATAAATATTATGGAATTGGGCCTTGCCCATGCCTTTTATAAATTGGGCCTAGCCCAAATGTATTTACAAACCCATTTTTATAAGTCTTATACTTATATATTTTCACTAATATTAGTGTATAAGTATACATGTCTTAGACTTTTATTTTTTTTAACTTTCCGGATTTTGATCCCGATAACGTAAATTTATGTTAAGTGTCTAAAATATATATTTTAGACTTGTCGTCGTCGTCGTTCAATACACGCTTTTTCTCATCGCCAATCGCCCATCGTCGTAATAGCTTTTTGTATCGGTGATTTATTCGTTGGTCGTCGACGCAACGGTGTATTTGTGAACGTTCGCCCATCGCCCGCATTGCTTCATTTGTCCGTTTATTGTTTCGACGCATTGTGAGAATATATTGGCTTATGTCACCAACACTTGGTAATATTTTCAAGTGGTTGTATTTTTGTATATGATTGGGTATTTTTATTGTGAATACCCTAAGCTTCTAAATACATACACATACTATACACATATGTATTTGTACAACATTCTTGGTGACAAAATATGTATATATATTTTTATTTTCCCAAGTATGTATATATATATACATTTATAAGAGTTATTTATTTTCTTTGTAAAATATATATATAAAACTTGTTGAATACTTGGGTATTTAGGGTTTAACCCTTGTCATCAAAGCTTACTTAATGACGATTTAAGTTACTAATCGTGTTTAGTCCCGCTAATCACCCTTTAATCATGTCTTAATTGCAATTAAATTTTTAGAAAATTTCGCCATAGTTTCCCCTAAACTATGGCGTTTTCCACGTTTTAAAAACGTATTTAAAACCTGTTTAACTCATAATCAAGATCAACAATCTATCACAAGCTTTCCTATTATTTATTTATCACTTATGTGTATCATCATCCATGACTTTTTGGGTAGTAAAAACCTTATTAAAACATGATGAGATTTCAACATTTATTAGCACTTTTTAAATCACTATTTTTGTTATATCATTTAATTAAGTCCATTACTTTAAACCCCTTTATTACTACACTTTTTAAGATGATTACATCTTAAATCATAATGTTTATTTCTCATAAAAAATCATTCATGTGTAGTAAAATTATCTTTAAGTTGTAGTAATCTTCATGGATGATGTAGTTGATGATCTTGTTTAGATTTAAACATTATCATGTTTAAATCTTCATTTTCATACTTGATCATACAAGATCATCTCACTTTTACACCTTACTTTAACATAAACAACATCAACATGCTAACTAACTACCGTATGAACACATAATCAACACAAAATAAACAATATTTAGTGTTATTATTATGGTGTGAGTTAGGGTTTTGGTTTATCTTTTCTTCATTTTCAAGATGATCAACTTGTACATCACTAATCTAGACATAAAAATAAGCTAGATTATGAAAGAATAAGTCTTACAATGGGTGCACAAGTTAGATGGTGATTTAAGAGGGAAATGAAGCTCCAAAATGTCTCCAATTATCCTCCACCCTTTCTAGCTCCTTGAATGACCTTGAAGAGGCTTTAAAGTGTGTATAAAGTGGTGGTTTGTGGTGGCTAAATGGTGGTGCAAGGGTGATGGTGGTGGCCGTAGATATGAGGGGGAAAAGGGAAGAAGTTGCAATTTTTTTATGTAAAATGATATTGTGAAGCATGATGATGATTATATAATCTACCAAGTCAAGATATAATCTTCTACCATACTTAAATCTCTAGATTTTCAACTCAAATCAAGTGGGTGGGGCCCACATGGGGGGGGGGAGGGTTAAGTGTAAATATTATCATCAACATGTGTTATATTGTAAGATATTTATGTAATTAAACTTAAGTATGGGGATTAGGGATTAGGGATTGGTCTTGCATCATTAGCAAATAATTAGGGTTTACGGTGTTAATCTATGATAATTAGTCCACTTGATAATTTAATATAAGTTTCGGATGACGGAAATGTCGTTAGATCGTTCATCGATGCGATATTCGCTAATAAACGAACTTATTTATTTAGTACCGGAAGCTTTTGTTTTCGACCTCCACAATCGTCATGGTGTCTACTTAGTGCATTTCTGACCTAAAAATATGTATAACTAGTTTGCTAGACGAATATACGATGAGCTAGGTTGGCCAATGCATTTCGTTCGATCGTTCGCTCGATATCGGCACTTTTATATTCCGCCGTCAAACTTATCCGAAGGTTGTGTTTCCGTGACCTCATGTTAGTTGAATGGATTCCGAGTTCCAAATGAGGCTTAATTAGTTCACTAGATGCCTGAATGAGACTATCGGCCACTTAAAATGTTCGTCGTTTCGACAAACGGTCGCCTTTCGGTCGCGTTGTGCACTGTTTGCCGAATGACCGGAAACGATGTCTTTTGTGCATTCTTGCCATTCTCACATTGTTTTAGGATGATTAACATTGTTTTATTATTATTCTTACATCCGGAATTCACCGAATTAGTGTTGCGGACAAACTGACATTTGCGACTTTTTGATCGAAACGGACAATTTTGCAATTTAGGCGTTGTACCGGAAAGTTATGTATTATTGTAATGGTTGATCTCAAATAAGTGTTTTCATTTATATATGGACTCAGGTATGGCATTAACATGAAGTTGTTCCTTGTTCTAATTCGTTTTAGCGGATTTACCGACAGAGTTAGTGTCACCGACATTAGTGCGCCCAACACTTTCTACCAACACTTTTAGGGCATTGTTTTTGGTTTGTTCCGCGTCGTAACGGAAATAGTATATGTTATGTTCAGATTTACTTGCCCTAACACTTAGGATACGACGTACGACTCAGTTACGAAATCAAATTACGATATAATGCATGAGATTATGTACTAAAAATAGTGATTAGATTGTACGGAATTACCGGTTATTTGCCATTTGTCACAACAGGACGGTTAATTAAGCTAGAGAGGAGTAGGGTTGTAATTCAACAATCTGGGCAAGACGGGGTTCAAGACCACCAAGGTACCAGACTAAGGTTTGGGGTCGTCTTCGTCTAATCCAAACTTCATCAGGAGATATTCAAACTCCTGTGAATATTCCTCCACCGACTTATTTCCTGCTTCAACACGTGCAACTGAGAGAAATCGTCTTGAAAGTAATACGTGGGCATGAATTTCTCTCTCAACAACTTCTTCATCTTTCGCCATGTTCGAACTTTGTCTTTGCCTTATCGTTCTCGTTTTGCACAAACATTCGCCCACCACGTCGAGGCGTATTTCTCAGTTTCAGGGCCACGACCTTAACTTTCTTTTCTTTAGTAGTTTTCTTGTAATCGAAAACCCGTTCCACTGTTCTAAGCCAATCAACAAACACATCGGGATCTAGCTTTCCATCAAATTCCGGGATATCAACCTTGATGTCATTATAATGTTGCCTTCCAAACGGATTATCACCTTCGTTCTCATAATCCGATTCCTCTTCATGGTACTCATTATTGGGTCGAAATCGGGCGGCGTACGGGTGATTCATGGCTAGGGTCAAGGTTTGGAGTTGCTCCTGCAATGCTTGAACTTGTTGTTCGAGGGTTCGGTATTCATCTCCCATCTTGTAGATCTGCAAGATTACGTGAATATGAGCGGAAACGGAATTAGGCTCTGATACCAGATGATATGAGCACCACCTGGTAATCTGGTCAAATAGGGTTTGGGCAGCGATACAAACGGTTACAGACGCACCTTCCGATTATAATCGTCGGGCGACAGTGCTCTTTTCCGATTACAGCTACACCACCGACAAAGATTACTATATCCTTTGTTCACCTCTTGAATTGCCGATCAATATAGCTAGGACACAAAATTTCAAGACTCAATCAATTTTCTAAATTCACTGCCTTTTCTTTCATTCCAACATGCTCTTTTAAAGGAAATTATATCAAAAGGAAATAACTACCATACCTCCACTACTAGTATGGATTAAAATAAGGAACAAGTTCCTAATTAACTGAAACAAATAAAAAACAAACGATAAAAATTGAAATTCAGAAAATAAACATAAACTTGGGTTGGAGCACGTGGGGCTTGCACGGCTACTTCACGTAGCATGGTTATGGGCCCGGGCCCAGGTCTCGAGACTCAACGTTAATTCAGCAGCTGAACGTTAGAGCGACCCGGGTTCACAGAACTCGAACTACTTGCCTCGTAATCCATATCAAAAAGTCAAATTTCATTATACTGTAGCTATGTATTTGCTCAGTTTTATATATAATAATGTTATGCTAGATTTTACTGTTCAGTAAATTAAATATCATGTTGTATCTTCATTTATTATAAACTAGTATTTAGATCCTGCACGTTGCGGCGGGATTGTTATACTGAACAAAAAGTAGACGTAAAAATATGCACGCGCATTGCAACGTGTTAATAGACAAAAGTCAGACTGAAACGTAAAACAAAGAAAAGAATAACTAAGTGACTTAGGACCAATGCGTTGAGACAGGGTCATTAATCGAGTAAAAATACACTTAAAAACTTTAAGCCACACACGCATGTTACAATATCTTAACTAATAAAATTTAGACCGAAACGTTGAATTGGAAAGTGTTGGGTTATATGTGAAGGAAGAGCATCAGTTGTTGAGTCATGATTGTAAGCTTAGAGGTTACTGGTTTAGAGTAAGGAAACCGTTAACAAGCATGTTTTTTTTCAAGCGGCTCATTTACTCAGCCAAACTCATTAATCATAGTCCTAAAGCTACACATTTTATTCACTATGGAACTAAAACTCTCAACTTTACGGGAACAATAAGTTATCAAAATTTGACAATACCGGAAATGCAAATAAACATGAAAGCTGAGTGGAAAAAAAAGCTAAAAACTCTATACAAAATATGAACTAGATACCCGAAAATGTATTTAGCATACAAATTTGTATCATGTATTACCATGATTCCTCAATAAAAGGATGTTCTTTTATACCATACACATGAAAGAGTGATACACGAGTTATTGTTGTGGATCACATCGTTTAGGTATACGTAATCAAACACAATTAAGAATAAAACTCTGATACACATTTCATTACAATTATATAACCTTACAAAAAATAACTTGAAGTACCTTAGGCTAACTTAATAGCTGTGTCTTTTAACATTACACTCTTAAATAATACCCTTACATTAATAAACACATACCATATATCAAACAAATGTTATACCATCTACCAACCCAACCAACATGTCATAACCCTTCAAACTAATTTACATATGAAAAGTAATTTAAGACAAATAATTTGAATCACATCTTTTCAAAAAGTCATAACCCTTAAACGAACTCTAATTTAAGACATAATAATTTGAATCACACCTTTACAAACACATGTGGAAACCTTATAGTCTTATACACTTTTTTTTCAACAAGTGGAAACTTTATACACTTGTGGCAGGAAAACAATGTACCTGTGCAACCGAAAACAGCTTTATTATTGTAATAATACTACTATTGTATTACAGTACCAAACTTTATAGATTTGAACTTTGCATTACTCTTTATAAATATCGTTTGTAAATGTAAAATCATAGTTATGGATCAATTTTAGATTAGTTTCAATATTTTTTTACTGTATGTTTGTTTTGATATATAATAAACTGTAAAAGGATCTTGGATATTATTTTTCAATAATATAACGAAATTATTGCATTGCATTATCATAATTTATGTCCATGGGCAACAATAACTTTTGAGCTTTTAGAATCACATAAGTTCTATGTAAATAATCAATGTAGCTGGCTTGGTACTAGTGGGGATACAAGTTCATCCTATTTAATGTGTAAACCGCTTATTTATTAAGTATCATATATTCATATTAAAAAAAATGGTTTTTTAGGCCAAAACCACAGGCAAACCAAATCAACATGGTTTTCAATAAACAAATTTACCGAACTCTTTATAATCAAAATCAAATAGTTATGAAAATCTATAAACAAAAAACAAAAAGATTGGTTATAGATTCAGTTTTTTCTCATAACTGAATCAATTGGACTGGCGTTCATACCAACCAAGGGCAAAGCTCAAACGAAAAATCAGCGAGAGCTAGGTAATCAAAATCCAAATCAGTGGGGGGCGGACTCTTAAAAATCTAATATTTTATACTATTTATCCTACGAATGAAAAATTAGTGGAGACTGGGGCACCTCCGGGCCACAATTAACATCCGCTATTGACACCAACCTATTGAAATTACTTTTATATGGGTTCGTTTGTAGGTTAAAACTTAAGATATTAATCAGTTAATCATAATTAAAAGAACGAAAGTAAATATGTGTTAATCAACCCAATCATGAAACGTACCATCCATTTTACCTTATTCAACAGACATCGACGATTATGTTATTGTTAGTTATGTTATGAGTCCATTTTAATTAAGGAAAAAATATAAGAAACTCAAAAAACAAACATAAACAAAATGAGTCATGAAGTTAGTCTTTAAAAAAAAGTCATTTTGGTTTTCTCTTTTGAGCTGCATTAATAATGTTGCAATGGAAATGACAAAGCTACCTTTTTGCTCTATTAAACAAGTGGACCTACTAAATAAACAAAAATAGCATGAACGGTGTGCACATGTCCGCTCTTGAGCCGTAGACAGATTAGTGGTTGTGGAGTGGTGTTCATCTCATCTTACTCCTAAACGAGCCTAACACCATCGTTAAGATCTTAACGGGGCATTAAAAGGGAAGACGTTTTTATCTTAGATTTTATAGTGTAGTTTAACTAAAAAATCTAATAACGTCTTGCTACGTAGGCGGTTGGCTTTAACCAACCATACTTTAATATCCGTGTTGCGGTTTAACTAAAAAATTGTAATAAAAGAAAAGAAATTAGCAAAAAGTAAATAAAATGTGTGTGTGAACGTTATTGGTGGAGGGTAGTTGACCCCATCCACCCTTTGTGTAAACGAGCTTTTGGGGTAATGCCCAAAGTGTGCGGGGCGTTAAGGGGCTAACACCCTTTGGTTAAGGTGGTGTTGTGGTCTGTCGGTGCCTCTTCTGTTAAAATAGTGGTGAAGTGGCAGAGACACCACCCCACAACTGATGGTCTAAAGAAAGGTGGGGTTCGCTACCCTCTACCAATCACATGCATATACGCACATTTGTTTTTTTAATTTACCTTTTTAGGAGGACGTTATTTTTAAACGGTTGGTTAGTTAAAGCTCACTACTTACATGACAATGTGTCAAGTCGTTATCTACTTTTTAGTTAACCCACAACACATGATGACATGGTTTTAGAGAGTGATATATATATATATATATACACACACACACACCAATAGGTTAGAACCTCGTATATTACACGGGTTGAATAAATATAATTGTTATCATTTTCATCTTCTTCACAGACGCAACAAATCTTCTCCAATTATCAGCCAGAAACAACTCCGGATTCATCCTCAGATACGTAAAAGCAAATAGCTCTTACAATTAATATGTCGTGCAAAACAAATAGCTCTTACAATTTCAAACAAAAAAAAAATCATGGAAAGGGCTGGTAAAATCAAAATTCTATCACCTGATAACGATGCCTCTGTCAAATCTCTATTAATATGTATGATTGACTAACAACCATTGGTAATTCTCATTGTGAAACCAAAGCAACTAAGAAAGACATACAATCTTTGTCCGCAATGCTAAGTCATGGGAACTAGTGTCATGAGACTATATCTGCCCTTAAAACATATAACCTGCAAAGAAAGATATTACATAATATTAGTAGGATTCATTCTCCATCACCTGGTGCCAGAATTCATAACAATACGAAAGAATCAAAACGAGTGGTTTCTTCAATACATAAATGATTAATTGTTTGCCATCACCATTAGGGTTTGGTAAACGAATACGTAAAACAAATTGCTTCAGACTTGAATTATATGTATTTTAATTTTATGTTTTGAAATCTCAAAAAGCATTTAATGCCTCTGCCCACCCCTTTAATATTTTGAATTCAAATTTTGTTAAATGAATGTATAAAATTATGATGCAAATATGACATAAGAAATTCATTGTTGGATGTTTTTAATGGCTGTCACGTCAACATTGCTTATTTTTCCTTTATTAGATAGTAAAGATTGATACAAATGTTATCCCTGATTAAAAAAAAATTGGTTTTTTTCATTATTAATTGACTCTTTAAAGTCACATGCTTGATACCATTCCTTTCAAAGTAACAATTATGTATCCAGCCGATACCCGTTTACAGAAACAATAACCATGCCAGATGTGAGTCATGTGACCATCTGCTTTTACTCATGTTTTAAATTAATTTTTAAAAAGTAAGTTTTAGCTTCAAATTTGATATAAAACAAGACATTAACTTCAGAGCTAATTTCGCAGCTGATACAAAATCTTAATTATATGCTTAATAACTTAATTTCACTAAAAGATCAATGACCTATTGTACGCTCAAATGTTTTTTACTTAGGGTTCAACTCATGTAAAAACATGATTAAACTTAATTAAAAAGCACACACCTAGCTTGTTAAGTATAATAAATCAATCAGTTTCTATATATAAATGTAATAATTAAATATAATTTAAAAATGTTAGCTTATTCGATCTTCAAGACCATGGATTCATGAAGTGTTATTGCATTATACAAATTATATGACAATAATATAGGAGGCTCTACCCATATGCAAAACATTAATCCTGTTAGTTGTGGTGTTTCTAGCTAGTATTTTACTACTAAATGTATTTGAACAATATTTAGCTATTAAATTGAAGTAAAAAGTTATATGATAAACCAACTAGCTCTCAATACCACTTTGAGATTAAACACTTTAAACCTATAAATTTAGTAATTTACCTAACTAATTACTCACAAAGTCACAAACGAAAAACACATTAACCGCCACTTGCTACAGACATATATCCGTGTCAAATGTCATAGATATGCCAATGTGAGGCTAGCTCACTTGATAGAGGTATATGTCTCTTAGAGGTGGTATCTCAGTAGAGCAAACATATCTAGTGATGATGATCTTTATTTTAACTCTTCCTTTCTAAATATAATTACTGAATAAATGAAAAAAAAACTGATCAATCATATCTGGTCTTTATATTTATGTTAGAGATAATTATTAGTGATTAGTTTTATTAATTGGTTGCTTGTTATCAAGAGTTTCATTCAGAGTTTGAGTTTTCGTAGGAGTTTTGAGTTCCAAGTTTTTAGTATAAATAGAGGTGTAAGGGTATGTATTTGATGCAAGTTTGATTAATATAAAATCAGAAAAATGTCGTGTTATTTTGTGTCTTACTTGATCCAATTGATTTCCAACAATTTTGGATAATAAAAAATACAAACAAACATACCCAATATAATCTCACTTATAGCAGAGGTATTGGCAATCTCTCCGTTGAGTGTGAAGGCTTTGTAAATGGGAGTCAACCCTAGTGCAAGGGAGCTGACCCTAACCCTAATCAAGTTAAATTAGGCGCGTTGTCTAATTTATGTTTTTTCTTGTTCCGAAGTTATTTACAATAATTTTGTATTTATATATTAATTGGTAAAGTAATGCAATTTTCATCATCTCCAAAAGTATCATAGTTTTAACCCGTGAACAAAGTTCAAATTAGACCGTACCACGTTAAATTCTCGTGTTCTTTAATTTTTCATATTGTGATCATGTGTGAATACCTACATTCTAGGGTAGGGTATGTTGGGGACAAATCTTACCTCTATTTGAGAGGATATAAAAACTGCTCCTGCTGAGAGACCCTCGACTTTAAAAACTCCTCTTTTCCGTTATAGGTTTATATGAACTTTTTTTTTTAATACTATTTGAATGATAAAAATAAAAATCTTTGTAATGAGGGAGCAGTACTCATCAAATTAAATTTATTATTAGTCCAAATTAAATTAGATTTGATTTAAATGTTTGGAAAGTACAGTATATATATAGGGCTCCTGTTAATGGTGACCAATATTACTTATAGTGATACCATGCAACCTTCATGGCTACTTTTGTTCTCTGTACTTGGTTTTCTTTCCCTTTCAAAACTATGTTTCAGTTTCTTGAAATTAGCTTTCATTACTTTCCTCCGACCACCAAAAAACCTCAAGAACTATGGTTCATGGGCCCTCATCACCGGAGCCACCGACGGAATCGGTAAAGCTTTCGCCTTTCAATTAGCCCAAAAGGGTCTCCACCTAATCTTGGTCAGCAGAAACCAAGCCAAGCTTAATCAAGTTTCCAATGAGATCTTATCGGTGTATCCGACAATCAAGATCAAGATTTTCGCTATCGATTTTTCTAGTGACAATGTGGTGGTTGGAGTTAGGGGGATGCAAAAGGTGATTCTTGGTGAAAATCTTGATGTGGGTATTTTGGTAAATAATGTAGGGGTGACTTATCCTGTTGCTAGGTATTTTCATGAGGTTGAACAAGATGTTTGGATGAAAGTGATGAAGGTTAATGTTGAAGGTACAAGCTTGGTAACAAAAGTGTGATTGAAGGAATGATTGGGAGAAAGAGAGGTGCCATTGTTAATATTGGTTCTGGTGCTGCCATTGTTGTACCTTCACATCCTCTGTATGCAATCTATGCCGCTAGCAAAGCGTAAGTTAATAAACTAGTCGTGTTTGTTAATTTCTGTACACTTTACCAATAGTTTTAGTATAGATGGGATTTTACTGGGTATGGTTGTTAATTTTTCGGCTTTTTTTAAACCAAAAGTTGATTAATATGTGTTGACTAGGAAAGTCTTTTAAAAACCTATGTTGCTATTTTAATTGATGGGGTTCATGAATTATGTTAGATGGACATGTGGAAGATATGGTTGGGGGTCCGTATTGATGTTTAGTGTATTATGACATTGATATATGGGTTTACTTGAATCAGATGATGGACCACATGCTTTGAGCACTTACTATAAAGATGTTTTTAGGAGAGAACTAAGGTGTAACGTGAAGGAGAGAGAAGATCCATTTTTTTAAAACACTTAGGAAAAGGTTTATGTGAGTGAAGAAGAGAGGAAAAAGAGTTTTTAAAATGATTTCAAGTTTTTGAGGGGAATGTATTTGGGTTTTGCACGACACTTAGTTTTTATGACCCGAATTAAGCTCTTAGAAAATTAAACTATATTATTAAGACTAGTCTAAACGTATATTATACTAATATTGACATATTTTAATCCAATAACATGTATGTCAACTAACTTATCAAACAAAGAATTCATGACTTCTTATCTAGCTTTAATTATCGTTAAGTTGACGTACGTAATTGAAAACAGGTATGTTGATCAACTTTCAAGATCTTTATATGTGGAATACAAGCCTTTTGGTATAGATGTTCAGTGTCAGGTATTTATATATCTTTCTTTCTATAGAAATTTATTCTGATTTACTTCTAAGTTCAGATACTTCGTGCAGCTTTCAGTGCTTACATTCATGATTTCATATAACATGCGTTAGAGACTTATATTATGGTGGTATAGTAGATATATAATTGTACATGTCTGGCATAATCAAAGGCAAATTGGATTTAAATAATTCAATCTGGCTGTTTTTTGCCAACAATAATCACAACTTAGTTTATCAGTGGTCCAACCTTTTTCTTTTTGTTTGTATGATGGTCCGCTGTTAAAAAAATCACGGATTAAGTTTTTTTTTTTCAAATTACAAACCGATGTTTTAGGTTTTCTAAACATAACGAGGATACGAGTCGATTGATATAAAATTTACTCGAAACAGTGCTGATTTTTATGAGGCTTGAACACCAAATTGAAACACCGTTTTCGCTGTTTGGAGCACTGTTGCAACTAGTTGAGATTATTATTGGCAAAAACAACTAGTTGGATTGTTTAAATCCAATTTGCCCATAATCAAAAGTAAAGTCTATTTTCTTCAAGCTATACACAAATGAACTTGTGTTGTAGTGTTTGTGAACTGCTCTCATAATTTATTGCTCTCGGACATTATATCATTTTGGGTCTTTTTTCAATCTTATTGTATACCATTTTGGGTCTTTTTTCAATCTTATTGTACTAATACAATCATTTATGACTGTTTTTACTATTCAGTTTTTCATGCTTCTCCTAAAGGTGAAAACGTATTATTATCGATCAATTTTATGTTATTGACTCCTAAAGTTTGTTTTTAGGTACCATTATATGTTTCTACAAAAATGGCATCACAAGTTGCAATGGTCCAAAGATCATCTTTGTTTATACCAACAGCCGACGAGTATGTAAAAGCCGCAATTCGACAAATAGGATATGAACCTCGTTGCATGCCACATTGGGCTCACTCGATTCAATGGTTCTTTGCTTCATTGGCTCCAGATTCTCTCCTAGATGCATGGCGTCTTTCAATTGGCATTCAACGTAGGGGATATAAGACATAGATGACTCGTACGTATGGTGTGAACTTTATGCTGAAGTCGTTATTTGTAATAAATGCATATAGTTCAAAACCAGATCAGATTTTTTTCTTATAATTTGAAATTATGATGACTTCATTTTCAATTTAAACTAGTCTCTTTCGCATAGCCATAACATGAACACACACACACCTACATACGTAACACCTTTATACATCTATACTATTTTGATCATGCAAGTACCGACAAAGCCGTACAAATCACATTATTCGAGTTGATCTTGATTAACTTTGTTATTTTTGGCAAGTCATTCCAAGAATGGGGAGACCATGTTGATTTGTTGGTTCATTTAGGCTACACTCTTCCATGCTTATGGACATGAAATCTTTTATATAGATAGATTGTAAGCTGTCGTAAAGGATTTAAATATTCAAAATCAGAGATCCATAAAGCATGAGTTTCAATTCGGTTTTCGTATTAATATGGGTTTGAAATATGATTTTCTAGCAAAGTAAAGTAATTAGGGGTTTTTTGTTCATATGTGAATGATAAAAATAGTCCGTAGAGTAAATGATTACACAAAAAATCTCTTGAATTGGTACTTTAGTTGATTTACAGAAGTTTTTCTGAAGTTAACATAAAATTATTAAAAATTGAAACCACATATAACTTCCGAAACTTGAAACCACATGCAGCTGACTTAGAGTCTCTCATTGATCATTGATCGATTCCTTTTGTATTTAACTTTTAAACCTTCAGCTTTACTAATATACGTGTTTAGTCCCTCTGTTTAAAAAAACTTTTTATTTGTTAACTTTGTTTATATGCGTGTGTACATATTTAGTCACTCTATTTTTATTCTTTTAAGTAATTGATTTTCGGTTTTTGCGTTTTACTTTTAAAACCTTCGACTTCGCTAACATACGTATTTCGCCCCCATACGTATTTTGCTCCTTAATTTTTAGAAAAAAAACAAAACTTTATTTTCATTAGTTAATTTTGTTTATATGCGTGTTTAGTCCCTCTGCTTTAACTTTGATAGTGTACATTTTTAGCCCCTCTACTTTTATTCCTTTGAGTATTTCATCTTTTAGCCTTTTCCACTTGTTGTCGTAATAAATCAACCCACAAGAATAGTGACCGTTAGCTATTAGTGAGCACCGCTACTATTATTGGGACTTTAATAAAGTTACTTTATAATTTCTAAACTTTATTAAAACAAAAATTATTTAACACGAGTTTTTTTATCTCTGTCCCAATATATTTTTTATTGAGATCGTGTTACGAATAGTATGTACAAGTATCTCAAACACAGACCTACATATTACTAAACTAAGAAACATTCTGTTTAGCGTATCGTAGGTGAGGATAAACCAGTGAATAATACAAACATATATGTACAAACAAATTTGATGATCACCTCCCACATCCCACCATCTTTTTATTACACATTAGAAAAAAGTCAAAAACAAACTTCTACCCAATTCGTCACCAAGCAATATAATAGAGATATATACACACTAATGTAGCTTATAAATTTCAAAAAATAAAAATAAGAAATTATAAAAACTGGCAATATGGTAAATAACAAATTTCTTTTCAACTCAACCAAACTGATTGCTCTTGGTCCCATTTCAAAATGCTGATGTCATGTATATTTTTCTTATATAGCAATGATCAATGTATTCCAACCACTTATAGTGTTATAGAACAAATCAAAGGTAATATAATGAATATCCATGTAATAAGTTTTTCACATAACAAAATATTTGCCAAAGATCACTGAATTTGCTACTTACGTAGACCAAGACCAAAACCAAACCAAAATGAAAAAGGATGAAAAAAAAAGGTACCAAAATCACTGCAAATACCACTTCAAACACAAACCAGAAACATACCATAGGCAAATTAACATCTCTTGATCATAATATCACTTTTTGCTGTTTTGTTTTAATTAGCCCGACTTTTAAAAACATCAAGATCCATCTCAGTGGGATCCGTTGCTTGAAGTTCGACCTGGATTCCATCAAGTTCCCTCTTGAATCGGTCCTTGGAACTCGCGTAAATCATTTTGTTTCTCACCTTTGCGGTGTCAGGTGACCTTCACAATTCAATACAAAAAAGAAACAAAGGGTTCAGAACATTACGTTTTTAAGTTATACATTAGCAGCAGTAAAGGTTAAATGTTTGAGCCGGACCCGTTTGACCGATTACCCGAACTACCCAATCCACCCATTTTTCAATCTCTAGTAAAAGGTATAAAGTTGATATTAGTATCTTGTACTACCATGCAATGAAAAAGATCCTGCTTTTTTGGCAATTTTCTGTGGTAACGAAGTCATAGTCAAAGACTGCGTATCGACATTCAGCAGCAGGTAGTGATGCAGCTAAATCCTCATGGCTTTGGGTTGGCTCGCCGACTTTTTCCACGATCACTTCCTTTTGTGTCTCCTCAATCTTAAATATTATATAACGGAATGTTCTTTTTGCCTTCAGTTCCAAAAACTTTAGTTTGCATTCATCATGGACAGCCATCCCAGATGCAGCGTTAGCCTACAAAATATAAGTTTACTCATTAAGACTATAGGTGTAAACATAGGAAGTAACTTGTGTACACAAACCTTCTGTGTTAACTAACTAGTTAATTTGTGTATCAAGCCAATAAACATTTCATAAATCGCAGAGAAAAAAACATTTTACAAGTACAATCCAATGCTGTAATGTTCTTAAAGTGCCATCTTTACAACAAATTATTCCATCTTAGAACAAGTATCAACGAACTTCAAATCATGCCACGTGTGATTTAGTAGAGATGGAAAAATACCCGAGCCCGACGGGTATACCCGAAACCCGAAGCATTTGGGACGGGTATACCCGATACCCGACGGGTATTGGGCCGGATATGGGTATAGAAAAAAATTATTTCCCAGGTATGGGACGGGTATGGGATTAGATGATACCCGACCCGATTACCCGAATACTTTTAAGGGTTTTATTTATATTTATTTTCCTTTAACTATAGTTTAGTAATGTTTCATATTCTTGTAGATTTATTATTTGAAAAATAAACTTTTCATTTTAAATATATATTTTGATGGCTTTATTCGTATGCTATGAAATACATAATATTTTTTGAGATTGATATTATGATATATTTACATTATTAAATATATCAAATATTATTATGGTGACAATTATATGTATGTTATTTATCATAATTCAATATATTATATAAATTTTTTAAAACATAAACTTATAAAGGAAAGTAAAAAAGTATATATACACATGAAAATCACAATGGGTATACCCGATACCCGAGAGTAGGGTAATGGGCCGGGTATGGGACATGATTTTACAACCAGGCATGGGTTTGGGATTAGCCATACCCGACCCATTGCCATCCCTAAGATTTATCGACAATTTTAACCACATGACTTCAAAAACTATAATTATAGCAAATTATAGTTTTAAAATATATTCTCCTTATATAAGTTGATTACATTGTATACCTATTGAACAGAAAGAATCGATACTTGCAGTAGCAAGGGCTGACTTTGGTTGGCGAATTTCATGGGATTTAAATGAAATTGGAAAATAAACTTTTTACATTCCAATTCCATAACAAATGCAGCAACCAAACAAATTTTGTATTTTCAAAAGAAACCTGTAAATTCCATCCCCATTTCCAATTCCAATTCCAATTCCGTGAACAAAACACCCCTAAGTGTATTGAATCCCATTGTCATTGAACAAACCTTTGTTATGAAGGAAACTTTTATGCAAAACTTATAAAAATATAAAACGAATTAACCTACATCTAAGCCATTCAGATCTAACCTTCAAATCCGGATCCAAACAACATATTTTAGGCTTTTAGCTACAAACTACCAAACAACAAGTGAAATTCACTTTATTATCCTCTTGTATCCTATCTAATCCACCAAACAAACAAGAACAACAACTTTAACTCTCAAAACCTCACCAAAATCCAGATCTAAATTCATAAACCAGCATAAAGAACACAAATCTGGATCCAATTACTCATCTACAACCCTAGGGTTTCAAATTCATCCACAATTACACATCAGATCAAAACCTAACATAATAATTACACTATACAAAACAAATTGAGATTCAAACACTTAAACATATTATAATAGTTTAGCTAATATTATAAACAAAATCAAAAGCTACAGTTATATCGTGTATTAATTCAATCGAAGTAAACGAGTAAGAGATAATGTTGTTCGGAGAGATTACCATGGCCGAGACGGTTGACGAGGCGATAATCAGTGGAATTGTAGAGAGAGAAAATGGGGGGTTTTAGAGAGAGAGAGAGAGATGAAGGGGATGAGACTTTTGCACGAAGATTAGGATGATAAACAGAGAGATTTAAAGGTTAGCTGTATGTATTGGTGGTCTCTCATTATAAAAATATCAATTTTAGTTTTTTGTTAGTTTTTATTGAGCCCTTGTATTATAGTTTTTTATACAAGTAAGTTCCTTACAAAGTTGAGATCATTTGTTGTTCCAAAAGTATGATTTGAACATCGGAGTGTTAATAAACGAGAACCGAAAAAACCCGAGTCAGAACCGTATTCGTAACTGAAGAAAGCTGATTCGGGTTATGAATTTGGTTTTCGATTAGGTTTCTTATCATATTTGAATTGTCAATTTAGTTCTCGGTTTTACAAATCTTAGTTAGTTAGATAACCGAACTGAATTTAATTAAGTAAACCATATAGTAATTGGTTTAGTCGGATAACTAAACTAAATAAACCGAATAAATCGATTGAATTTAGTTCGGTTAGACTCATTTCTAATTTGAATCAGTTTGATTTTCGGTTAGGGCAAAAAAATTCAAAGTTGAACCAGATAAACAATATTCGAACAAATGAACACCCATATTTGAACATATATAATGTATTAAAAACAATGAAAAAATATGTACTTTAACCAACAATCAACAACAATATATCATCTTTAAGCTAAAGATACCATAATCTAAATTCTAAAGCATAAAAAATCATAATGTGTGACCTTGATGGAAAAATGGATGAGTCCTGAGTTGCGAAAACATGTATATGCAAAATTTTAGTATGAAATAACTATATAAAAGTTCATAACTACTGAGAAAACATGTATATGCAAAATTTTAGTATGAAATAACTATATAAGCTCATAACTATAGTGTTTAATCATTAGAAACTCATTCAATGCATTAAAATACATTTGATTATATGTGTCTTAAATATGCAATCAAATTTTGACCACCACATGTGTAAATGAGAATAAATGTAAGGTTTATTTTTTTTCTTTTTAACGACAAGGAACAACATGCCAATCAACATGACACCAGATCTTGACTGTGACTAACGTCATTTAACCCTACTTTTTAATATTGTACTACCCACACCTTGAACCTATATGTAAAATGATTAAGCTTTTTGAGCAAAGTCATTTTAAATTTTATAAAAGAGGAAAAGCAGTTTTATTATTAGTATATTCGAATTCATGATGGTCACTAATTATCACATCCCTTGACAACTGTGGAAAGGTCGTTACACCGGAGCGTACTTTTATTTTTAAATTCTCAATAACCTTTTGGGAAAGTCATGGCTTGATTTTAAAATTGTGATGACCATTATATCTGATATTATATTATATTATATTATATTATATTATATTATATATTTACAAAATAAAATTTGGAAATAGTGATGCGTAGTTATTCGATATTCACCTTAATATCGATAAATGGAATTCAAATCTGAAAATACAATTTCGTTTTTTGGTTAATAAGATTCGGAACAAAATTTGTTTTGTTTGAGCTTAGAAATGAGTTATTAGCTTTCTCAAGAAACCAATAACTTAAAAAAATGTTTGACATTTATAAAATTCCTTTTTGTTTTAGTTTTTAGAAAGGATAAAAGATTTTTTCTAAAAGATACAAAAACCTGACTTTTTAAATGTCTTTTTATTTTTAAACATAAAATTAACAATTTAACACTACCCTTTACAAAAAATTTCTTCACTGGGTTCCTTTTGCTAGATTCTCACTATTTTTTTTCAGATCATACAAAGGTTCTTAGTAATTTTTTTCTATTTTTTTCAAACCGAATGAGTTCCTAGGGACCCACAAAAGTAGCCTAGATCCGCCCTTGACGATAAATCACATAAAAAGCGAGTGCTGCCTCAAATTTGTGAGTACATCTATGACTATACAACTATTGTTACAACTGTTGCACACTTGAAAACGAATTCATATTAAGGTAAAAGTGGTTTCAAGGGAACCGTGTTAAACACGGAAACGAGGCAATAACATTTTGGTCCGTTGGATTCTTATTCCGTATATCATACGATCGATCGTAAATATGAGATTATTTGAAGAGAAGATAAGAATGTATCCAGTAAAAAAAAACTAATATAGCATGCAAATTGCAAATAAATCCAAACCATCAGTCTCAGCTACATATTTAATTATACTTTTTGTTTATTTTATCCTTTCAATTATTATTTGCTATCACTTTAATATTCTTACAACCTCACAATACCATGCAACATAGCACACTATCGAACTTGCATTAAATTAGAATATCATCAAACGTTATGGATAACCTATGAGTGTCAGATCGGTTGTATTTATAAATTGATGGGTCGACATGTCGAATGTAACACAAACCTAAAATCTTTGTCTGAATTCACTTGTGGCTTGAACCTAAAAATGTATTACACATAAATGTGATCACTACTCATTTTTTCGAGGTTTGACACGTTCACGCCCTTTTATTAATCTAAAATTACAAATTTCACACTAACAAAATGCTTAAAAATGTTATGCTTAAATTAAAGGATGAGACACCTTTTAAGCTTTTGGTTTTGAAGTTAAACATTAACACTTCCGACTTAAAATAACTATTAAATGGGTAAACACGAAAACTCACAGGTTGATCTAGACTAGCATATTTAGCTACATTTTTAAAAGTCAATATGTAACTATTTAAATTTAAGATTTTATATATTTCCCCTTTCTAAAAATCCTTATTATATATTTCCCTAATTTTTAAATTTAATTACATATTTCCTCTTTCTAATATCCTCTGTAGTGGAGCGCCACCACACGGCAAAAGAGGGCATAGCGCCGCCGCGCACCACTACGGCCGGTGCTATGGGGTAATTTTTTCCCTCCCGTGATATATATCACGGCGTTACCATTTCTTTCCCACTCACACACATATACATACATACATATAAATCCCCATATATATATATAGGATTACGTTCAAAAGTAAACACAAATGTATTTGCGAACTGAGCGAACTATTCCTGGCCTTACACGTGTGTAAATCAATGGTCAGGATTTGATGATAACATATACTAGTGTATTTTACGATTTGATGATGAAATCCTGGCCTTACATGTGTGTAAATCAATGGCCAGGATTAGTTCGCTCAGTTCACAAATATACTATCCCCACTATACACTCAAGTTATATAAAGCCCATCTTTTACGAGTTTCTCCACTTGTCGCATAACGCCCCACAAAGGGCTTTATGACTACACATGGTCTAAAGAAATCTTATTACATATTTGATATTTCATCAATCACAAAATTTAATTACATGCTTCCCCTTCCTAAAGAAGTCTTATTATGTATTTCCTTAGTCACTTAATTACATATTTCACCTTCCTAAGCCCCATAAATTACATATTTATCTATTTCATTTAAAGTACTCTTAAATTTAGTATTTTACCCTTAATGCGTTTATTAAATGACTAATTACATATTTTTTATTCTAACAAAATCAATTACATAAAAAATAAAAAAAATATAACATTGATTAATAATGTTATGAATGTATCATTTATATGGTGGCTCTCCACATACATAACTCCCATCTCTTTGATTTCTTTTGAATTAATGTATGTGCCTATATATAGTGACATTTGTATATGGTGTAGATAGATCAATGAATAAGAATTCTCCATGTTCTATTGTCTACATGATTTCATAGTCTAGCTCTCATGTTTATATACACATATATTAGTTGCTAATAGACCGTTGTTTCACAACACGTAATCAGCATGAACGTGCTCTATGTGTTTTGCCACCATTGGTATCCCTTTTTCCTTACCTTTGATGCATGTTATTTTCCAGCCTAACTCAATCTCGCATGTTGAGAAAGTAACCCAATAATTATCTAATATGATGAAAGATAGGTTTCTTATGTGATGGAAAGTTGGAAACCATAGATGCGTAGCCACTGCTGACAAAATGTTTGATCTTCGGATCTGCAATCTCTACTAATAAAGGTATGATTCTTCGTATGATTATTTCATATTATATTTGATGATGATGATACATCAAATCTTACTGGTGGCACTTATTAATATACATATATAAACTTAAAACTGATTATTACTATAAATTCTAGGATGTAGTCTTATGATTGAACTTTTATCTATATATCTTTTTTCATTTGCTTTTAGAAGTTATTATATATATTAACAAGTTGGTATTCACTAGGATTTAGAAGTTACATCATAAATTATGACGTTACAATTGACTAATTCATTTTTTTTTC
The DNA here is from genome assembly GCA_947069175.1 of Scalesia atractyloides. Lineage (NCBI taxonomy): Eukaryota > Viridiplantae > Streptophyta > Magnoliopsida > Asterales > Asteraceae > Scalesia > Scalesia atractyloides. The sequence continues at coordinate 15,590,138 of CAMTDV010000002.1, forward strand.
TAATACTCACTATTAATTGAATAACTTTAGTTTTCGTTGACGACGACGATATTATGTATATTTATTCTATTTTTTCTCTTTTACAAATGTCCATTCTATTATTCTAAATTGGCTGGATTATCATTTAATTAGTTAATTTAATTATAATATATGTTGTTTAGGACTCTTACAATCTAGTGATGCTCATCTGCATATTCTTTGAGCCACCATAATCATATATTTATGCTTCTTTATTAACCTTGTTAAGTTGTAGATAAAATTGTTGAATTATTTTGATCTGAGGAAGTTAATTTGCAATCTAGAGAATATTATATGTGCTTTTTAGAATTCATGAAAAACAATTAAATTCAATATTTAATATTACAAAGTATGGAACTCAATATTTATGGACTAAACAGTGCAATTGTATTAGGTATATATGCTTGTATTGGTGATAATATATACATGATGTATGTACTAGATTTTCATTTTGTATAGTTTATAATTTAAATGGATATGAATTCTGTAATTAATTATTTTCATTAGTCATTGTTAATACATAGCATGCCAAAAACTTTTACATAATTAGATATAAATGAGTTATGTGAATAGTGCTCATTGGATACTAATCCTCTGTTTATAAACATCAATTGATTTAGTTTTAAATAAACTCTACAACTTATAATGCAATATATTATTATTATTATTGTTGTTATAACATGATTATACAAATATCGTTTGATATTTATACTAAAGTTAATACTATAACAAATTTTGCTTATAAGAAATTCATATAATAGATTAATATTGCTAGATATCATTAGTTGTTTTTAGAGAAACCTTTCTAGCGATGTCAGTACCTCTTATGCATTCATTATGCCATGTCATTATGTTTAACAAATTATTTGCATATTAACTATTACTATTGCTAGTATAAAATAGTGACTATTGCTATTGCTTCATATGTACAATGTATAGATTGTTTATATGATATCATCATGTGTTTAAATATCAATATTTGAGAAGAAAAAAATGAGTATGTTATGTAATTCACCAGTATTACAATTTTCAAATTTTCAAATACAAGTAATAAATGATCTGAGAACTTGAAAGAGATATATGTTTAAGTTTTAAAGTAAGTGTTCAAAATATATAAGATATTTTTATGTTTAGTTATATACCATGAGAAGTTATTACATAAATTATGTGCATTTGCTTATTAGTGATAAAAAGGTTTCTTATTTTATAAAGGCCCATTATAAGTTGTTTATATCTATAAGGTCATGTATTGTATAATTTGTTGCTATCTATACCTTGTATTCTATATGCTATCACTTCTTTGCATCGATAATACCGAATAGAACGACTAAATCAAAATTGTGGTTCATTGTCATTCACATGAAAAAGTAGAAATATGCTTCGATTTGACACCCAAAGTGTCATACTCCTTGTATCTCATTATCAAGTATAAAAGAAATATTATATGCCTTGAACATATAATTATTTCTCAATTGACGTTATACGAAGAGAAGTTTATTTATAAGGGAAATCAGATAAAACAAATTTTGTTTGTCAAACCTCAAATATACTCCTGAAGTAGCAATATCATAAAGGGTATAAACAGTTTGAAACAACTGTATATCTATATGTTCGAGAAAATAATGAAAAACTGTAAAAACTGTATGGTTTTACTCTGATTCATGAAGTGAATATATATTGATCATTGTAATCATGGGCATCATTGAGAAAATTGTAATTATGGTCATATTAGTAATGAGATTGACCATTAGAAGTGCAACAATCATCATGTTAATAAGAGATCAAACTATCAGAAATTATAAGATAGTCAAGCTAATAATGAGATCGAATATCAGTATTATAATGATAGTCATGATGAGATCGACCATCAAAAGTGGTAAACTAGTGATTACATAACACGATGGTTTGAACTTTGAAGTTATAATACATTCTTTCATATCTTATGTTATGTATTACATACGTGCAAGTAATACATATACAATATCATAAACCATAAGTTTATGGATCTTAATTATATGTTGGCGTGACCGGTTAGACCACACCGAGCCAATAATAATGTGAAACTTAATGAATAACCAGAAGATTCTTCATAATAATTAAACATGTCATAGTTGCTCTCAACAAAAGTTAATTATTTACCAACCAAAGTAGGGTTGAATCCCTAAAATATTATGGAATGAATGAAGGATGTATATATCCAAACATGATACTGTTTAGTGTTTTTAAATCGATGCATCGTCTAAATGGTCATCAAATTTACAACTTGAAGTTGTGTGTAGCTTAGCTAATGAGATAGCAAGTATATTATTCCATATTATCATATTTATGGTGGTTATAATATTGAATTTAATATCCATGTTACTAATGATTATTAGAATAAGTATTGAACTTTCTAAATGCTTAAGACATAAATTGCTTTTGTTGAATACGATGATCAAACGTATACAAATTGATTGCAAAGCCAATAATCAAGAGAGCAAAAGTTTATATTTGAGCACATGTGATTTTACATGCTGGTAACATTATTTCACATCAAGCCAACATGTTGTAATAGTTTCTCCCCATTATAGTTGGTTTTGGTCAGGAACCAATATTTTCCATCAAACTTTTTATTGCGCGGTATACCTTGGAATTGATCCACCACAACGCATAAAGATTGAAACTCAAATAATGTTAGGAATATATGTTGGGTGAAAATACTATTTATGATTACATACTTAGAGCAATTAACGAGAGATTTATTTATAGCTCGTTAGATCTTACTCTAAGTAAATTAACATTCCCAACATTAAGGGGAGATTAATGGCAGTTGGAAAAGGAATGGGTAGGCATGAATTATCATTGATCCTCAAACTAAATTGTGTGAACAAGAAGTTCAAAAGATAATTCGTTACATAGATTAAAGAATCAATCACCAGACAAGTTCATTGACCTAAATACAGTGACTAAGTAAGTCACGTAGTAAACTGGTAATGCTCCAATTAAGTTAATTGTCCTAGTAGGTCAAACCATATATTAATGAGTCTATTGCACGCCTGAAGCATGGTAGACTAGTAGATTCCAAGAAAATAAAAATTCCTCGGAAAATTGGAGCAAGTAATGAAGAAGATGGTCAAGTCGAGGTTATAGTAAAAAAAGGTCTTTTGAAGAGACATTAGACATGGGAAGAACCATAGATACCTGAAAATAAAGAGCTCTTAGTAAATTATATCATGTCTAGAAGTGTATGGAATCGAAACAAAATCGACGCATTTATACTTTTGTATATATAGCGCTTGAAATGATGAAATGAAGAGGATCATGATTTAAGATCTACCTACGATGAAAACATATAAATGATTGGCCAAAAGAAAATGGAAAGACGCAAATAAGGCAGAATTGAATTCTCTAATGAAATGGAAAGTTTCTGAATCAACAGTCCATATAACTAAAGTTGTAAAATATGTTGGATACAAATGGTTCTTTTATGTGATTCATGTAAAATCAAATTAATTGAAATAAGGCAAAACTTGTGGCACAAAGATTTTCGCAAAGACCCATGATTGATTACAAAGATGCACACTTTCTAGTGGTGGAGGCAATGACTTTTCAATATTTTATTCGTTTGGTAATATAAAGAAAGAATTGATATGCATCTTATGAATTTTATGTATCACGTGATACTCAAAGTTTACATAAAAGTCCCTGAAGGATATAATTATCAAACACATGTAAAGTAAGTTCTCGAGAAGACTATGATTCAGATCTGCATACATTATGATTCAGATCTGCATACATTATGGGTATTATATATAGGCTAAATATAATTACAACTCTTGATAAGTTTACTAAAGCAATCGAGTACTTAAAAGGTAATACTAAAACATCTTAAGGATGTAATTCTTGTGCACCAATAAACAGACATAGAAAATTTGTACCCGGTGATTATGATATCTCAATGTACAACGTATAAGCATGGTGTAATACGGATTTTATAAATAAGCAAGTGTTCAAGACATCTTTGCATATGATATAAAATCAATGAGAAAGTTTACGTGATGGAACTCGTAAAGAGTATATGCCTAAAGCTCAAAACCTTGACCATGTATCTTATAAAGTTAAAAACAAATATGGACTAAAATAATCGGGTTGAGTGTTGTACAACTCATGAGATATTAAGATAAAGTGAAATATAAGTTTTATAATATTATCCATCTTTATCAATGTCACACCCCGGATTTTCAACCAAATCCATACACCGATGGGCCCGGGTGAGGATATCGTGGCGTAAAGTTGATATCATCATAGTCAATTAAACACAGCACAACGGAAGTCTTGGATTTAAATTACTATTACAAACCGAATATTCAAAATACAAAATAATATACAGGCTCGTAATAGAAATCCACAGGCGGATAATAAATTGTACAAAGAAAGAATATAAAACAGACTTTGGGCAGATCTAGGATTTGCAAGATCCTCTTATCACTACCAAGCACTTCCAGCCTATTTTCGTATTGTACATGCAAACTTAGTCTTTTGAAAATACGTCATCTTTCGCTGGTAAATACACCCAACTAACTCATTTTGAAAACATTTAAATAAAATGTTTTAAGTGCGTATCAGCACAAAATCTTTTATAACTTGGGAAAGTTGACCGTCCAACCTTGTTAACATATTTACATGTTTGTCCATACATACAGGGCCTAGTACAAAAACCGAGACATGATTAACATACACACCACTTATGAACTCACGAAGGAGTTATCCCCAACAAGTGTGGGTAGTTGCATTTGAGCGTCTGTCAGGTGTATGCCTACACCCCGCGCTAAGGTCGTGGCCATTATCTAATGTAATGAGCCGAGGATATCCAGGACACGGTTGTCACACCCCGACCCGCAGCAGAATAAAAGTCGGGGCATAATTGGGTTATCACCAAAGCTCATGATGTTTACTAAAATATTTCATATTTATTAAATTCAAATTACAACTTAAATATTCAAATCAAAATCCATACAATTACAAGGAAACGAAACTATGTAAACAATCCAACGCTTAAACTGATTTATTCTTCTAGGCCTTCCTATGTGTTTCTTGCCTCAACTAGATCACCTGTATCATGTGTAAAACGGGGGATATTTTGGGTCAACAAAAGTTGGCGAGTGAACCTTGATAAAACATTGTTATTAATTTCTTGTTTTATTTAATATTGAAAATTTGTGCAATAATCACATGTGAGCAAACATATATAAATAACAAACACAAACCACTTGAATGAGTATATGATATGAATGATGATGAATGTGAGATCAAGGCTCAATCAAACGGAGCCGATCGTATGAGGCACCTAATGCTCAACCCGTCTCTCACGGGGAACTGATGGGCCTAATGATATGCATGCACTGAAAATGATAAATCCAAACTACATATAATCCACACAACAATTGATACACATTTGATCACGGATATGATGGATGCACAAGTGTTTAAATATAATAAGGAATTAAACGACACATGATACACCCCAAAACATGGTTAAAATGGGGAATTGATAGAGATTCACTCACCTTGGGTGCGTTCTTTGATGACGTTGGATGCGCACGAATTTTAGGATTTGATCGACGAGGGAAAAACTACCCTAAAATAGTAACGAAATGATTCGGTAAATAAATGGATTTTATTTGAGTTTAATACTTTTAATTCTTAATCTTAATGGGATTTCTAGATTTGTTTTTGTGAGTTTAAGGACATTTTCTAACTTTAAAAATATTATTTTTAAGTATTTTTAAATAATTTTCTGATTAAATAAATTAATAAAAAGAAATAAAAAAATATTGACTTTTTGACTCTGTTGACCGTTGACCGGTCGGACTGTGTGTTTGTATGCGCTGAGTGAGGTTCGAACTCGGGACCTCTCGTTTACGTGCACGTAGCTCTACCAACTGAGCTACGTGTCTAACCCGAAATATTCTTTGTTTTAATTATATTTATATACTAATTAATTTTTAAACTTAATTGGTTTTATTAAAAATGGTTTATATGGCCGAACCGGTTGCAGGGACCCGGAGTCGAACTCGGGTCCTTCGGTTCGAGTGCGCACAGCCCAACCAGTTGGGCTGTGTGTCAAATCTGTTAAACTTATGAATTATATTACTCTTATAAACATTCTGTGACTTGTTCTGATTCAGTTGTAAAAATGTTGGTTTTAATTCTGAAATTCGGTAACGTGTGCGATTCGAACCCAGGACGTGTGCATTGTTTGTGCACACAGTCCACCGCTGGACTGTGTGTCTAACCCGTTCGAATATCCGTTTTTAATTATACTTATACACATGTTTTAACTTCATCTTCTTCGCTTATCGAATTACCGAATAGTGAATTGACTGTTTGTTTAATTGATCAACTACGCTTATGATTGATTGAATTGAAGCAAAAGAAAGGAATTTAGGAATAAGATGTACCAATCACAGAGTGTCTTCTTCAGATTTTCCGGCAAATTCGTCGGCTCTGATTGGTGACTTCCGACTGAGTGAATCAATTAACAGTTTTGATCAATGTGTTGTGCAATTAAGTTACTAAACAAGGGATATCAGGAGGGTTTAGATGATTGTACCGATCGACAGTGAGACTTCGGAATTTCAGTGATTTTCCGGTGAGTGCAGGAATTCCCGGCTACGTTGACTGAGACAGATTCTGGTTGAACGATTTATGTTAATACATGCCGAATAATGGATTGCAAACAAAAGAGTCGAGAATTTTACCGATTTGGAGTAAGTCTCGGTTTTCCGGTGAAAGTCCGGCGAATGCAGAATATCTCCGGCGACGAGCTAAAGCTTCAAAAAAGTGAGCGGTTCTGAGCGAAAGGATTTCCGGAAGATTAAGTGGGTATTTATAGGGAAGAACTGAGTGAATTGGGTCCGTTTTTGGGTCTTGATTCGTGTCAAGGGTCTTCCGGCGGTTACGACTAAATTTGAGGGTCAGACATCGGTTATAACCGATGTCGAAGTCGGTTAACGTGTTTTGGTCAAAAGGAAAATGGCAAGAATCGCGGATTGCCTATTTTTCCGGTGGCGATTAGTTTGGGCGCGCCGATTACTGAATTTGATTTTCGAGTTTTATTATAAGTGTTATTTGTTTTAATGTTTATCACAAAGACAGTGTGTGGCGGAGCGGTGTGTTGTGTGCTTTGGCTTGTGGGTGACCCGGGTTCGAAACCCGGCGTCCCCATTTTATTTTTTTCTCACCATTTACTAATATTTATAAATTATGGTTTTTAAATTCTAATATATTTATTAATTATGTATCGTTAAAAATTAATTTGAGCAATGAATACGCAACGAAAAATTATAATTGGATATTTGATTAATAAACGAAGCGGGTTCTGAAAACCCGTTTTTCGACGAATGTTACAACGGTAGTTAACCCCCGATGTTTAAGTTATCAAGCACAACTGATTAAAATAGAATATGCGGATTTACTAGCCACAATCCGGCATTAGATTGAACCCATTTCTGACCAAGCGGTAATACTTTACCGTATCCCAAACCCGTATAGGGAATATAAGTAGAGAGTATTTACCGGAGCTATTCTTCGTTTAACGCAAGATTTATTAACTCAGCCGTACACAAAAAGTACTAAGTGCAGATAGCATTTACCAGCAAGTCTCTAGTCTGGATTATGGCATAAGCTAACCAATTAAATACTAACGGTCTTATTTAAGTCATTGACTTAGACCGACTAGCGTACTTGATCAAAACGTATAATGCTTGATTAAACGATGATCGGATAAAATGTAGTTTAAACCCGACATAATATGGGTAAACTATAAACATTCTGGATTTTGAAACTTAAATGACATGGTTAGACCCGTTTCGGTTAATTTCCGTAAACTAGTTACATATACTTAACCGTACGCATATTAGCGATATCGGGCAACTGGACAAGTCATCGACAAGTTCTATATGCCATTATATTTTAAATAAGTTGTAATATCAGTAGGATATCAACTTATATGCGCGTTAAGGTTTTAAAATGAAACTATGCCTCATAAGGACGTTTCGGTAATTTCATACCGTATAAAAGGAACTTGAATATAATTCGATGTTATAACTGTAAGTATTCTATAAAAATAAATTATTTATGATATAATATTAGTAGGATATTAATTATATGTGTAATTTATCTTTTATTACCAAACTATGCACCGAATGGGCATTTTGGTCATTTTACACATAGTTTATAAATTATTTGGGAATCTGAGTTTATATCTTGTAGCTACTGTACAAATATTTAAAATAAGTTTTAAAATCAGTAGGTAACAAGTATTGGTTGGTAAATATGGTTTAAAACCATACTATCCGCCGAAACGACGCTTATGTCGTAAAATGACGATCTGTGTGACGTTTAATGAAAACTGATGTCATGATTAGACTAATATATCTTGGATATGTTATTTAATATAACATATCAGTAGGTAAAAGATTTACTTTGAAAATATGTGATTAAAACATTTTATAAGCCACAAGGGCCTTATCGTCATTTATCGACATAATACAAAAACTTGCTCATAAACTCAGTTTATAATCTGATTTGACATCCCAAATAATCCTATTTATAATATTACATCAGTAGGAAACTCATTTTCAAGTTCATTATCATTAAAACCTCTTTTTATGCAAAAATGGCATTTTAGTCAAAATGGCATAATTACGAAACTTATGCATAAACTCATTTTCGGATTATGATCATGTAATATAACCTCAGAGGGTTATGCTACATTATATTACAATCATAATGCAACTTTAGATCAGTATCTAACTAATCTAAATCGGGTCAGAATCGAAAGTCAAAGCAGAAGTCAAACTTTGCGACTTTCGGTTGCGAACCGACCCTAGAACTAAAATTGACGAGCCGAACATGTTCTTACATGTTCTAATAATTATTACCAACTTGTTTAAGTACCAAAACAGGTTTCATAACATATATAGGATCAATTTATGGTTTTTCCGAAAAATGGCATGTTTGACTTTTTAATATCGTAACTTTGACCCGTCAATTGGTCTAGCAAACGTGATATTCAGGAGGTGCCTTTATAGGGATTAACACCTACCTTATTACGATCACTTAGCCATGTTCGTTACGCACAATGGCTGGACCATAATGGTCTTAACCGAAAGTCAAGGCGTTTTTCGTAAAACGCTTGACTTTTGGCTATAAAAGCCTATAAACGAAAATGCAAGAGGAAGGAACACTTACAAGAGTTTCCTAGAATGCAATAGAACTAAGTTGGATGCTCCTTTTAGTTAGGAACTTCCAGAGGAGGGAGATAGAGTTGTGAATGAGAAAGGTGCAAGTTCAAATGGTGAACCTTGGCACCTATTTGTAGTTGGAGAGCTTGAAGGAGGTGATGCCAGGTGTTAAGAGGTGTAAGAGGAAGCTTAGAAGTGTCCTAAAACGTGGCATAGCAGTTTGGGAATCCATGGTTTCGAATCAAATGGTTTTTGGCAATTTGTGTGGAGGCCAAGTTAAAATTCTGCAGACACAGTCCTCTGGCGGGCCGCGAGAGCCCCTCGGCCACTTTTACATTTTGACACTTTTAGCCCCTTAACTTATAAAACCCTCTAAAACCTTCTAAAACACCTTTTAGCATATTTAGCCCCCCTTAACCAATATTTGGCATACCCGGGAGTATGTCCGGATATTGTCGAGCTCTCGGTTTGTTAAAAGGTCATTTAGAGGTATAAATTAACATGTTGACACTTTTAACCCCTCCATTATCCAACTTTCACATATTTACAGAATTGAACCCTCTCGTCCAACAAATGGGACATATGAGAGTTAGGACTTCATAAAGGATCACTCAGAGGCTCATTAAAGCATGTTGACTCTGATGTCACTCAGAGGCTGGGCATGTTGACACAACGGTCGCTCAAATGCCAAGTTTTAGCATGTTGACACTAATGGTCACTCAGAGGCTATGTTTTAAGCATGTTGACACTAATGGTCACTCACAGGCTATGTTTTAAGCATGTTGACACTAATGGTCACTCAGAGGCTTGGTTTATGCATGTTGACATCAGAAGATCACTCAGAGACTTAGTTTGAGCATGTTGACGCTTTTAGTCGCTGCTAGTCTTTAATAGATTTAAAATAAAAATATGACACGTGTCGCTATATTACTGGACACGATTTTACAGGGTGTTACAATCAAAAGTCCTCTCCTAAAAGTTCACTATAATCGCAATTTACAGTGATGATGTATAGGCATTATCGAGAGAAACTATCGAGCTTTTAGAGGGGAATATTTTGAATCCCTGGCATAATAAAGTTATTACTCAACCTGTAATTCGAGTATATTGTGATCATATTTTTGTTCGTCAATCAAACTGCATCCCGAAGATGTTGGGACATTTTACTATGGTTAAAGCTCATCCTAAAAGTACATTAAAGGTTGTTCATTACTTGATATAGAAAATAAACCTTATCATCTCTCATCAAAGAAATTGAAAATTTTGATCCAGAGGAACCATAGTTAAGTTCATATGTGCATTAAGATTTCTTGTTGTCTATGAATTATTATAAATTTTTTATTTGAATTTATTCACATGACATAACATGTTTCAAGTAAGGAGATATTGGAATGAGTTACAATAACTATTTCGATACATCAAAGGTATGCAAGACATGAGATGAAATTTACTAACCGATGAAAACAAGTTTGGCTAGTCATATAGATGCAGGGAATGTAACACAAGATATTCATGGATATTATGGTATTTTCTTACGAGAGGAGCTACCGAAAGTCACATATGAAGATCATATACCATTTTCCTCAACATAAATATTTGCACGTAAAGGGATCAAGCAACGAATCATCAACTACAAAATTTTTGAGCAACTTCTACCGAAGATCCACACTAGTTAGAGAATACATGTTCAAATGATGAGGAATATTACATAATTTGCACTCATTTTCTCTTCGCGGGGTTTTGTTCCAATAAGGTTTTCATTGTAAGGTTGTTAATGAGGCAATATAACTAAACTATCCCATTGGGTTTTCCTAGCAAGGTTTTTAACGAGGCAACATCTCCAAACATATTAAAGGTATGTGGATAGTCAAAGGGGAATGTTACGAATGTATCATTTATATGGTGACTCTCCACATACATAACTCTCATTTCTTTGATTTCTTTTGAATTAATGTATATGCCTATATATAGTGATATTTGTATATGGTGTAGATAGATCAATGAATAAGAATTCTCCATTTTCTATTCTCTACATGATTTCATAGTCTAGCTCTCATGTTTATATATATATATATATATATATATTAGTTGCTAATAGACCGTTGTTTCACAACAAATACATGTTTTTTTCTTTTTGCTTTTTATATACTCTTTATTAACATATGTATTTAATTCATTTAAGAAGTACTTTTAGAACTTAAATTAATCAAACTTTTTCGATGGTAAACATTTGAGATACTGATAAAATGACAGATAATTAGAAAACTAACATTAGTTAATAAAAATATATCAAGTTCTAACATTATTTTTAAATTCAAAATAACTTTTAAATACTGTACTATTTAATAAAAATATATCTCATAAAGTCGAGAGTTTTCTTATGTTTACTTGACTATAATATAACATTGCAATATTCTGTTGAAAAAAGACATGTTCTAAATAACATTGGCATTCTTAACAAAAGTTTGTGTAATTACATTAATGTGATGCGCAATCGTAAACATACGTTGCAATATGTCTTCAATAATTTTTCCTCTGAAGTCTTGTTATATAGATGAATTAACTATACATATGTTAATAAAAAGTTCATATAAAAAACCAAATTATATTTTTTATGTAATTGATTTTATTAGAATAAGAAATATATAATTAGTCATTTAATAAATTTATAAGGGGAAAATAGTTATTCTATAAGTGTATTTTTAATAAAATAGATAAATATGTAATATATGGGGTTTAGAAGGTGAAATATGTAATTAAATTTAGAGATTGAGGAAATTTGTAATAAGGTTTCTTTAAGAAGAGGAAATGTGTAATAAGACTTCTTTAGGAAGAGGACATATGTAATTAAATTTAGTAATTAGGGAAATATGTAACAAGTCTTCTTAGGAGGGGGAAATATGTAAAAATCTCTTTAAATTTCGCAATCAACTGGAATTTACAATATGATGGAAGATAAACAAGTAACAAGCTGCGCCGCAGCCCCCCTTTTAAATAGCAAAACTAATTATACCGAAAACAAAACTATGGTTCTTTGGTGTTGAGAGATTGTTGTGCATGACCCACTGCACATTGTTAGGAAACCAACAACTTCGGGATCAAGAGACCCAAATGTATCAGAAGCAAAGGGGATGAAGACATGCTGATTCTCAGCATGAGCTTTCTCATACTTAGCAATTTTCATTGATTATGCCTTCAACACAACCTGGTCAGCCACGTACCGGTTGTCTTTAAGCATAAGGGACACTATAAGGTCCACACAAGCATGCCTCCTGCCCACCCGAAAACGAGCACATCTGCTAGCCGATGTGTGGACCTTCATTCAAAGAGGCCTGTCAGAAAGTTCATAGGAGCCTCTTTTTGTCAAAGACTCATGCTTGCTTTAGCACATCACAGAGGTCATTCCTTACCAAATCACGTCTGTGTTTAAAACCCGGTAGCTCTTTACAATGAATCTGATGCTCTCCTAATATCTTGTGTTCAACTTATACCTCCTTAAGCTAAATCAAACATGCACAATTCATCTTAAATTCATGATAAGTCTTAGTGGTTTATATCTAGGGTAATGTTATTGTATAAATAAACTTAACATACTAAACATGAAAAGTGAAGAAAGATTTTTATTTATTTGAAATTTTTTTGCTTATGTTATCAAGCACGCATTTCAGTCCTATAATTTTAAAAAAATTGTGTAGTTACACTAGTAGAGTAATTACTCTAATTGCACATAATTACTCTACTAAAGTAAATATGTAATTATTTTACATTTTCAACTAAACATCATACTTAAGTAGATAGAAAAAATTTCTTTCTTCACTTCTCAGTTTAACTCACATTTAATAGATTAGCTATTCCCTTTTATGTATAAACCATCAAATCAAACCAAAACTAATATACAACTTCAAAACCACTCAATAATAATATATTATTACTAGTATGCTATAAAGATTTTAAAGGCATACAAATAAAATTGTATTAGAAAATTGTCTTATATTATTTTTATAGTAAGTTTTATGATTTTATCTTACATGTTACATATATAGTTCATAATTATGATTGTTCACTAATCACAATCCGATTTTAAGTAGACTCAACTCATGTTTGAATCTATACAAGTCAACTAAATTTGACATGAAATCACTTTACCAAAATGTAAACAATAACTCGAACTCAAAATTTAGCTAGATTAAACTAGATGTATCTAATTAGAGCATCACCAATAGCACGTTTTTAAGACTACTAAAATCTCAAGTCACCGTCCATTTCAGCTAGGGCCGTGCACAAGCAAGCGTATCTTTGCTAGTGCTCTGCTCATTTAAAAACCAAACCAAGCTGATCGGCTCACATTCAACAAAGTCGTAATCAAACAAGTGTATTTCCAAACACTTCTCAATAGAGCGTCTAGCAACTTGGACAACCCGGATCATTCGTTGCAAGTTCCATACACTGAAAGTTAATGGGCTACCTGTAAGATAACAAAGCAAGCCCACCCACTCTTATGGTTAGCAACCCAAACCCTAATTCCGCTTCACTTTTCACTCTTTGTCGTCCTCTGCGCGCCGCGACCAATTTCGCTTCGAGGTAAACCCTAATTCACACTCAAATTTGATCTCTAGTGTAAGTTTTCTGTTTGCACGATCTGTTAACCTCTTATATATATGCTTGAATTTAATTTTGATGTACAAAGAATTGCCACTTGCTGCTTTCAGATATGAGTTTTTGTTTTATCGAACGAAAACATCTTATGGCTAGCTCAATATATGATAAAATAGTTTTTATGGTTATAACTGTTAAATGCATGATTTCACAGTTTAAGGTTATAACTGTTAAATGTCAGTTACAAATTAGTTTTAGTTTAGAATTTTGAATGATAAGTAATATATATTAGGGTTTTAAAAGTTATAGAAAATGTTGTGCTTTAGTTATGTGTTTATTAGTGTTCATGTTTTAGTTATCAGTTTATCTTTTTTTTTGTAGTTGCACTTTGATTTGTTCTTGTATGTATAATTTACTGATTACTATGAGTTTGCATCAAAGTTAGTTGTGAATGAGGTGATCTGCTTCTTAGTTTTGACATTATCTGAGAATATTGCTCCAATAATTGAGCAATGGGTTTGAGTATTTAAACAAATTAAACCATAAATAAATCTGAGTAAAGATGATGATAATATCTTATGTTATAGTGTATAAAAGTTAACATGTTAAAATATTATCTTTAAATATTGTTTTAGTATTTTCTAATACAAACGCTTTGACACATGACGCTCGCGCTTCATGCGCTGCGCATCATGCATCGGCTTTTGGGATCGAATCGGATCGGATTGCTATTCTCTTTCTAAAACCAAGATTTGCTTAAATTGTTTGTGGTTTTGCATGGAATGAATTATAAATCTGTGTTGAATTGATTATAGTTTGATGTTTTTTTAGGTAAATTTGCATCTGTAGTATTGTATTTTATAATAATCTAAGTTGTGTGTTATTGCAGCATCTTGTGTTTGTAATCTGTAAAGATGGTGAGAGTTAGTGTTCTTAACTGTCACACCCTAACCGATGGCGGAAACATTGGAGCAGGACGAAATAGATTGCTCGAAACTTCATAAGGCTAAAATGTGACAATAATTTATATAACAAAATTCCATTTCATTGAAATAGCAAGTACAAAGTACAAATTTCAAAATACAACATCATGGATAACAAATTTCAAATACAACAACTTTAATGTTATAGTTCTAGGTGTGTATCTAAGTCGTCCTATTCGTTTCCATCCACAGTTATCATCAACCTCACCCTGCAATACATGTTAAAGTATAGTTCAATACACAAGGCATTGGCGAGCATACAAGTTTGAATAATAACATAGTATAAACGTTTAAACAAATCTTCATGCGTACTTATCTATCCTTGAGGCTAATATACATTAAACTATTCTGCATAGGTATACCAGCCAACCAAAGTTTCCCGCAAGCATAATCCTTTCATAACATGAGAGGACCAGATGTGTATGACTTAACATGACCCCAAGTTTACTAGGCGGTGCGTTACTCCTATAGCGCTATACATGTTAAGGAGGCTTCATCAAAGTTAATGACTGAGTATAAGCATAACGAGTATTAGCATGTGTGATTTCAAGTTTGGCATAAGAGCATGTATAAAGATTGTCTTGTGAATTGAGTATAAGCATGTTTGTGTAATTTTGCATAATGTACATGTATTGCACCCAAAGGTGATAAAGCGTAAAATGGGATCAAGTATGCTCATAATTTTGCAAGCTTTTAAGCAAGTTCGTGGATGGACGAGTGATTAGGTGATGCAACACAAGGGGTAAACTGGAGGACATGAGTAATCTGAGTGAAATGGTTGGTCCGAATTCTGAGGCAGAAAGTACGGAATTAAAACGGGGAAAATACCACTTCGTACGAAGTGGTCTGACCCCCTCGTGCTAGCTGACTTGCAACTTGTATGAGTTAACCATTACCTCGTACGAGTTGATTTGCACCTCGTGCGAGTTGGCTGTTCCCTCGTGCGAGGTGACAGTATTGGAATGTGTTAGCCCTTTTTGTATCCATTTCCGCACTGATCTCTGCGAACGGAGTTCGTGGCAACGGGGTAGGATAATCCGAGTCATAACACTAGATCAGATTGTGATTAATATTATGTCCGGATCAGTGGTAAGTAAAACACAAGTATAGTTTATCGAAGCACAAGGTTCGTAAACCTGATTGGTCATGAATAACAGAAAGTAAAGATTCGTTCAAGTGAGGTGTGGAACTTAATTCGGGTAGCCAAAGCTTCCATCATTCTCACTAGCTAGAACACTAATCCAATCCTATAAGGATGATGAATTAGGTCAGCTTACAACACTTGATACAGAGGAGAAGATAAGCTACAAAGTGTTGGTGTGCTAGACTCACTTAGAAGGGGATGGTTCTGCTGAAAATTAAGAAATTTGGGAGTGGGAATGAGAGTTAACGGAAGGTTGGGTGTGATAAAGTGTGTTAGTATTTATAGGAAAAACAGGCCACTTCGTACGAGTTGGAGTCCCCTCATATGAGTTGGGCATCACCTCGTACGAGGTGGCCCACTTCGTACGGAGCGGCTACGCTTCGTGCGAGGTTGGCTGTTTGGAGTTGACTTCATACGATTTGTTGGTCTTTAAGTGTTTTAAGCATGCATGAATGATGTATGAGTATAGTAGTGCATAAAAGTTGAGTATTCGAGCATTTAAGTATGGGTTTCTCGCATGTAATCATTTATTAAGAATTGTAAAGTATAATTCAAGTATGTAACAGGTATAAGTATAAAATGAGTTTCCATTATGATCATAATCTCATAGTACAAGAGTGGAAAAAATGAAAGGTACGAATGTAATTACAAGTTTCAAAATAGAAATACGAATACAATTTCTAAAAAAACAAAAGTCCAAAAAATGCGGAGCGTTACATTAACGATGCGCTTAAGAGCATGTACAACGCTGAGAAAAGAGGCAAAAGACAGTTCATGATTAGACCTTCAAAAGTTATCATCAAGTTTCTTATGGTCATGCAAAAACATGGTTAGTCTTTCTAGCTCAATCTATCTATGAATGTTGAACCTTTTTTCTTCAGAAATTGAGATGAATACATAAAGGAATTGTTATTAATTATTATTCATGTGTTGTAGGTTACATTGGTGAGTTTGAGTATGTTGATGATCATAGATCTGGTAAGATTGTAGTGGAATTGAATGGAAGATTAAACAAGTGTGGGTTATTAGTCCCCGATTTCATGTTGGTGTTAAGGAAATTAAACCATGGATGCTTGACTTTTGCTGACAAGTTGGTTGCATTTTATTTTTATTAGTTAGTTAATTTTTAAATAGTTCAAATTGCTAAATACTGGATCATATGATTATTACAAAATCAAATCATACATTATATGTAAGACAATTTGCTTAATGTACAATGCGACATGCAGTTTGGTTACATTGTGTTGACAACATCATCCAGAATCATGGATGAGGAAGCTAGGAGGAAGAATGTGGGCGGTAAAGTTCTTGGTTTTTTCTACTAAAATGGTGATTTGAACATTGTATGATATATGCCGTTTTTGGCTATAGATGAAAAGAGATGAGTTTTGTGTTTTGAGATCAAATTTCATTGAGGGATTGTTTTGTGTGTGTTATCTTATGATTTTTCATCTCATCTTTTTTTTACCTTTTAAGCTTTATAATTAAGATACATTTTATGTTTAGAAGGGCATCATGTGTTTAGTCACAATGTTTTAGAAGTCGGACTGAACCGGCTGGCCAGACTGTTGAACTAGAATTTGCAAATGTTAGATGTTCGCTTTGCACTCTTTCAACGGTGTTTATTAAATTGGGTGTTTTTGACAGAACTATTAAACCGGCTGGTTTTTTGATAGAATCGATTAAACGACCATACCAAATTGGTGCTTGAACCAGCTTTACATTGTAATAACTTTTTTACCAAGTTAATATAAGTAAAACTACCATTCTTTTCCCTTCTATAGACTGAGAATGAAGGTGGGAAGCCATCTCTCAATCGATGTGGGATGGTTCAAACTTTGAGCAAGGCCTCTAACTGAACCGAACAAAGTCTTGTTCATGTTCGTTTGTTTAGCATTGAACTTGTTCTGGATTGTTTCACAAACACATAAAAGAACGACATAAGATAGACATAGTAAGGCTAGTGGTGTTATATAAAGCCCACGTCAGAGCTACGTATGCACCACATAAGCGAAGGGCTATATCTTTAACTTGCATGGTGTGGGATAGTGCCCCTTTAAACCCCCTAGTAAACAAAATACAAAAATAAAAAAGGAAATCAAAGAGAAAAAAAAATATGATTGGCACTTGTTACTTGGATGGAGTCCCTCCAAAGCGCCCCCCCTCTTTTTGGCGCCTAGGAAATGGGGTAAGGGCGCTAGAGGCCGCCATTTTGGCTGATTTGGTAAGGGGCGGTATACCACACCATATGGTCTAAGCATAAACATAAATATCGAAAATTATTGCTACGTTTCAAATTACTTTGTTTTTAATGCAATACAAGCTTCATATGATTAGGGTTTCTAGTTTAAATGTTAGGGTAAAATATAACAAAAACTTTTAATGACAATGAATGGTCATGATCATGTGTAAGCGAACATGTTATTGAACGTTCATGAACTCAATTCCTTGTCCATATTCATTTATTTAATTAATCAAATGAAATTCATTGTTCATGTTCGTTGATTTATTAAAAGAATGAATGTAAACGAACTTCCTGTTGAACGGTTCACGAATAGTTAGCTGATTGTTTGGTTCATTTACAACCCTATCAACGACTATCATCCCTAGTGAGATCAAACTAATTTTTGTTGTTGATTTTAATGTTATCACAAGTTTTATGTGGTTGGATTTACACAATACCAAATGGATTTTTAGCAAGTTTTATGTGATTGGATTTACACAATACCAAATGGATTTTTAGGTTAAAGTATAATACAAGTTAGAAGGTTCATAGTAAACGCTCGTAAAAGCTAATCCAATCCCAAACCTATTGTATAATGAAATTTGCAAAAAACATACCATATGTTGGTTAACATAGCTAGATATCTTTTGGTTCAACATGTGGATGTTAGCAGTACACGGGTTGTGGGTTGGTATGTGCCTGTCATATGGAGAAAAAGCAAAATACATGTACTTATAAGCTTAATTTATGATTTGTTATATTATTTTAATATGCGAGCAACTGTGTAATCGTTTTTTTTTTGTTTGCATGTCACATTATTCGGCTCGATGAGATAGACATATTCCAGAGAAAACTTGACCTTGATCCATCAACAATTGATAATGAAGACGTTGATCTGGAAAAAATATCGATGATGTGAAACAGAAAATGCGTACCAAACCCCCGCAAGTGAAGAAAAGCATGATGTCGAAGATCAAGGCAGCATTAAACCCAATTATGGGCGATAAAAAACCATCTGTCGTACAAGAAAACACTCGCGGGGGTCCAACAACAAATGAGAGAACAGGCTGCTCGACATAGCTCAGTTGGGCCTTCCGAACAAAGCACCCTCCCTGACACAACTCTTACGTACCGTCGCAAGACTCTAATACAGCCTATTGTTGCAATGTTTTAAAAGTCGCTAATGCAACGCAACCGTTCAACGGCTTCCAAAAATAGAGCTACGCGAAGACTATGGGTTTCCGTTAATCCAGGTGGATGAATCTGTTGAAGATGTTCTCAAATTCAAAAAAGATGTTCTCAAATTCAAAAATTAAATTTAAAAACTATTCCACCACTAAATTTCAAGAATAAAAGTTGTCAAGTCGGATGGACACTGTGGCTTTCGGGCAGCAGCTGAGGGTTTAGGGTTGGACTAACACGACTTTGGTTATATTTGGAGTGCACTAGTTGAGATGTTGACGGGCAAGAACAAAGAAATGTGGAAGTAAATTTTTAACATATATTTACCGGGAGGTTACGATAGGCGGCTAAAGAAAATAAATTTCCCTAGAGTCTGTGTGATTGTTCACATATTAGACTTGGGAGGCAGTTCGACTTTATTCCCCTTCTATTATCCTGATCGCGGACGTATCCCTCATCATGTGGTTAAATTGGTATTTGTTGGCAAGGGTCATTTCATCAATGTAAAACTGGAAAAGGGATTATCCAATACTGTCGTTGAACTATATCTGGGATAATAACTGAGGCGCAGAAGCAGTACTATGGAAGCAAAACTATACGGAACACATAGAGTGGTATGAGTAGATAATGGATCCAAATCTAGACAAGACAATGTATTATCTTAGTTAATTTGTAATTTTTAATGTTTTTTGATTGTATAATGTATTTCAACTGTTTTTTGTTTGTTTAATGATACAATGTGTAAAGTAACCGACAACACACGCCAAAATACGACACCGTACAAACATCATACACCATAATATGGAAAAATACGACAAGAAGATCCATAATATGCAATAACACAACACATACAAACAAGTTACACCTTAATACGACAAATACATACAATAAACGTCACAATATCGAACGTCACCAACACGACAAGTACACACAATATATGCCATTATAGGACACATACTAACAATATACGTCATAATACGATATTAACGACAAAAATACACCAAGTAATGATACGATATGACGCGTTTACATACAACACGACTAGTTAGAGTACAAGCGGTGTCACACCTCGATCCATAGCGAAATAGGTGATCGGGGCATGATTGGTTGATCCAAAGCTTATGCCTTGCTATTATATGTTTTAAATAACCATTAATCCAAATTGAGTGTTTTCACAAAACAGATAATCCAAATAAAACAATTTAAATACATGAGACAACTAAACCACATTCATCCGTTTCTTCTATCCTATGTCCAATCTTCTTTTCTTGTTGGTTCACCTGTATCATGTGTAAAAGTGTTTTGGGTCAACAAAAGTTGGCGAGTGAATCTCTTTGTTATTAGG
Source organism: Scalesia atractyloides (assembly GCA_947069175.1). Lineage (NCBI taxonomy): Eukaryota > Viridiplantae > Streptophyta > Magnoliopsida > Asterales > Asteraceae > Scalesia > Scalesia atractyloides. The sequence continues at coordinate 15,610,857 of CAMTDV010000002.1, forward strand.
AAAATAATATGTTTAATTTATTTATAGAGAAAGCGTGCATTAACTAATGTAAGTAAATGTGTTGCATGTCAAATGTCAAACCTCAGTAACCAATCTCAAACAATAATCAAATCAACTGTATGCAAATGTGCACGATATTATGGTGTGCTGCAAGATCTATGCTCAATCAAACGCATTTGACCTTGTGTGTTGGCAACGCCAAGTTCCGCTCATAGGTAATGGGGAACAGGCGAGCCTATGATTATGTAATGTCCAAAATGAATGTAATGCACCAAGTGACAAACAAACAATTAACACATAGCACATAAACTTCACAAGATGATAATTGCACGTATTTGAATCTTGTAAATGTAATAATAAATGTAACACATGATACACTCAAAAAACGTGTAATAAAAATGATAGTTGTAAGATTCACTCATAGATTGCGTTTTATAATTCCTTGAAACAAGCGTACGAATGAAAGTGGAAGAACTCCAAATGAAGAAAACTACCATATAATATAAAATACAAAGAAAATAATAAATTAGGAATCATTAATTATACATACATACAAAAACTGAAATGATTTAAACCTTATTTCATAGTAAATGAGTGTATAAGAAATTTATGATTATCCCACATTCACTCAAGTTATATATAAATCAACCATTAACTCTAGCACATCTTTAGAGTTCAACTATAAACTTATCAGATATAACTTCGTCGAATAGTAACACTAAAATTTACCAAAACTCCATTTTACTAACTTAAAGAGTTAAAAAAACTCAGATTTTATTTCAAAAACCTTCTTTAATGATATAACTGAAATGAAATAATTCTTGTGAGCCAAGACTATACGTTTCACTTTTTCGGATATCAAATTTGTAAATAACGAATCCATTTATTATATTTATAAAACTTAGTTTCTAGCTTTATAATAAAAGGTTATATGACTAGTTAAAATTGTAATACGTAGCAAGGTGTGTATTTAAGCAGACATAATATTTAGATAAGTAAATTGTATAGTATGCAAAAATGGATTATCATAAAATTCAAGAATTAAATTTTGTGAATATTATTACACCAGTTACTACGTAATGGTGCATGCACATGTTTCTTTCTTTCTTTTATTATTTATATATTTTTTTATTATCCTTTTTCCTTAAATCTTAAATTTCTAAAAATTATTACCATTAGTGCCATGGCATAAGAAAATGTAGTCAATCTACTGACTTGTATTCCCATACGGAAACCATGTTGAAAGATTTAAAAAAAACTACTACAATTATGAACGCATTGGACTATGTAACTGGTAAGACAAGAGTTCAAAAAAACTATGCCTGTACTTCTAGTTCTTAATCAGTAATGGCGGAAGACTACGGTTTCAGCGGTGTTCCAAGGTGATTGACGGTAGTTGTTTCTAACTGCTGGCGTTCGGGTCAGGTGTGCGTGTGGCGGCGGTAGTGTATGCTGGTGGTTGAAACACCAAAAATAAATACAATATTAAAATAAATAAATTTAACCCATTTTCTTTACATATTACAGCCTTAAGCTTTATAGAATTTAAAACACCAAAAATAAATACAATATTAAAATAAATAAATAAATAAAAGAAAATTCCATTTTTATTTAATGTAGAATCTGTCTTACAACGGTTCGGATCCGATTCTTGTTTTTAATGGATCGGATTTTGACGGATGTTACAAGTGGATTCAAAACAAAATTAGACGTAATCATAGAATACGATACCACACGTAATCGAACGTCATCAGAACGACACTTTTAGAGTATATACTTCATAAAATGACACGTAATGACTATTATGCATTAAAAATGCAAAACCTAAAATTTAATTTTTTATTTTACCCCTATACGGAGTGTAAAGGTCAAAACTCCCTCGTATAATAGACTTATACACATTATATAGACCTATACGATCTGTACATGGGGCGTTTCATAAAATAAAAATCAGGGGTCATTTGATTATACGTTCCCCTTATACGGATCGTATAGGTATATACAATGCGTATAGGGCTTCGTATAATCAAAAGTCTAGGGGGGTAAAAATCACAATACGACCATAAAAAACACACATCAAGATACACACGAGACGATTTCTATTGTCTTCATACGGCGTGGATTAGTGTATTCTCAAACATAAGGTATGTTATTCCGTTCCGCGGCCGCTAATGCATATTTTATTTTGTATTTACACATATAATTGCTTGTATTTTGTTGATTTTGAGGTGAAAAGGGTTGGCTTCAGAGGTTTTTCGAAGACAGATGAGTCAATACGATGCGTAAGGGTCTATACGCATCGTATTGACTTATACGCATTGTATTAACTCATAAAATTCAAAATTTTCATGGTTTAAACAAGCGATAGGATACGTACTAGGTCTACACGATCCGTATAGACCCATGTTCGTTTTTTATTTATAATTTTTTCTAAATCTAAAAGAAATGTTTGAAATGTTACTTTGTGTATAAATGTTATAAAGAGGGTTTTGAAAATAATACAAAAATACTTATATTTTTTTTGAATTTTATGAATTTTTGAAATTCTAAAATGTTTGAATTTTTGAAAAATGTTATTATTTTCTTTGAAAATCTAATGTTTTTTGAAAAATAATATAATACATGCTATATTTTAAAAAAATACAATATAAAAAATGTTATATTTAAAAAAAATATAAAAAATGTTGTTTTTTTCAAATAATATATAAATGTTAAATTAAAAAATAATATATAAAATGTTATTGACTATAGCTAGATATGGCTGATGCGTAGATTCGTAGGCTGAGTGGATTCGAGGCAGGGGAACCGTCGGGCGGGGCAGAGATCGGGGGTGTGGTTGTGGGCATGGGGCCTGATTTATAGACCTGCTGCCCGAGCACACGTATCTCGTGGTCGAGGCTGGGAGCGAGGTTTTTCACTGTTGTGAAAAGTTTCAACGGATGGAGATCGCCGGCCATCCGATGATCGATTAGGGCTGCTCTGGAGGCGGTACATGAGGAAGTGAGAGCCCGAGAAATCATCGGAGATGAGACAACGTGGCACAAGTATACTATCTATTAACTTGTTTTATCGTCGTTTACATTCACCTTGAGACTAGCCGATCTACCTGAAGAGGAGGATGACCCAAGCACCCGTGGATCGAGGTTAGTTTTTGATAGGCAACAGAGACACATGAATTTTTTTTGAGGGAGTTTGTTGTGCACACCAGATTCTATATGTTGTCGGAGACGAACACCCCACTCTACACCGACTCGGTGCACGAGTTACATAGATCGACACTCGTCAAATTTTGGAGAGTGATCGGTCGGGGTCCTTTTGGCGCCTCGAAGGCCAGGGTGACGGTTGTTCTAGACCCTTTGTACCACTACCTGCATAGGTTTATCACCACATCTATTGCACCACGCGAGCAGAATTACGAGTGGTGCAATCACGGGGATCTTTTTTATATGTACCGTCTATTGTGGAGGGTGTCGTGTGCCCTTGATTATTGACTCGTCGAGTGGTTTGTAGCAGCGCATCACCGACAGGACCTGCCGTTGTTGTTGGGGGGGGGTACACCACCCACATTGCCCACTCATTGGGCCGCGTTCTTCATGAGGACCCCTGTTCACCACCGGGGGCATGGTCGAACCAACCATATTAACGCGCTAAACTTTGATTGGCATGCATATTACACACAACTTTCCTGGTCCCGGCCTTCAATTTCGCGACCGCGACGACAACGTGTTGACCCCCGTATGATTTGATTTCACCAGTTCTCGCGCTTGCGTTAGAGTGGATGGATAGGCGGCTAAAGGTGCGGATGGACGCCCACCACACTCGTACTAAGGCCATCTTGATTCGGGTGATTCAAGTCGATATCCAGGGGGCTCTTGAGCGGGGATCGACGTCTGTACCAATGTCGTCGATGCCCCCATACCCTGTATAGGATCCGTAGCCGTCTGGCACCGCTAAGGATTCGGATCTGACGGTTTAATATAGTTTGTTCTCCTTTTTTATTTTCACTCTTTTATGTATTTTGGATTATGTCATGTATAAACAAAGTTATTATATAGTTAAATTTACAGTTTTAGTTTATTTATATCTATGATGTTTATTTACAGTGTTTAAATTGGTTGGTTGGTTACGTATAGTATATAATACGATATGACATGTCACGATATGGTACGATACGACACAACTCATCAACATAAGATATAACACAAAATACAATATGATACGACACGACATATCATGATAAAATATAATACAAATACGATATATTACGTCATAATAAAAATATAATACAAAATATAAACACATAAAGAAATAACCAACAATAAACACAAGTAATGTAACACCCTGTAAAATCGTGTCCAATAATATAGCGACACGTGTTGTATTTTATTTTAAGTCTATTAAAGATTTACAGGGACAAAAAGCCTCAACATGCTCAAACTAAGTCTCTGAGTGATCTTCTGATGTCAACATGCATAAACCGAGCCTCTGAGTGACCGTTGTGTCAACATTCTTAAAAATGTAGCTTCTGAGTGACCATTAGTGTCAACATGCTAAAACTTGGCCTCTGAGTGACCGTTGTGTCAACATGCCCAGCCTCTGAGTGACATCGGAGTCAACATGCTTATAATGAGACTAAATGATCTTTACGAAGTCCTAATTCTCACATGTCCCATTTGTTGGACGAGAGGGATTAAATCCGTAATTATATAAACGTTGGACGTTAGAGGGATTAAAAGTGTCAACATGTTAATTTATACCTCTGAGTGACCTTTTAACGAACCGAGAGCTCGACAATGTCGGGCATAATCCCAAACAATGGCTACGATGGGCTAAATATGCTAAAAAGGTGTTTTAGGAGGTTCTAGGAGGTTTTAATAAGTTGAGGGGCTAAAAGTGACAAACTTCAAATCTTCCTATGGGGCGCGAGAGGCCTGTATCTGCAGAAAGTTTGCTTGGTCTCCACACATATTGCCAAAAACCATTTAATTCGAAACCAGGGACTTTCAATTAGCTATGCCACGTTTTAGGACACTTGTAAGCTCCCTCTAAACACCCTATAACACCTGGCATCACCTCCTTCAAACTCTCCAACTATAAATAGGGGCCAAGGTTCACCATTTGAACTTGCATCTTTCTCATTTTCAACTCTTCTCCCTCCTCTGGAAGTTCCTAACTGAAAGGAGCATCCAAATTAGTTCTATTGCATCATAGGAACCTTTTGTAAGTGTTCCTTCTTTGTGCATTTTCGTTTATAGGCTTTTATAGCCAAACGTCAAGCGTTTTGCGGAAAACGCCTTGACTTTCGGTTAAGACCATTATGGTCCAGCCATTGTTCGTAACGAACATGGCTAAGTGATCGTAATAAGGTAGGTGTTAATCCCTATAAAGGGCACCTCCTGAAGATCACGTTTGCTAGACCAATTGACGGGTCAAAGTTATGATATTAAAAAGTCAAACATGCCATGTTTCGGAAAAATTATAAATTGATCTTATATATGTTATGAAACCTGTTTTTACACTTAAACAAGTTGGTAATAATTATTAGAACATGTAAGAACATGTTCGGCTCGTCAATTTCAGTTCTAGGGTCGGTTCGCAACCGAAAGTCGCGAAGTTTGACTTCTGCTTTGACTTTCGATTCTGACCCGATTTAGATTAGTTACCCACTGATCTAAAGTTGCATTATGATCATAATATAATGTAGCATAACCCTATGAGGTTATATTACATGATCATAATCAGAATCTGAGTTTATGCCTAAGTTCTATAATTATGCCATTTTTTACTAAAATGTCCTTTTTGCATAAAACAAGGTTTAAATGATAATGAACTTGAAAATAGGTTTTCTACTGATGTAATATTATAAGTAGGATTATTTTGGATGTCAAATCAGATTGTAAACTGAGTTTACAAGCAGGTCCTTGTATTATGTCGATAAATGACGATAAAGCCCTTGTGGCTCATAAAATGGTTTTAATCAAATCTTTTCAAGGTAAATCTTTTACCTACTGATATGTATATTAAGTAACATATCTAAGACATTTTAATCTGACCTTAACATCGGTTTTCGTTAAACATTGTATAAATCGTCATATTACGACATAAGCGTCGTTTCGGCGCATAGTATGGTTTTAAACCATATTAATTGACCAAGACTTGTTACCTACAGATTTTAAAACTTATTTTAAAGATATTTATAGTAGGTACAAGATATAAACTCAGAATCCCAAATGATTTATAAACTATGTGTAAAATGACCAAAATGCCCCTTTGGTGCATAGTTTGGTCATAAAGATAAATTACACATATAATCAATATCCTACTGATATTATATCATAAATAAGTTATTTTTCCAGAATACTTATAGTTATAGCATGAAATTATATTTAAGTTCCTTTTATACGGTATGAAATTACCAAAACGCCCTTACGAGGCATAGTTTCATTTTAAAACCGTAACGGGCATAAAAGTTGATATCCTACTGATATTATAACTTATTTAAAATATAATGGCATATAGAACTTGTCCATGACTTATCCGGTTACCCGATATCGCTAATATGTGTATGGTTAAGTATATGTAACTAGTTTACGGAAATTAATCGAATCGGGTCTAACCTTATCATTTAAGTTTCAAAATCCAGAATGTTTATAGTTTACCCATATTATGCAAGTCAAAGTACTTGTAGGGTTTAAACTATGTTCTATCCGGTCATCGTTTAATCAAGCACTATACATTTTGATCCTGTACACTACTCAATCTAAGTCTATGACTTAAATAAGACCGTTAGTAGTTAATTGGTTAGCTTATGTCATGATCCAGACTAGAGCCTTCCGGTAAATGCTATCTGCACTTAGTTCAATTTGGATACGACTTAGATATTAAATCTTGCATTTTAAATCAAGACTAGCTCAGGTAAATACTTTTGACTTATTTTCCCTATACGGGCTTGGGATACGGTAAACTATTACCGCTTGGTCGGAAATGAGATCAATCGAAATTCCGGATTGTGGCTAGTAAATCCGCATATTCCGTTTTAATCAGTTTTGTTTGATAACTTAAACATCGGGGGTTAATTACCGTGTCCTGGATATCCTCGGCTCATTACATTAGATAATGGCCACGACCTTAGCGCGGGGTGTAGGCATACACCTGACAGACGCTCAAACGCAAATTACCTAAGACGTTGGGGATGACTCCTCTGTGAGTTCTAAGTAGTGTGTACTTAATCATATCTCGGTCTCTGTACTGGGCCCTGTATGTATGGACAAACATCTGAATCTGTTAACAAGGTTACAAAGTAACTTTCCCAAGTTATAAAAGACTTGTGCCTTTTACACTTAAATCAAATTTCTAAAATTTTTCAAAATAAGTCAGTAGGGTGTATTTACCAACGAAAGCTGACGTATTTTCAAAAGACTAAGCTGTAGGTACAATACGAAATAGCATGGAAGCTGCTCGGTAGTGAAATAAGAGGATCCTGCAAATCCTTAGATCTGCCCTAAAGTCTGTTTTATATTCTTTCTTTGTACATTTTATGATCCGCCTGTGGATCTTCTATTACGAGCCTGTATATTATTTTGTATTTCAAATATTTGGTTTGTAATAGTAATTTTACTCCAAGACTTCCGCTGTGCCGTGTTTAATTGACCATGATGATATCAACTTACGTCACGATATTCCCCACCCGGACCCACAGGTGTATGGATTTGGGTTGGAAATCCAGGATGTGACAAACAACCACACTCAAAACACTAAACTTTAAACTCAAAAACAATACATGATGCTTGTGCGACTCGTATAGCCCTACGCAGGTCTTCTAAGACCAACCGTTAAATAAAGACTGACTGCGATGTCTAAATTAGCGATGTAAGGCTATACTATTCGTATTGAAAAATGTAAAGTGTACCAAATAGACTGAGGATTTATCTATTCATTCATACCATGAGATCGTTTAAGTTTATTCCACGTGTCATTATAGTGAACCACATCGTTGGCTTTGATTCGCTGTTAACGGCCCTAACAACTTTAGTATATTCTCTTTTGTTGGTGTTTGACAATGTAATGTCAAATAATTTGAAAATAATAATAATAATAATAATAATAATAATAATAATAATAATAATAATAATAATAATAATAACTGAAATATCATTGCAATTATTGGTTATATATATAAATTTGAAAACCACTGCAATTATTGGTTATATTTAAAAATAGTCACTGATGTTTAAAAAAACATGTTTAAATAAAATGTTTAACTTTATTTTCTAATTTTAAAACAGATGTATCAAATATCTAAAGTTCATCAAAACCTAAGTTGTGTTTTGATCAATTTAAGCACTTTAAGAAAATTTCTTAAGAGAGAAATTATAGCTTCCTAAAACATATTGATAATTAAGAACCATAACATAATTTATTCTTTATACAATAAATTTCATTTGGTTTTCATACTCTTCACTTTTAAGGCAACAAATGTTGAAACATAAAGTGCACTATCCAAACTGATTGACAAACTAAAATATAACGTCAGTTTTGACTTATGAAGGAAACATATTAAATCAATTGACGTGACCTCCCCCTATATAAAAATGTTTTTGCAATTTTATGTCAAACGTTAAAAGCTCATTCGCAATAAGGTTAATTCTTTAATATATCATATCTCCGTATTTACAATGTTAGTTTTTGGTTCCACCGATATTATAGTTTTGATCGTTGTTATCATGATCATACCAGTCGAATAAAAAACCATCTATACACATAATCTGATTTATACTTTTAAATCGTCTTTATATGAAGTGTGTTGGACCATTAAACTTATGAAATTAGGAGCAGATTTTAAACAAAAAAAAAGCTAGAATAAACAAGTAGACCTTCAAAGTTAACAAAATAGACATGACTTTTTAACCTTTACCAAAATAGACAAAGACAAAGCGAGCCAGTCAAAAGACGCCAAACTAGGTATGTGGACTTAGATAGCTTACACAAAAGCTCATGCTGAAGTATAGTGGATTAAGAAAAACCAATAAAAAAGACACGTGTAAACAAGGGTTAAATAGCGGGCTGATAAAAACGCACGCTAAATAGCCTCCATGTGAAAAAAAAAAAAAAAAAGTGAGCTAAATACCTGAGGCTAAAAACAAGAACTTTTATCTACCTACATCGCGGGCACACCCTGCTTACCATGGTCCTCCCTTTCTTATACAAACAAACCTAAAACTGTCCACCTGTTGTTGATCTTTGTGCGCGTCAACATTCATTCCTTCACGCCTCGCTAACTTACGCCGGGAGGTCACCTCCGCTCCATTTACAAAACACACGCCCCTAAAAACCAGACCACAAAGGCGCATGTTAGCGCCTTGCGTACAACTCTTTTGTTTATCTCAATACTTTCTCTCTCTAAATCTCCAATGGCCGATCGCTTGCATACTTCCTATCTGGTGTGTATTCGTCGTAAATGCAGTTTAATTTCGTTTATTTAACCTTCGATTCTGATCTGTATGCTTTTATTTGATTTTGATTGGTGCAAACAGGTGTAGGTGTGTTTATATAGTAATATATTTACACATACTCTGTTTTTAGGGCTTTTTGTTCGAATTTATTGCGATTTTTCAATGGCCGCTCCACCGGCTAGGGCACGAGCAGATTATGGTTACCTGATTAAGCTCCTTTTGATCGGCGATAGCGGTATGTATGTATGTTTAATATGCATCGTGTATGTATAGGTGTGATTGGTTTATAGCGTTTCGAGGATTAGAAGTAATTATTATGCCTGGAAGTGAGAAATGTAGGTGTTAGGATTTAGGAGGTGGTTATGTTTGGATCTAGGTTGATATAGTGGTTTTAGTTATGAATGATGAGTTATTATGTGTTTATCATCAGCCGGAAAGTCGGTTACTAATGTTCAGAGTTCAGACCAGTGATTGATTGATTATTAAGTGAAGGATAGTTATTATGTGTTTTGCCGGGGAGCGTTAAGAAAGTTTGTATCTCTTGCGACGTTTATCGTGAATGTTGAATTATATGATTATTGCGTTAGTAAAAGACATAGTTATAAAGTAGTGTTTGGCAAACGTCAACGTTCCATTTTAGAAACGTTATGTTCGTAGAAACATAATGATTTTAAATAGATTATGGTTAAAAGTGCCCACTTGGTCAAAATATGCCTTTAAAAGTCCTTCATCGTAAAAAGGACTAAAGTTGACCAAAACGCCTTTGAATGATAAATAGAGCAAACGACCCTTGAGGGTAGTTTAGAATTAGGTTTTATAAGTAAGCACACCCTTTCGGTAGAGTAAAAGTGGAAGACATAAGCCTTTTTGGTTTAATGTCTCCTAACAGGTCTTTTTTGTAAATTGTCAAACTGAATGGTAGAATTCGAAATACATGATTTTACTATAACAAATCCAACATAATTATAGTTTTGGTGGAAGATAAATAGAAGTCTTAGTGTGGAAATAGTAGGTGAGGAAATGAGGAGCGCGATTTAAGCCTAAGTGCTTAAATCCATAATGGGTCAAAATAAAAGTATGCATAAACCGAGTAACGGTTGCATAATTTATAAACCGGGTTAAGGATTTTGAGTCAATAATGTAGGGAAACATTTTACGGACAAATAGAAACAAGTCTTAAATGAAATGAATGAGAATTGATCAAGTTACGGAAGTTTTCATAACAAAAACGGCAAATTGGAAATATTGCAGCAACCCACCGTAAGCTACGGTGGCCAGCCGTAGCTTACGGCTGGCAGCTGCTGATTGAAACAGGATCTTCATGCCGTAAGTAGGGCACAGGGCCGTAGATTACGTTGGGGTATTTGGGAAATTTGTTGTTTTAGTTGGTTTGAGCTTTCAGGCTTAATTAGATAGTTATAAAACTCATATAACTAACATATTTCATATTTGGTGAAATATAAATAAGTAATGTTAGAGACACGGGATGACGATCAAGCTCAACAAAGAACTGAACATGATCAAAGACGAACCTTCCACGTTTCGATTAAATCGTTTATCAAATCGAACTATGTTTATATGTTAAAACATTTTGAAATAATTGTGAAGTTCAAATTAACCTAGAATTTCGAATCATTATGTATTTGCGTTATGCTTATATTAACGCATAACTTTTATAAAAGTTATGTTTTAAGAAATTGAGTCTTACATAGAATGAGGTGGTTGCAACAACGACGACGACAATGATAGGGTTAACGCAGGTGACGGTGGCACGGGGTGACAATGATAGAGGAGGTGACGTCGAAGATTTTAAATTATTTGGTTTGATTGCTTTGTAATTTGAAAGAAGAATTCAATTTGCTTACCTCAAATAATTTTAGGGAATTCATTTCTTTTTCGATTTTATTTATTATGCAATCAAACATGTTAACATTTGAATTCATTCTTTTGTCTTAACGACTCTACGAATCAAACATGTTAGGAATGAAACTCATATTTCCAACACGAACTAAATGTTAATTAAGCTTTCATGAATTGTTGATTTTAAATAATATTTTTAAAAATTTTATTTTGAAAGGTGGTTTACATGCTATATAATTTTTTTAATGGCTAAATATTACACTTCTCAGATATTAAACTAATGACCTCATTCTATTTAAACACGTAAAGGATTTTCCCTCCTGGACCAAAACCTCTTACATGCTATATAAAAGTTTGAAAGTGCAATAAGTTTCTTAATATAATTAACTATGTAAATTGAAATGGTATGTAATTTTCTATCTATGTTTTTCTCTCTCATTTTCTAGATAAATAACTTACCACAAAATGTTATTTCTGAAAATAACCAATACCACATATGAACACTTGTTGTGTTGTGCCTTTAATTCAAGCCTATAACTATCCTTTAGTTAGAAGTCTAGAAGCTTATCACAAAACGACTTTACTTTTTTCTTGTCAATTACGAAACTTATAATTAATATTTGGTATGACATACTTTTATCAATTGGTTTCTTATTAACCTGTTAACTATATCCTCTCAACAGATTTAATTTATTTAAAAATATTATGGTACAGAAGTTCCATATATCTCACAATAAGTAAAAATACTATACTCGTGATTTATTTCTTGAGACATGTTGAATATTTAATTAATATAGCCCATGTTACAAACAAAGCATATCAAAATAAGGTGTGAAGAAGGAAGAGTGCACGTAAATACTTGGGGACTATTTTAATTATCTAGAAAAAGCAATTAAAGTTCTCCTGCCTTTTTACATATTTATCAAAGTCATTCATTAAGTAGCCTCATATTTTTGTAAATATTTGACTTTAATAATCATATATCTTCTAGACTCGACTGACAAGTTAACTTATCCTCACTTTGCCTCCATTTCAACTGGCTATTTGAGTAATTGCTAGTCACCCACTCAAACACCCCCATATAATATATATATATATATAATAATTAATAATAAATAAAAAGAAAAGGAAAAACAAAATAGAAGTTGTAACTAATTTTGATGACAGTTGATTAGTTATTAATATTCTAATAAAGCTATTATAAGATTTCCAACGAGATCGATTATTACAATAGTAGGTTGAGCTAAGTATTTTTTAAATAAATTCCTTGGCTTGTTTTTCTTGATTTGTTATCTCATAGGTTGAGCTAATTAAGTGGTGGTGTTTTTTTTTCATTTCCTCTTGTACTTGTTTTCTTCACCATCTAGCCGATCGGTATTTGGATATCTAGTTCTCTGCTCAAAACTGATTGTGTATTAAACATCTGTACATGAAACTTTTTTACATGTATTATTTTAAAAAGTGACATATAAAACAGTTTCATACTGTCTTTTTATTTCTTTCTTTTACTACATATTACTTATGTACAATACACGCGTACACATGTGGACGGTCCAAAGCTTGTTTAAGGTTGCATCCTAACAATATTATTTTGTAAATAATGTAAAATAGAAATATGTAGATGGAAACAACAATGCACATGAAGTTGCTTAAAAGCGGGTCTGATCATGACCCCATTATCCTTGATGTATTATTGCTGACAGATTAACAACACTTAAGCACGCGGTTCAATTCAAATTTGGTCGTTCGTCGTGGGATCCGTCGTTGATCTGTCTACCGACGGACCACATCATCAAGTTCACAGGTGATTTAGTGGCGGACCCAGAAATTATTTTCAGAAGGTGCAAACGGGGGTTAACCAAACTTTTAAGGGGTGCGATCGGGATTTTGCTATGTAAAATACTTTTGGCGCTCTCACCCCTGACGCGGTGCGGTTCCTCAAGCGGGTTTAGCAGTGGTGTGCAGTAACACCACGCATGTTAAGGGGCCGAATTTTGTGTTTAGCAGGGTAGGTTTTGCTATTCAGAAGGGGGTAGTGGCGCAGCTTATTGCCCGTCTACCTGCCATTAGTATGTAATTGTCTCTGTTAGTGGTATATAATTTTTTTTACTATTTAATATTTAAAAAAAACACTATTTTTTTAAATGTACGCCTGCCAACCCAACTCTCTACCTAGGTCCACTCCTGAGGTGATTGATCATCTACAATACCCGTTTTTCTACTAGTTTCACTTTACCTGGTCGATCTCAAACCTCGACATTACTACTTTGGCCTAGATTTGAAGTTTGAACTCAATTTGATTGCTCGGTTAGCTTTTACACATGGAATACAGATGATACTCAAGTTTGAATAATTCAAAATGATTAATACAAATCTAACTGTTTTATTTATTTGAATCGGGATAATGTTCGACTTAAACCAGGTGCTGAGGTAGTGTATAAGCAGGGGTAGCACGAGCTATCCCTCCATTCAATCTCCGTAGTGTAAAAATACCTTTCAAATCCGTCTACGTAATGTAAAATTATTATTTTTTTCATATCTATACAGATAATACCCTGATAAAAAAAAGGAATGCCCTAAGTTCTCGGGCTAGATCCGCCACTTAAATGAACTCGAATTGAGTTAGAACTCATATTACCTATTAAAATATCGACACAGTCTCTAAATCTAAACTTACATTTTATATGTATTTTATGAATAAGAATATATTGGTCATTTTACTATAATATTATATAATTTAACGTTCAAAATAATTCAAACGTGATAAAACCGCTACCAATTTTCTTTATAGTTTTCATCTAAGTTCCTCAAAAAAAAAAAAAATCTTATACGCTCTAACAATATTATATTAACGTCCAAAACAACATCAAAATAGGTAAGTACGCTAAATCTAATAAAAAAAAAAAAATTCAAAATTTACATTACAATCTACACAGCCCGTATTCTCTATAAACATATGTACAATCCAGTGATCACAATCAAAGCCATATCAACACATGTAACAATCACAAAACGCCGTCGTTCATATAGCAAGAGCCGTGTTAACCGTACTACTCCACAACTTCATATCATTTTCATAGGGTGTCAAGTTCAAATCCATAAACAACCCTCTTTTCTCCCTCACTATTTCCGGTCGAACCAGGGTCGATACCATCCGACCGCTTTTCTGTTACCACTATCACGGTGCCGTCTCATATGACCACCCAACGCCTGCCCAATTGCAAACTCGAGCCCACAAACCGGACACTCGTGTGTCTTAGGCTTAGGAGGCGTTGATATTTCACTCCCATCACTTGTTTTTCGGCGCTTGTGGCTAGCGCGATGCCCGCCTAGCGCTTGGAATGACTTGAACTCCTTGTTACATGTCTTGCAACGGAAAGCTCGGTCCGGTGTAGACCCGGATTGCCTGAGGCGTGAGAGGATCATCAAGCAGTTTGCCATAGCTAAGTTTTCGACTTCTCTATCTTCGTCCCAGCTTCTCTTGATGGCCATTTAGGTTGATGAAATTAATGATGTTGTACAAGTTTGATGTTGGTTTATGTTGTGTTTGTTTGGTGGTTTGGGACATGTCTATATATATGTTGAAGTGGGAGTTTATAGCGTGAGGTGTGACCGCGTACGCCGTACAAGATGAGGTGACCGTGATTGATCGACTTAAGAAAGAGAGGAAGCTTCTTCGAAATCTAGAATAAGTCATTAAACTGAAAGAGTGTCGACTGTCGATTAATTATTGGTTTTGTAAATCATTTAAATATTTGTTAAATTACATGTTATATTATTATTAGTGTTTGAAAATTTTAGTTTTAGTGAAAAAATTAATTAGAACTTTTACCAAGTAACTAGTGAAGAATACATATCTAGTTATTATGCTATGAAAAATAATTTAGTTTTTATTTTATAAATTATTAGTTAAATTTTGTCTCTAATCTCTAGTAGTTATTTTATAGAACACTATATTTAAGTTATTATCGTTCAAATATATATATATATATATAGGGTAAGGTTCTATGGTGAACACTAGTGTATTTGCGAACTGAGCGAACTAATCCTTGTCATTGATTTACACACATGTAATGCCATGATTTCATTATCAAATCGTAAATTACAATAGTGTATTTCATCATCAAATCTTGGCCATTGATTTACACACGTGTAAGGCCAGGATTAGTTCGCTTAGTTTGCAAATACACTTGTGTTTACTTTTAAACCTAATCCTATATATATATATATATATATATATATATATATATATATATATATATATATAGTGGAGAGTTCAAATAAGAAGAAAAATTTTGTAAGATAAAAAAGAATAACTATTAAACCAATAGAAATTCTCCATTTACTTCATTTAATGTGTGTATTTAATATTATGAAAAAATGGCATATAGGTAAATCTATAATTGTCATTAATTAGTTAATTAATTAAACTTGCAACTTATTTTTTAATATATAATAATTTATGGTGAAGGACATTTTCAACATGTGTAGGATAAATTTTGAAATGTGTAGGGTATTTTTACATGTGTGTAAGGTAAATTTCGATAAGTATAAGATATATGTAGGATAAATTTTGAAATGTGTAGGATATAATGTTTTTGTTTTATTAATGAGAGATAACATAATTAATGAGAGGAGTTATAAACTATTTAATGTTTTACCACTATGCCATTTCTTCTCACATTAAATTTCTTCTCAAATGAACATTCTCATTATATATATATATATATATATGTTATTACTTTTTTAATGATGTACGGTTAAAATGTTGCTAACCGGGTTATTAGTTAGTATGTTTTTTAAATGTCTAATTTCCCCTTAAATACACACCTCTAATGGATTGAACATTAGTTTCCCCACAAGAGATAATTTCTCTTAACTACTAGGCTATAGCCTAAGTGCCAGTAGTTAATATGCTAGCATTACCAAGTTAGTATTAAAATGTCCATTGCCTAAATTTAAGTTATTGCTTAGCCAATAAAAATAAATGGTTTATTTGACCTCGAGGTGTGGGGCGTGGATCGTGGATGGGGCTATAGATGCCAAGCAACACTTGCTAAACCGCACCGAGTCAGCGTTGGCCACGACGTTACCCCGCTGACGTGGGTTTGAAGCCTAGCGCGGGGCGCGTGCGGGGGGGGGGGGGGGGAGTGGCTGGCGAAAGACAATCGTTTGGGCTAGCCGTTACCAAACGGCTAGTTTATTTAAAAAAAATTATTTCCTTTTTAAACATTATAAATACTCACTCATTTTTTATTTAAAAAATATTTCTTTTTTAAACATTATTTTTTTTTTGTAGTTTAAAAAAATTATATGCAATCTTCTATATTAATCACTGTGTTAATTTAATTAATTAAATGAAATTTTAAATAGTAAACAAAAAGAATAACAAAATCCACATTACTAGTCACGTCAAAAAAAAACCACAATCACCCCACACCCCTTCCTTTGAACATTTACCTTATAAACCACACATTCATCACGTGTCAAAAAATACCGCCAACCCGAGCCCCTCAAACCCCATGTTCTTATTAACCATGAACATATAAATGAGTTAAAAGATCGATTTCATCAAATCTAAGAATCTTTAAAACTTGAGTTTGGGTTCCAACTATTTTGATAGATATTAAATATTATTACAGTTAGTAGTTTTTATTATAGTTATCAGTTATATATATTAGTATTTGATATGAAATTATATATTTTAGAGTAAACTTCGTTTTGCTCCCTGTGGTTTGGTCGTTTTAATGGTTTTGCCCCAAACCTTTAAAAATAGCCATTTTGCTCCAATAGTTTGCTATGTTTTCTCCATTTTGCTCCACGCCTCTAACTCCATCCAAATTGATTTTAACTGAAAGGGTATTTTGGTAACTTGCCACATAAAAATAAAGATATTTTAATAATTTACTTATATAAATATTTATATGATATATACACACATTACAATCATTTACACACAATTTCTTTCTCTCTGCATATCTATCTCTCTTCTTCATCACAACCCACCACCGATCACCACCCACCCAACACCAGTCGCCACCCAACCACCCCACCGGTCACCACAAACCACCTCACCGATCACCAGACCCCACATCCTACTACTACCACCCCTCTCCTTTTCCTTGCCACAACAGCCATCTGCTATGACCACAACCACCTCCTACAACCACCGAAACCACCCGACCCTTACCACTACAATATTGCTCTTATCGACACGGCGGAACCATAAACGGCGGAACCGTAACGTCTTCCGTCATCTAATCGAGGTCTCAAGCCTTTGCCGGAACCCTAACAACTTCTAATCGGGGGCTGAAGCCTTCGCCGTCATCCAGCACCACCTCCGCTGCTGCCACCACATCCGCCGCCGCCATGACCGCAATACCTACATCCCTACCAATGACACCGACTCATCCTCAACTCATCCAGATTCCAAACTTCATAGGTTGTTAAAAACTACTGAATTGCAGTTTAATCAGTTTGTTGAGTCCGGAAACGACGCCGCTGAGGATCTCTGGTCGATGATAACCGTCTCCGGAGATCGGAGAGTCGTCGTATTTTGCCGGATATCCACGATCTATTTTCTTCGGTCAATATCACTGCATTTAGTGTTTAGAGGTGGGGTGATTTTGAGAGACGGTTTTGGTTTTTTTTTAGGAAGATGTCGGCGGTGGTGGGTTTTTTTTTGGAAGATGGTAGGTTGTGGTGGTTATTGGTGCAGGTAGCAGGTGGGGGTGGTGGCTGTTAGGGTTACAGGTGAGTGGTGGTGGTTGTTGGCGATGAAGAAAAGAGAAATGTAGAGAGAGAGAGAGAGAGATGGGGGGTACAGAGAGGCTGTAGAGATAATCATAATTTATGTTATATATTATTATTATATATAAAAATATAATCTTTAATCTTTATTTTTAGTTTTACTAAAATACCCTTAGTTTTATACTTAAAGTTACCAAAATACCCTTTCAGTTAGTAAACATTTTGGATGGAGTTAAAGGCGGGGAGCAAAATGGAGAAAACATAGCAAACTATTGGAGCAAAATGGCTATTTTTAAAGGTTTGGGGCAAAACCGTTAAAACGAACAAACCAAATGGAGCAAAACGAAAGTTTACTCTATATTTTATATATAAAGTAAAAATGTTATATTTACATAAATGATGTTTATTTGAGAAGAAAATTTAATTGTGAAGAAAAAGAACAAAAGGGTATAATTATAAAATATTAAGTAGGTTTCTTTAATCTCATTTATTACTATATTTAAGTAATTAATTACTTATAAAGACAATCATTCTCTACACTATTTTTTTGTCTAGCACACATAAAAAATCATCCTACATATTTCAAAATTTATTCTATATATATTTAAATTTATCCTACACAACTCGTAATTTAATCTATACACCTAGTAATTTGTCTTACACTAAAATAATTTTTTTTGAAAAAATATATATTTTAAAAATAAGTTACAAATTTAATGTAGTTTGTTATAACTAACCTTATATTAAAATTAAATACAATATTAAATAAAGTAAATGAAGTATTTTTATTGGTTCAAATTTCTTTTTATTTCTCTTACAAAAAGTTCTTCTCGAACCCTCCACTAGACAAATAAAATAGGTATATTTATCAAAAGCTAATGAGAATACCCAAATTTCTTTATTTTCTTACTTTACAACAATAATTCAAAAACTTTTAAGATTTTTCTTTATTAATCTGCTACCAATTTTTCAAATTATATATATATCTACAATCCTAAGCTTTATCTACGGTAGCTAGCAGGTTTTTTTTGGTTTTTGTCTTTATCCGACTTTATCTTTTTTTTATTTACCTTTAATTTTCAGCATTAATGCTTACAACCATTCAATATTTTAAAACTTTGTAATCAAATTTTACGTACATATTTTATGTGCGTGTCGGTATAAATTCAAGTTGATTTACGTTTCGACGTAGATTTTTTTGTGAGAAATCAGTCGGGTCAAATATAATACGTTTTCGTGTAATACCATTCTTTAACTTAATAAAACATTATAAATTAATTAAGTCCAATCAAATATAATATATATTCAAGTTACTTTACCTTCCAACGACGCCGCAACATGCCGTACCGTTCTTTAACTTAATAAAATATTATATTTTTATGTGCTTATTTTTATGTCGTGTCAGTATAAATTCAAGTTGGTTTACGTTTCAACGTCAATTCTTCCAAAATATAAGTCAGGTTAAATATAATACGTTTTTATGCTTATTTTTATATACGTTTTCAGTTGTTTTACATTTTAACATAAACTTTATTTGAAAACAAGTTGGTCGTACAAATCCAAGTTAATTTACATTTACACCTCGCCGCAACGCGCGAGTAACTTTACTAGTTTTACACAAAAATTACATTGCCATCAACCATCACCATTATTGCCCATAACCACCTTCGAACCACCCATTCACCATCTTAGCCATCACAACACACTCTGTTGTCGATCATCATCACCACCAGGCCACTGTCGCCTATCGTAGCTCACAACTATGCCAATGGTTTCAATTTTTATCTTGAAATTCTTTTTTGAATTCTCAATTATTTTTCTAAAATACAAAAGAGTTATGAGTTCTGAAAAACTAAATATCATCATAATCATACTTGATAAATCTCATTAATAGCAAAGGTAAGATGGACTCCGATGAGGGTAAAATGTAAACAAACTTACCTCTACCCCGTAAGAATAGACACACTGCTTCCAGTGAGAACCCCGACTTGAAAAACTAAATATACAATATTGAAACTTTTTGTTTTCATTTATTTAATCAATTAATCCCATTTAAAAAATTACATTTATAGCTTTTATCATACAAAGTTTACTTCATTATAATTATAGGGTAAATTATTCTACAAAGCCTTTTAAAAATAAGTATACAAAAACATAATGGATGACACAATGTCAAGCAAAATATAGCAGAATGCAGAAAAATATAACACAATGTGAGGAAAAAAGACACCTTGAGTTGCAAAAAAAAACATAATGACGCAAATATAGAAAAGACACAATGATAATAAATAAAAATTTTAAAATCTATAATCTATAAATCCAAAAGTGAAAACCTAAAATTCGTAGAGTTCGATTAGACGGTTCCAGTACCACATGAATGAGGTCAATGTGAGTCCATTTGATACTCTTTGTACAACTTCTTATTTTTAGGAGTCTTTATATTTCATCCTAAAACTATAATTAGAATGTCCATTTTGCAAATCGTCTTATTTAGTAAGTTAAAATAAAAAAAGTCCTATTTACTAAGGGGCTGTTTGTTTGTTTTTTTTTTTTTTTCTAAAAAGCTCTATTTTCCTCTTATGTCTGCGGCGCACAGACCACGCACAAACGCTTAGGCCTACGGAGTGTTTGTTTTCTCAAAAACATTTCATTAACATACTTTTGCGCGTCCTATTTTTGTTGCAGATGTGGAATGACCTCTTCTAATCACTTTTTGCACTAATATCATAACAAAACATAAAAAACCCTAGCACCCCCCCTCTCCTCCACACTCTCCTCACACTCTCCATCGGCCGCCTCCTCCCCACCATCGTTCTCCTCCACCCTCCACCCTCCGCCTCCCTCCCCACCGTCGATCACTTCCACCCGCCTCCTCTTCCCTCCCCGTCGACCTTCCTTCCCTGCCGTCACCCTCCCACCGTCAACCTCCTTCCCTCACCGCCACCTCCTTCACAGTCGACAACATCTGATGTATGATTTCTATTTTTTTCATTATTTTCTTTATTACATGTTCAATAGGTGTTGTTTATTAAAATAATAAACATGTACATTGTTTATTTTCTTTAATTGTTATTGTTATAAAATGTTTTCAGTCTTTGCTTTACATGTAGATATAATTTATTGTGTTTTCTTTTATTTATAGATGTTCTTTGTGGATTCTTTGATTTATTTATAGATGTTTACTGTGGATTCTTTGATTTGTACATGCTCATGCTAAATTTTTTGATTTATAGATGTGCATTGTTATAATTGTTATAAAATGCTTCCTATAATTTAGACTTGGTGTGAATATGATTTTTGTAAGAGAATTCATGCTTATTAGCATTTTTTTTTGTTTTGAATATGAACCTTCTTGTTTACAGAATACGATCAACGCAATCTGTTGTTATATAATAGACAAGTGCACATCGAATATTATTTCAATGTTGTATAACTATTAGTTAAATTTGCATATTGAAAACCTCTTTTAAGTTTAATAAATCAGTTTATTTAAATTTCAGTTTTTTTTCAGCAGCATTCAGAAGTTAAAAAAATAACAGTCTTCTTCTTGCAGATTGCAAATGTTTGGTCCACCTTTTCTACGATTGATGTGATCCACAAACTGTATACATTTTACATCTGAAAAAAAAAATAAACAAAGCCTAAATAATAAAGAAAATGATGGGTTTATGTAAGACCCTATCTTTATTTTACTGAATTTCTATTAAATGTTTCATATTTAAACATGTAATTACAAATACACGTCACTCAAATTTTCAAGCTTATTAAAATTTTTTCAACATCTTTAAACAATTTAACATGTTATCATTGATTAGTTTTGTTATAATCAAAACCGAGTGCGGAAGCTTCGTCTTTGATCGTGTTCGGTTCTTCATATAGCTTTGTCCTCCTCCGGTGCTCCCAAACATCACCTATATTTCATAATTTATGAAATACTTTAGTTTTTTAAATAGAATATAACATAATCGAATGAACCCGAAGGCTTAAAACAATAAAAACACAACTTTAGTTTCAGTCTCCACCGTAAGCTACGGTGGACACCGTAGCTTACGGTCAAGCTTTACGGTCCTAGCTCACTGTCTTATGGTTAAGACCTCCAATTTCAACACAACAGCTGCCCACCGTAAGCTACGGTAAGCCACTGTAGCCTACAGTGGCTTGCTGCAGATTTTCTCTTGTTTGCAGTTTAGCTACGGAAACTTCCGTAACTCATTCAATATAAATCGTTTTATTTGAAACTTGTTTCTAATCGTTCGTAAATTGTTTTCTTACATATTTAACCCGAAATCATTGACCCGGATACTTATTTCCTATGACTTATGCATTTATTTCCGATTTATACTCATACTTTCCGATTTTGCCCATTTTGCCCTTTAATCCCTTTTTGGACCAAACTATACATTTATACGCCCCATTTGGTATGCTTTAACATTCCCTTATCACCCGCATAGTTGCCTTAGCAAATACATTGCCCTATTTAACTAGACCTTTATTTATTAATTATTTTGACGCGTTTGGTTATTTTAGTGTAATCCAACGTTTATTCCACCAAACTTATATATCTTATTATATCCACACTAGGATATATGTTTATTTCTCACCACAACTTTATTTGTGGTGAATTTGTTATCGTAAATTCATTTCGTCCAATTTCTGCCCTTTTTGATTCGATCATTTACGGAAAAGACCATTTAAAAGGCATTAAACCAAAAAGGCTTATACTTTTCACTTTTTCACTACCGAAAGGGTCTATTATAATGATAAACTCATTTTTTAAATTAACATTAAAGTCGTTTACTTATTTTCATCACTCGAGGGCATTTTGGTCAACTTAGTCTCTTCTTTTACGACGAAGGACTTACCATAACATGTTTTGACCGAAATGAACACTTAACCATAATCTATATAAAATCATTATGTTCTTAAGAACTTAATGTTTACGGATTAGATTATTTGATTTACCTTACCTTAAGTAATCCATTATTCATTTATGACTCATTTAACTCTTATCGGACCTTTAAGTCATTGTTGAGAGTTTTGACTCGTTATACGTACATGGCTCGGCTCATACAATGATTCGTTCAAATATCATGCTCTGTTCTTTCTAAGAACACAAAAAAGTTCAACAAGCGATATTAGTCATCATTGTCAAATGGTGATACCATCACCATTTGACCCGTTCGGTATAAATAACCATTTGTCATTATGAGATGACACTTATTTGCCATCTCACCTATTTAACCCATTTCGTTTTACACTATATGATCATATTGCTTAATTATTATATCTTAATTCACTTGACCCATTATGGCTTACGCCATATGGTATCCTTTTCAAGACTCCTTATTTAATCGTCATCACGTGACTAATTTACCATTTTACCACTTTTACCATAAATCATGGTTTAATACCATATTCACTTGTTCCAACCCGTATCTGTCCGTATTGGAACTTTTATATTTCGGAATCTCGTTCCGAATACCTAAAACGCTTTATTCAACACACAAGTAATGCTACTATTTTAAAGATGTAAGCTTTACTTACATTGAAGTCCGATTATGCCTTTTTCTGCGTACTCGATCCGTTTGACCCGCTTCTCTCCAAGCTTCCTCCTAGCTTGTCAAGCATCAAACTACTTTTATCATTTTACAAGATGGTTAGATTGTCATTATTTATCAAGACCATTCCATCTTACGGACTTTATATCAAAATCACCATTTGATCTTATTATAGGTCGGTTTGACTTTTGGAAGTCAACTACCTATTAACATACACGAATACGCAATTAAGTTTAACAACTCATTTAAACAACTTATCAAATTCCCGGTAGTCATTATTCGTAAGCTACCATTTTAACTACTTTTCTCAACTAAGTTATATCAATTTCTTTCACCTAAGCAAGTTCGAGCAATTGTTAACATAAGGTTAACTTAGCTTTCGATTATCAATACTAATTTATCCCTTCATTGTACTAGGACTAAGAGTTTTCATCTTTATGTAAAAACCCATTCCATCATATTACTTAGATATTCATCCGAATACTTAATATAATCAAGTTTTATATATAACTAGCATACAACTTGATCTCAAATACCTGCTAACATTATCTCTATATCTATTTCATTATTTTGTATAAAACCATTTCATAGCAAGTATAAATATGTACTCAAACTCATCAATTGTTCAAGTACCTTTCTTATTATTACTATGCATGATGATCCTAAACATAGGTATATCATCAGTCTTCATTATATTATCAAAACCCACTTCAATATCTACTTGTTAATTTCTTACAAGTGATCTTACATCAACTATTGCATAATTTCTTCATATCTAACAAAATCAAGCATACATATACACTCAATTTCATATTTTGGATTATCATTCAACAAGTTAATTGCAAGTAATCTACTTGTACTAATTTACAACTTTCACCAAATCTAGGTTTTAAGACATACCTTATGATCTCCTAATCGAGGTGATCAATAATTCATGTTCATGCACTGATTTGGGTCTTGAATTGATCTTCAATTTGATGGATAAGCTTGAAGCAGGGTTTTGCCCTTGTTCTTTCTCCTGGGGGTTGACTAACAACACACACACACACTAAGTGTGTGTTGTGTCTAAACCTTTTATTTTTATAACTTAAGTATCCTTTTACGCAGCTTTGGTCCCTCAAGTTTAGTTTTGATTATATATAAAGCTACAACTAATCGTTTTTATCACTTATACTCATGTCATTAAATAGGTTAGTTTGTTCCTAGTTATTATATTTACGGGTTCATTTTTTACCACTATCGACCTTTTACCCGCTCTTTAATATTAACGTGGTTTGATTACCGAACCCGTTTTTTAGGTGTTACAGTTTAAACCTAGAAAATTTAATTGTAGAAATATGTGAAATTTGATAGATGGAAGATATTGGGTTTAAACCTAAGTAAGTTATTTAATTAATTAGTGAATGTAGAATAGAATCAAGCTTTACTGGTTATAGAAAAAATCAAAATGAAGCTTCTACATATAGGTATACATTGCACGTACACATTTTCCATTAAATACCTTATTTTCCGGTTAAAAAAAAACAAGATGAGCTTCTAAATATAGGTATAAATAGCACGTACACATTTTCCATTCAATACCTTATTTTTCAGTTATAAACATCTATATATGATAAGGATATATAAGTCTATACAGGACTTCGACATCTTGTCACATGAGACAACCACAAGTCCTAAAAGTTATGTAGATCGAACATAAAAAAGTTAGGTAGATAATACATATTAGAGATGTAAGATATTATTCATCTATTCCTGTTTTAAACGTACACAAGATGTAGTTCAAGCTTCCGTTAAATATTTTGTTTTTTTAATGTTTTATTTATCTTTAATTTAATTTGTTTTATATTTTATATTTAACTAATTAACCTTATAATTGTAGCTTTATGAAACACGTTTGTATATTTTATATTTAACTAATTAAAGTTTATAGCTGTAGCTTTAAGAAACAGTTTGCTAACGATTAAATAAAACGATATGTTCGGTTGAATAGTTGATCCCTATATGGGCTAGGGAAGATAATATTTGTTACGATAGTTTATTAGTGGTTAAAAAACTTGTCCCTTTTAGGATGATATGTTTAACTCTGTTTATACAAGAGACATGTTCGAATTGTATATATTAAAATAAAACTAGATTGGGAACCAACTTAAAAGCTACATAACCTTAAATAAAATTAAAGGAATTTCCTCCACTTGTTATAAAGATAAGCGAATATGATATAAGCATTTAGTTTCTTTTAAGTTCTGATCCAAATATCGACCTTTAATGTTATTGTCAACTTTAATGAGTTTTTTTTTTAAATTTCTGGAATCATTAATATTAATAATAGTTTAACAAGACTAACAGGAGTGACGGGAGCACATAGCTCATGTATTACAAAATGGACTTATAATTTTCTCTTTCTAGATGGATTAAAAAACTACTTGAAAGTAATAAAATCTAGAAAGTTGACTTTCTTTTTAATGTAGTTGGAAAGGCAGTCTAATTATGCATGCTGCTTGCCATCGCCATGCATGATGCATCTCCTTTGATTTAACGAGGATTGGACTTTTAATATATATATATATATATATTATATTTTGGGTAGTGTTATAGAGTGAACACTAGTATATTTGCGAACTGAGTGAACTAATCCTGACCCCATTGATTTACACACATGTAAGGCCATAATTTCATCATCAAATTGTAAGATACACTAGTGTATTTCATCATCAAATCCTGGTATTGATTTACACACGTGTAAGATTAGGATTAATTCACTTAGTTTGCAAATACACTTATGTTCACTTTTAAACATAATCCTATATTTGTTTTCTTTAGTTTAGTTTAGGTTATCAAGTTAAAAGGTAAATAACTTTTGACAAATTTGATCAGGAAGAAGTAAAATGTGAATTTAGTTCATCTGAAAATTGATTCCTACTTATCTATCATTTCAAATTTGTCTTTGTTTTTATTAGATGTCTTTTATTTTATATTAGGTCAATAACTCAATGCACACATGTATGCTTTTATGTAATAGTGATGCTTAGTAGGCTGTGTTTGCAGGGTGACATGTCAAATCCGAAAAATTTATACAAGCTTTAACACGAGACAAACTTGAAGATCGTGTGACACATGCGAACCGAACACAACTCACCTATTCATAGGTTGTCACAGATACAAGCCGTTTAACATGAAATTCTTATACTACTATTTTGCATATTACTATTACAAAATTACGGATTTACACCATAAACGCGATGTCTATGTCTATAAAGTAATTTCATTAAAATTATAGAACTTGACACTCATTTGCCTTTTAATTTATAAGTATCAATATAAATTAAACATTCTGATTGATTGTTGATATGGATAACTTTTACAAGTTTATAATAAAACCGACTATTAACCTAATTCCGAACCTTTTAGTTAAACATCTTTGTGGGTATGACTAGAATGTGTTTAGCTAAACCCATATTCATGAGTCTTATATTAAATTCATGTCCTATTTTTTGTATTGTCTTAAAACTTAACACTTTTAATATTATATTAAAATTAACCTGCCTTATGCGAATGGTAGATGTGCTTAATTTTCTTGTAGTTTATTTATTGATGTGAAACTTATTTTCTTCAACTCATCTTCACTAAGCATGAGCAAAACAACTTGCGGTTAGAGCAAGGTTTTGACTTTTTGACAAGTTAATTTAATTGTGTACTCACTAGTAAAAAGTAAAAACTAGGAAGCTACACTTTCATATTAGGCCACGAATTAAAGTGTAATGGAATTTCGATTCATGTAAGCCATAACTATTATAGGCGTGTACAAGAGAACCAAATTCACGAGTATATCATCCATATTTTATCACTATTAATATGTTAAATGAGATTAGAAAGACGAAATGTATATAAAAATTATAGATTCGTTTGAATAATATAGTTGGTCATTATTAACTAGGTTTGGTAAAGTGTATTAGATCACACGGTGTGGGGGTATGGAGAGCAGAGGGGAAGCCCCTTAACGCCGCCAACAACACTCCATCACTGGTGTGGATGGGCGTTTGCCTCCAGGGGCTTGGAGAGTCTCACGGGCGTCTTGGAGGGGGGGGGGGGGTGGGGATTTGGGTATGGTTGTTTTTTTTGGAGATCCTACGCCCCACCGCCCCATAGTTTTTGGGGCTTGGAGGGCAAAGTCTCGTCTACTGATGGGGCAAACACATGATGCTCCACGCCCCCATACATCCCCTACCACTCCGTGTAGTCTTAGAGCCACTTTTCAAAACTAGGTTTCAAATTTTAATAGTGAATGGTTAATATATCCGAAAAGACGCTTTAAATAGAGGATGTTCACCGACAGGAAATCAACTTCAAGGGATATCAACGGAATATTCGATTCGTCACAACTTTACCCTTAACGCTAGCTATTAAAAAAACTTGAAGATGTCATCGTAATCTCATGGTAATTACGATAGGCAATAAAACTTGAATTAGTATGCTTTCTTTGATTATAAGAAAAAAAATATTAATTTCTCGATAATTTGTCGCTATTACCCTCGGTAAAATACCTACACATGTTAAAAATATGTTTTCTTTTTTCACTAGGTTTTAATCGGATCCATCAGTGGTTTACTAACAGATTATGTCGCAATAATATTTTCATTGATAATAGTTTTTCTAGTAGTGCAACTGGAATAGAATAAATAGTTTCAAAAATTGCTTTAATATATAATGTTTACAAACAGTTTGGTCTATAGTTTGAGCTTAAGGCGTTAATCTAATATTTTTGATGAAACACTTATTAACAATCAACTGTAACATAACATAACAATTAATGAAAAATGTAAGGGGCCACATAGTTTGTAAACCATTTATGGTTTAGCCGTCCATTTCTGTGCCCACTTATAATAGCGGTTGCTCTTTTGTTTCAATTCTAGACTTCTAAGAGTTATGTGAGGTAATATATATGGAAGATTCTTTAACTCGTTTTGGAGAATTCCACACTAAATTTTTGATGTTATGGAGTTTATGACTCTTTGAAGGAGTCTTTGACAGTTGACACAATGACAGGAGTTTTGAGGGAGCATCAACTTGGTTGGGTTATATAGATTGAATGAAACACGTTATATTCTTTAGTGTTTTACTTATTGATTTCACGTGTAATTACTTGTTGGTGGGGGGTCACATTATGTACTCCGGGAAATTTTCTTGTTGTAGATTTTTAAGCTTTTATTTCGTGTGGTAGAGTGTAAATGAGTTGAACTATTCATGATCCACTCGAGATCGGTCCACTAAAAACTTAAATTGAGCTTAGTTTAGATGAGCTATAGCATGAGCCTGAATTTGACCTTATTTAACAAAAATGCTCGAGCTTCATATATCAAGCTAGGCTAATCGTGTGAGTCTAAATAACAAACCTACCATTTCTAAAAATATTATAACCTTCGGTAATATAATAATTCTAAAAAATATTATAACCTTCGGTTAATATAATAAATATATAATCTCGTGGTGATGACATGTGGCAGGGACGCTTGCGGCGTTTTTTTATGTGATGAGTCTAATAATGTTGATAATGACTGGTTATCTGATATTTTTGCTCTTAAAGAATCATGGATTCCTTCATATTAAAAGATGAGATTTTTATCGGGGTTTAATGCGTACGTCATCGAGGTCTGAGAGCAAAAACCATTTCTTTGGTCAAAATCTACTTTAATGGAGTTTATAACTCACTATGAAACAACAATTGAAGTACGGCGTCATACTCAGCGAAATAATGATTTTTGACACGCATTACACACGCCCAAAATTGAAGAATAACAATCAAGTTTTGGAGAAACAAGCTTCAGAGATATATATATGAAAAGTATTTTTCTTGATATAAAGGTCGATCTAATTGGGATTGAGGATTGTATAAATTCAATCTTAGTACAACTTTCCATCCTCAAATGGACGGTCAGTCAGAACAGACCATCTAAACTCTCGAAGATATGCTTCGCTCTTGTATCATCGATTTCGGTGGCAGTTGGTGTCACACCCCGACCCGCAGCGGAAATAAGAGTCGGGGCATAATTGGGTTATCACCAAAGCACATGACATTTACTATTATGTTTCATAATTAATGAAGTCAAAGTTACATTTTCAAACATCCAAACATGTTCATTCAATACAAAGGAAATAATCAAAAGGTAACAATCCCAAAACTAAATCGATTTATTCTTCTAATCCAGGTCCTATGTGTTCCTAGCTGCTGCTGGTTCACCTGTATCATGTGTAAAATGGTAGTTTTTGGGTCAACATAAGTTGGCGAGTGAACCTTATTAGATAAACATTTGATAATGATTTTATGGTTAGTTTATCAATGAAATATTGTGCATAATCATAAAAGAGCAAATGTAAGTAATCAAGCATTGGCAAATAGCAGTTACAATTATAGCATATAATAACACTTGACAGCATACATGAACATACCAATATCATACGATAACTAACATAAATGAACTGTGCGATCAAGACTCAATCAAGCGGAGCCGATCGTATTGCATGAACTGGAAATGTAAATTGAACTGTGCGATCAAGGCTCAATCAAACGGAGCCGATCGTATTGCATGTACTGAAATGTAAAATGAACTGTGCGATCAAGGCTCAATCAAACGGAGCCGATCGTATTGCATGAACTGAAATGTAAAATGAAATGACCGATCAAGGCTCAATCAAACGGAGCCGATCGTTGCGGGCACGCCAGGTTCAACCGCATAATAAAATGGGGAACAGGCTCAAACCTCATAATAAAATGGGGAGCGGCGGCCTCGGCAATTGCATGTACTGAAATAATAATTTGCATCAAATAATAACTACTTAACAGCAACAAACTAAATACACATGTCATGATATGATGTATGCACAATAGTTTAGTTATAATATGTATATAAACAAAGACACATGATACACCCAAAAAACGTGATTAAAACGGGGAATTTGAAAGGTTCACTCACATTGGGTGCGTTGAATTGGAGATGGTGAGATGCGCACGAGTTAGATGAGCGAGTCGACGAGGAATACTAACCTAAATAATAATGAAAAAATATATTAAATGGATGGATGTTATTAAGGATTTTAATGAAATTTTTAGATATATTTTTATGAGTTTATGGCTATTTTCTATCTTTAAAAATGTTATTTTTGAGTATTTTTAATTGATTTTTAAATTAAATTAAATAATTAAATATATAAAAAATATTATTTTTTTTAGTGTTGACCGTTGACCGGTTCGGTCAGCGGTTAATTCTGCGCCGGGTGGGATTCGAACCGGCGACCTTCCGTTCGCGTGCACGTAGCTCTACCAACTGAGCTACGTGACTAACCCGTTATAAACTCGGTTTTAATTATATTTATATACTTATTTGAATTAACCGAAAATTCCTTTATTTGCAAAAACGTTTTAATTCAATTGGACCGGTGCTCGTGACAAGATTCGAACGCGCGACGTGAAGTTCATGTTGCACACAGTCCACCGCTGGACTGTGTGTCTAACCCGGTTATATTCTTGGTTTTTATTATACTTAACAACTATCTGTTTTAAACCCGGTTTAGTTCTGGATCAAAAAGGCATGTTATTACACAAAGCGTGCGCGTAGCAAGGATCGAACTCGGGACGTGTATAGTCGTTGTTTGCACACAGTCCACCGCTGGACTGTGTGTCTAACCCGTTTATAATCCGGATTTTAATTACCCTTATGTCATTACTGAATTCATCTTCTTCATTACGAACACAGACTTTAATCAAACATCCGATTCGTGATTAATCTAGTTAATAAACATAATGTCTAGCTTGAATGTACTAAACCGAACAGTTTGGGGAAAAAGATACCGAACAGGTTGTCTTCCTCAGAGAGTCCGGCGAGAACTTGTCGGCTCTGTTTTTGAACCTTCGGCTGAGAGGATCTATCAACAGATTTAAGGGATTAGATATGAAATTGAACTAGTGAGTATTGATTATCAGTACGTTGGAATGTGCATACCGATAACTAACGAGTTTCCGGCAATTCCAGAAATTTTCCGGCGAACACAGAAAATCCAGCAAAGTCGTCTGTGGTTGATTTTGAGTGATGGGTTAATGTTAGTAAAGTTCTAACAATAGATTGAAATCGTAAAGGAGGAGTATTTTACCGGTTTGTGTTGAATTCGGTTTTCTGGCGACTTTTGCAGAGAATTCCGGCGAACTGTTTTAGGTGCTCAGATGATTTGAAAATGCGACGAAAAGGAATTGGAGTGTTGTTGTGATAGTTCTGAATCGCGAGAATGGACTGAAACTTGAGTTATCCAGGTATTTGATGAACTTTCGGTTTCAAATACCGAAAATGATGAAGCTTTAAGTTCAATCAATTCTGACTTAATTAGAAACCGTCGTGCATCGGTTATAACTGAAATTGTGAGGTAAACAATCGATTTGACGATTGGTTTGCCGATTACCGGTTTTCAGATGGCATCATCGGTTAAATCGAGTTTGTGTATAAGTTCCATTTGTTTTCCTAGAGTTAACAGAAAACACTTTGTGGCGGAGTGGTTTAGGGAATGGACGTTAAGTCGTTGGGCGACTCAGCTGACCCGGGTTCGAGTCCCGGCAGCTTCAAATATTTTTTATTTATCTTATTTTAACTTTTTATCAAATATAATTTTTATAGTTTAGTTTATTTATTAATTATGTATCGTTTTAACTCAAAATAACCATAAATAATTAATGCACTTTCATAACTTGGTACTTGATTACAAAACGGAGCGGGTTTTGGAGACCCGATTTTTACAAATGTTACAGTATCCCCTACTTTTAGGAATTTCGTCCCGAAATTTAAATAGTTGAAGTAGTAGGAAAAAGATGCGGGTATTTTTCATGCATTGAGTTTTCACGTTCCCAAGTAAACTCAGGTCCCCGTTTCGACTCCCAGCGTACCCTAACAATTGGAATGCGACTCCGTCGAAGACGCTTTTCTCCGTAGTCCATGATCTCCACTGGTCTTTCAATAAAATGCATGGATTCATCGATCTGAATATCTTCCAGCGGAATATGGAGGTTCTCATCAGCGAGGCACTTCTTCAAGTTCGACACGTGAAATGTGGGATGAATCCTGTCGAGTTCTTCCGGTAGGTCAAGCTTGTATGCTACAGGACCTACTCTTTCGAGTATCTTGAAAGGTCCTACGTAACGTGGTGCTAGCTTTCCCTTTTGACCAAAACGAACTACTCCCTTCCACTCTGATACTTTTAAAAGCACATGATCACCAATGTTAAACTCCAAGGGCTTCCGTCGTTTATCTGCGTAACTCTTTTGACGACTTTGAGCTGCTAAAAGATTGTTTCGAATTTGATAAATCTTATCTGTGGTTTCTTGGATCAATTCTGGACCAGTAATTTGTGCTTCCCCAATTTCGTGCCAACAAACAGGAGATCGGCACTTTCGACCATATAAGGCTTCAAAAGGTGCCATGCCGATGCTCGAATGATAGCTGTTGTTGTACGAAAATTCAACTAACGGTAGGTGGGCGTCCCAATTTCCCTTGAAGTCTATGACACATGCTCTAAGCATATCCTCAAGAGTTTGAATGGTGCGCTCAGACTGTCCATCAGTTTGAGGGTGATAGGCGGTACTGAGATCTAATCGAGTGCCCATAGCGGATTGTACTACTTGCCATGTTCGTGAGGTGAAACGACCATCACGATCAGAATTAATACTTAATGGTACCCCATGTCGGCTTACGATTTCGTTGATATAAATACGAGCAAGCTTTTCGTTCTTGAAATCTTCTTGAATAGGAATAAAGTGAGCTGATTTTGTTAGTCGGTCTATAATCACCCATATAGTGTCATACCCACCAGAAGTGCGAGGTAACCCGGTAATGAAATCCATGGTTATATTTTCCCACTTCCATACAGGTATTTCCGGTTGGACTAGAAGTCCTGAGGGTCTTTGGTGTTCAGCCTTCACCTTAGAACATGTGAGACACTTGGAAACAAAAAATGGCAATATCTTTCTTCATTCCAGGCCACCAATAGGTGTACCGTAGGTCTTGATACATCTTATCAGCCCTGGGTGTATAGAATATCGCGTTTTGTGAGCTTCATACATGAGTGTTTCACGAAGATTGTTGTGGTTAGGAATCCAGATACGATCTAGGTAATACAAAATACCGTCCGATTTAGTTTCAAGTTTTAGCTCGGCTCCACAGGACATCTCTTTTCGCACATCTTCTTCTGTTATCGAAACGTGTTGAGCTTCTCGAATTTGATCTTTAATATCGGTTATAATTTGCGAACATAGAAGATGAATGGAGTTCGCATAACCCTTTCGACTAAGTGCATCAGCCACCACATTTGCTTTACCAGGGTGGTATCTAATTTCACAGTCGTAATCATTTAGGAGTTCGACCCATCTTCGTTGCCTCATATTTAACTCTTTTTGATTGAAGATATGTTGAAGACTCTTGTGGTCAGTGTATATTTCACACTTAGTACCATAGAGATAATGTCTCCATATCTTAAGAGCGAATACAACGGCTCCAAGTTCTAGGTCATGAGTGGTGTAGTTTTTTCATGTGTCTTGAGTTGTCTCGAGGCATAAGCTATGACTTTTCCTCTTTGCATGAGAACGCAACCTAATCCTTGCCCTGACGCGTCGCAATAGACTACAAAATCATCACAACCTTCAGGAAGAGTGAGGATTGGTGCATCACAAAGTTTTTGTTTAAGAGTTTGAAAAGCTTCTTCTTGCTTGGGTCCCCATACGAATGGTTTTCCCTTATGGGTTAAAGCCGTGAGTGGCACAGCAATGCGAGAGAAGTTTGAAATGAACCGACGATAATAGCCAGCAAGTCCAAGAAAAGACCTTACTTCAATTGGTGTACGTGGAGCTTGCCATTCTTGAACTGCTTTGATCTTTGAAGGGTCAACATGTATTCCTTTGTCATTGACTACATGCCCGAGGAATTGCACATCTTTTAACCAGAATTCACATTTAGAGAACTTGGCATAAAGCTTTTCCTTTTCTAGAAGTGCAAGAACGAGTCGAAGATGACGCTCATGATCAGCTTTAGATTTTGAATAAATAAGAATATCGTCGATGAAGACTATAACGAATCGATCAAGGTAAGGTTTGCAGACTCTGTTCATTAGGTCCATGAAGACAGCTGGTGCGTTGGTTAATCCAAACGGCATAACCATGAATTCATAGTGGCCATAACGAGTTCGAAAAGCAGTCTTAGGGACGTCTTCTTCATGCACTCTAAGCTGATGATAGCCAGATCGAAGATCGATTTTTGAAAAGCAACTGGCACCTTGTAGTTGGTCAAGAAGATCATCTATGCGAGGTAAAGGATAGCGATTTTTGATGGTTAACTTGTTGAGCTCTCTGTAGTCGATGCACATACCAAAAGATCCATCTTTCTTCTTTACAAAAAGGACAGGTGCACCCCAAGGCGACGAGCTGGGACGTATGAATCCCTTGTCAGTCAACTCTTGCAATTGACTGGCTAGCTCTTGCATTTCAGAGGGGGCTAACCTATATGGAGATTTCGCAACTGGTGTAGCACCAGGTATAAGATCAATACGGAATTCGACATCTCTGATTGGAGGAAGTCCTGAAATGTCGTCAGGAAAAACTTGTGGAAAATCTTTTACTACCGGAATATCTTCAAGTTTCTTCTCTGTGGTCCCCTTCTTGATGATATGGGCTAAAAACGCGACATAATTCTTGCGAATGTACTTTTGAGCTTGAAGACAAGACATTAAGTTGAGCCCTTTCGACGAGGTTTCTCCAATGATTCGAAGAGTCTGACCGTTTGAAAGAGGAATACGAATAAATTTTTCACGACATACAACTTCCGCATGATGTTGACTGAGCCAATCCATACCGATTATGATGTCGAAACTTCCCAGCTTCATAGGAATAAGGTCGACTGAGAAATCGTGGTCGTTTAAGGTGAGTGTACAGTTGCGTAAAATAGAGTCTAATGAAACTGGTTTTTCGTCCGCAACTTCCACCGTTATGGATTCCGCGAGTTTAACCCGATTTTTGCTTAAGATAGGTTCAAATTCTAATGACACGAAACTTCTATCCGCACCAGTATCAAATAACATAGAGGCATATCTACCATTTATAAGAAACGTACCGTTGACCACATTGCCGTCAGCTCTGGCCTGGTTCGCGTTAATATTGAAAGCTCTTCCTCTAGCAGGTGGAGGAGCTTGGTTCGCTTGATTCACAGGGTTGGCTTGGGCCTGAGCATGAATAATATTAACCAGCCTTGGACATGTGTTTCTGAAATGACTTGGGTCGCTGCAATTGAAACAAGCCCGCATAGGTTGGCCCATATGGTAATTGGGTTGATAGTATGTTTGGGCTAAATGTTGGGTGGGTGGAAATGGTAGTTGTTGTTGTGCTTGACCCATTAACTGTTGGTGGGTTTGGGTTAAAGGTTGGTGGCGGTTTGTTCGTTGAAGCGTGCGGCAGTTTTGAACAGTATGACCTGCGCGACCGCAGCCGGTGCAGTATTGGCAAGGATAATCAGGGGAGTGGTGATACTGACAACGATTACATTTTGGTAATGGGCCTGTGTAGGGTCTTTTGTATGGTGCGGGTGAAGGAGTGACTTGAGTGATGGGTGCAACAGGAATAGGGGTGTTGGTTTGGGTGACTGCAAAATTCCTGGTGTTACGCTTCCTCTTGTTAGCAAACTTAGAGGAAGGAATGGGGTGGTTTGAGGTTTGTCCCTCAACAGGGGCTTTCTTCTTCTCTTCTTTGAACTTCCCATTGCGAATTCGGTTTTCGGTCAGTTCAGTTGCCAACTCCATGGCAGCTTCGAGTGTTACCGGTGAAACGCTGAGAACCGAATCTTGAATTTTCGAGGGAAGTCCTCGAATATAATGTTCGATCAGACGATAGGTTGGAGTGAATAAGTTTGGAACCATTTGGTTCAACTCCAAGAACCTCTTGTTGTAAGTAGAGTGATCACCCTCTTTTTGCTTTAAGGCATGAAATTCATCCTCCAATTTCTTAATTTCACTTCTAGGACAGAAACGCCTAGTCATGATTTCCCTTAACTCCTCCCAAGTTAAGGCCATCGCATCTTCAGTTCCCCTCTTTCCTTTCTCAGTATTCCACCAAGTGAGAGCTACACCAAGTAATCTCCCGGTGGCGTAACGAACCTTGCGATCCTCTGGACAATCGCAGTTTAAGAAAACGTTTTCCATCTCCTCGAACCAATGTAGGAGAGCAGTGACTCCCTCAGTCCCTTCGAATTTTGGAGGATCACAGGACTTAAAATGTTTGTAAGAGCATTTGATGGTAGGAGGGTTGTCGATGTTCTGGTCCTATTGTTGAGGAGGGTTAGTAGGATTTGCAGCAAGGGCTTGTTGTACTTGTACCACGATGTCAGGCAATATCGTGGCCATTTGATTCGCGATATGCGTGGCCAAACGTTCCTGAGTCTTCCCCGATTTTTTTCCCCTTCGATGCTGTCCAGATGACATCTACAGGATCATAAAATGAGAAGATTGTGAGTTCATGGTGTCTTTTTAGGTGTCATGTGTCTTTAAGAAAATGAAAATAACATAAATATCAATAATGCAACTACATCCATAGGATGTCTTGGGTTCGCTCATGTTAGGCCTCAAATGTCCCCCATACCTTCACCTACATAGTCATGTGGGCCCCCATGGCTATTGGCTTGGTAGGATTCACATTAGTATTGGCAATTTAACACTTGCATCCCCCGAATGCAAACCACAAAATATGTTCATGAGATGTTTGGTCGGAACGTGTCCAGGTGTAGACACAATGACAACTCAAAGTGGGATTAGCTCACACGACGTTTGGTATAGCATGCTTTGGCCTAATAGGTACATCGTACTCTCATCGTTAGTCCCCAGGTAGGCAAACTGGTCCTTATATTTGGATTTATACGAATACCAGCCTAGACAGGACGTTCCGACTACCGGTACTAGTACCCTTCCAGTTACTACATGCCCGTCATGAGAACTCACTTTGATGAGATTTGAAAACACGAAAATCATTGTAAAATCAATCATGATGTGGTGTGTGCTTTCATTGATGTGATATGTTATGATCATACGATTTCATGATAGGCATTATTTGATAATACATACTTATGAACATGCTTGTACAATATTAAACGTAACATTTAACATAAAACATATAAACATCATGAAATTTGGCATATAACACACAAAATTCTTATAAATTTCTAATCGACTATAGTATAGGCTCTAAGGGTCTAATAACCTATCCTATATCCCTATAGTCATGGCTCTGATACCAATCTGT
Source organism: Scalesia atractyloides (assembly GCA_947069175.1). NCBI lineage: Eukaryota > Viridiplantae > Streptophyta > Magnoliopsida > Asterales > Asteraceae > Scalesia > Scalesia atractyloides. Next base: position 15,648,785 of record CAMTDV010000002.1, read on the forward strand.
CACACCCCGACCCGCAGCGGAAATAAGAGTCGGGGCATAATTGGGTTATCACCAAAGCACATGACATTTACTATTATGTTTCATAATTAATGAAGTCAAAGTTACATTTTCAAACATCCAAACATGTTCATTCAATACAAAGGAAATAATCAAAAGGTAACAATCCCAAAACTAAATCGATTTATTCTTCTAATCCAGGTCCTATGTGTTCCTAGCTGCTGCTGGTTCACCTGTATCATGTGTAAAATGGTAGTTTTTGGGTCAACATAAGTTGGCGAGTGAACCTTATTAGATAAACATTTGATAATGATTTTATGGTTAGTTTATCAATGAAATATTGTGCATAATCATAAAAGAGCAAATGTAAGTAATCAAGCATTGGCAAATAGCAGTTACAATTATAGCATATAATAACACTTGACAACATACATGAACATACCAATATCATACGATAACTAACATAAATGAACTGTGCGATCAAGGCTCAATCAAGCGGAGCCGATCGTATTGCATGAACTGGAAATGTAAATTGAACTGTGCAATCAAGGCTCAATCAAACGGAGCCGATCGTATTGCATGTACTGAAATGTAAAATGAACTGTGCGATCAAGGCTCAATCAAACGGAGCCGATCGTATTGCATGAACTGAAATGTAAAATGAAATGACCGATCAAGGCTCAATCAAACGGAGCCGATCGTTGCGGGCACGCCAGGTTCAACCGCATAATAAAATGGGGAACAGGCTCAAACCTCATAATAAAATGGGGAGCGGCGGCCTCGGCAATTGCATTTACTGAAATAATAATTTGCATCAATAATAACTACTTAACAGCAACAAACTAAATACACATGTCATGATATGATGTATGCACAATAGTTTAGTTATAATATGTATATAAACAAAGACACATGATACACCCAAAAAACGTGATTAAAACGGGGAATTTGAAAGGTTCACTCACATTGGGTGCGTTGAATTGGAGATGGTGAGATGCGCACGATTTAGATGAGCGAGTCGACGAGGAATACTAACCTAAATAATAATGGAAAAATATATTAAATGGATGGATGTTATTAAGGATTTTAATGAAATTTTTAGATATATTTTTATGAGTTTATGGCTATTTTCTATCTTTAAAAATGTTATTTTTAAGTATCTTTAATTGATTTTTAAATTAAATTAAATAAGTAAATATATAAAAAAATATTATTTTTTTTAGTGTTGACCGTTGACCGGTTCGGTCAGCGGTTAATTCTGCGCCGGGTGGGATTCGAACCGGCGACCTTCCGTTCGCGTGCACGTAGCTCTACCAACTGAGCTACGTGACTAACCCGTTATAAACTCGGTTTTAATTATATTTATATACTTATTTGAATTAACCGAAAATTCCTTTATTTGCAAAAACGTTTTAATTCAATTGGACCGGTGCTCGTGACAAGATTCGAACGCACGACGTGAAGTTCATGTTGCACACAGTCCACCGCTGGACTGTGTGTCTAACCCGGTTATATTCTTGGTTTTTATTATACTTAACAACTATCTGTTTTAAACCCGGTTTAGTTCTGGATCAAAAAGGCATGTTATTACACAAAGCGTGCGCGTAGCAAGGATCGAACTCGGGACGTGTATAGTCGTTGTTTGCACACAGTCCACCGCTGGACTGTGTGTCTAACCCGTTTATAATCCGGATTTTAATTACCCTTATGTCATTACTGAATTCATCTTCTTCATTACGAACACAGACTTTAATCAAACATCCGATTCGTGATTAATCTAGTTAATAAACATGATGTCTAGCTTGAATGTACTAAACCGAACAGTTTGGGGAAAAAGATACCGAACAGGTTGTCTTCCTCAGAGAGTCCGGCGAGAACTTGTCGGCTCTGTTTTTGAACCTTCGGCTGAGAGGATCTATCAACAGATTTAAGGGATTAGATATGAAATTGAACTAGTGAGTATTGATTATCAGTACGTTGGAATGTGCATACCGATAACTAACGAGTTTCCGGCAATTCCAGAAATTTTCCGGCGAACACAGAAAATCCAGCAAAGTCGTCTGTGGTTGATTTTGAGTGATGGGTTAATGTTAGTAAAGTTCTAACAATAGATTGAAATCGTAAAGGAGGAGTATTTTACCGGTTTGTGTTGAATTCGGTTTTCCGGCGACTTTTGCAGAGAATTCCGGCGAACTGTTTTAGGTGCTCAGATGATTTGAAAATGCGACGAAAAGGAATTGGAGTGTTGTTGTGATAGTTCTGAATCGCGAGAATGGACTGAAACTTGAGTTATCCAGGGATTTGATGAACTTTCGGTTTCAAATACCGAAAATGATGAAGCTTTAAGTTCAATCAATTCTGACTTAATTAGAAACCGTCGTGCATCGGTTATAACTGAAATTGTGAGATAAACAATCGATTTGACGATTGGTTTGCCGATTACCGGTTTTCAGATGGCATCATCGGTTAAATCGAGTTTGTGTATAAGTTCCATTTGTTTTCCTAGAGTTAACAGAAAACACTTTGTGGCGGAGTGGTTTAGGGAATGGACGTTAAGTCGTTGGGCGACTCAGCTGACCCGGGTTCGAGTCCCGGCAGCTTCAAATATTTTTTATTTATCTTATTTTAACTTTTTATCAAATATAATTTTTATAGTTTAGTTTATTTATTAATTATGTATCGTTTTAACTCAAAATAACCATAAATAATTAATGCACTTTCATAACTTGGTACTTGATTACAAAACGGAGCGGGTTTTGGAGACCCGATTTTTACAAATGTTACAGTTGGGATGTACATTTATCTTTGGTCGAATTCTTGTACAACAACTACGATTCTAGTATTAAAGGGCACCTTTTGAAGCTCTTTATGGTCACAAATGTCGTTCTCCTATTTGTTGGCACGAGATCAGCGAGGCATAAATCACCGGTCCTGAGCTCATACAAGAGATAACGGATAAAATCTTACAAATTCGCGAGAACTTACTTGTCGCAAGAATCCATCAAAAGAGTTATACCAACAAACGACGAAAGCCTTTGGAATTTAATATTGGTGATCTCGTACTCCTTAAGGCATCTTCTTGGAAATGAGTAGTACGTTTTGGTAAGAAATGAAAACTTGCTACTTGTTATGTAGGTCCTTTCAAGATTCTTGAAAAGATTGGTAAAGTGGCTTACTGACTTGACCTATCACAAGAACTTAGCAATGTCCATCCGAATTTCCATGTTTCAAATCTCAAGAAGCGCCTAGCTGACGAAGGAATTCAAATTTCACTTGACGACATACACACCGACAAGACTTTGCACTTTATCGAAAAGCTTGTTGAAATCATGGATCATGAAGTCAAACAGCTCAGACGTGGTCGCACTTCTATTTTCAAGGTACGTTAGGAAGGAAAGCGAGGTGCCGAATTTACTTGCAAACGAGAAGACGAAATAAAGATCAAGTACCCGCATCTTTTCTTAGAGTTTATCTCTTAAATAAATTTCAGGACGAAAATTTCCTAAAGCGGGGGAGACTGTAACGTTCCGTATTTTTCATTCTTTTTTGTTTATCATGTAATTTGTATTTTCATTTCAATCGTTTGTAATTTGAGACTTGATCACAATGGAAATTATATTTTGTATTATTTTTGCTTAATTATACTTGTACAATACGTAAACATTCGCAAATACACATTTTTATTCAAAATTCAGCCATCCATCGAGGTTATATTACCTTTGGGATATTATTCATACGTGTTATTATCATATACATGCTTATATACACCTTAAAACACTAAAAATATACTTAACTATGTATTTTAAGTATCAAAATAACAAACAAATCAAGTGCAATTTTTAATTCTATATATAATCTTATTAGTTCACAAAACAGGATGTTACAGTAAGGAAACAAAGAACTATGCATTTAACATGTTAAAAATGGAACTTCACATGTTAAAAATTAATTTTTAAATTTTCTTTCGCAGCTTTTGCATATGTTTAATGCATAAGTTTTTTTAATATTTTTTTCTTAAAACAACAAATAAAGTTTCAAATTTTTTTAAAAAGAAATTTTTTTTAATGGAATAGTTTTATACATCTTTATATGCAAAAACTTTAGATTTAAAAAAAAATATATATAACTATTAGCATTTTAAAACTATTTTTTAGGATATTTTTAAAATGTTATATATATTGTTTCCTGGTTTCCTATCTTTTTAAAGTTACTTATTGAATCTAACACTCAAAAAAATATTATACAATTTTAAAAGATGTAACAAAAGTTAACTTTAAAATAACAAAAAAAAACTTAATGTTTCCTTTTTTAGGTTTGTCCGTATCCTAATATTTTAAAGATATTTTTACATGGTTAGCTACTAAAACTAATGAGGGTCGGTTAAGTTTAATTGATGAAGTGTTTGTAGCTAAAATGAAACTTTCTTTAAAGGTGTATGGTTAGAGTCTTGGAAGAAACTTATCCTTTAAAAAGAAAAAAAAAACTATAACTAATGAATCATTAATCCCTTTATCTTCTAAAAGTCATTCTAACGAACATAATTAGAGAGATCCAAAACGAGATAAAAGAACTAGGGAGTTCTCAAGATGTATCTTTGGGTGTGGCATAAAATTTAGCCGTTAAAAAAAGATGTATTTATGATAAATATTTATGTGTTTTACCGACAAAACATTTTTTCGCGAAACTGTTCTTGCCTGAAAACTAAGAAATCTCCTCTTCAAATGGATAGTTAAAAAAAGAAATGATAAACCTTTGTAAGTTTGAAGCTTCAAATCTCTTTTACCTTTGATACATTTAGCACATTTAGCTCTCTAACGTGAGAAGCTATCTACTTCTTAACCAAAGTTTAACGGGTCATCCATAGCAATTATTCAGCTCCAGGGAGACAGGGTTTTGTCTTTGGTAAATTAGGGTTTGCAATTCAAAAAAAAGAGTTGGCGGCGCAGCTTGTTGCCCGTCTACCTTCTGTTTTGACGTAACTTGGCAAGTATGATTGAAATTAGAAATAAAAATAAATTAGAAAAAAAATATAAAATCAATAGCTTCCTCACTAACAGGCCTTTTTTTTGCTAGTTACCAAAAATCCCATGTAATAATTTGATTGCTATCTGATCTGTTTATGGTGAACTATAAATTATGAGTCCAATTTTATCGATTTTAACCTTGACTTTATGATTCATACACAGAAAATTATTGATTTTGTAACTTAATACATACTAGCAAGTTGATAACACTGAATTATATCTACGATCGAATATCAGATGTTAATATATAACACTAAAACTCTATGTTAGAAAAACATAAACAAAAAAAATACGTACCTCTATTAAATATAAATAAACTGTTCTATATATATACACAAACATACTAAGCACAAGCAAAACCCTAATCACATCACTAAGTAACAGTAGGCCACATCTTCAAGTCATTCTCATATGGTGTCAAGTTCAAATCCAAACACAATCCTCTCGTCCCACTCTGCTCCTTCACCACCACCTGAACGGTTTTTCCAGTGGCCTCATCGCGGTGTCGCCTCATATGACCACCCAACGCTTGGCCAAGGGCGAACTCCTGCCCACAAACGGAGCACTCGTGTGTCTTGGCCTTCGGAGGCGATTGGCCAAGGAAATCGTTGAGTTTCGGTCGTTTGTGACTAGCACGATGGCCGCCTAGTGCTTGGAACGACTGAAACGGTTTGTTGCACGTCTTGCAGTGGAACAACCGGCCAGGTTCGGGTAATGAACCCGATTTTCCTACACGAGAGAGGAGCATTAGACAGTTAGCCATGGCCATTTGCTCGATTTTTCTATCATCTTCTAGGAGTCTCTTCACCGTCATTGATTTGGATTGAGTAAGTTTCCTTAAAATATGTTGTGCAAAGGATGTTTTTCTTTTTTTTGCTAGTGTTTCGGTGTATTTATATATAAGTTTGGATAACGTTTACATGTTGGAAGTATGCGTGTGAGAGTGTCTTGTTGGTTAAGGAAAAGTAGCAGGAAAGTATGCGTGTAAGCGCGTAAGTTGTGATGAGGCAATGATACTGTAATTGCTAGTTTTGATAATTGATTATTTATATTTATTTTAAAAATAAAACGAATTTAATTAGTTAGTAGGATTAAAGTGGTTCATATTTTATTAATGTTGTTTAACAACTTTATCTTTTTCGACCGTTACCTCACACATCCACCATCTTAATTATTTTACTCCAATTATTAATATGGATCACAGTTTTAAAGTTAAATCGGTTTACAAACCTATATGTAAGGTTTTGTTGATGGTAATTGATTATTACTAGTTCTCACGTGTTGTTGCGAGGGTGTAAAATCATGCCATATAACACCAAGGCCACACTACCGTTAGACTCAGTGACATCAATACTAAAGTTGCGGTGTGTTAATACAAAGAATGACCGAAACGTAAATATAGAAAATAATAACTAAGCTGATATAGGACCCGTGCGTTATGACGAACATGTTAAATGGGAAAAAAATAGACACAAAAACTTGAACCATACATGCACGTTGCACCGTGTTAACGCAAAACGATCATAACGAAACGTAAAATAAAAATTTGCAAAAGATAAAAACTATAAGGACCAAAGTTGAAAGTAAAAAAGTCGTTAAGTTAAATTGTAAACAATGAAAAGTTTTGGATTAAAGTAAAAAAACCCAAAGTTTATGAGGTTAACATTGCCCCTCATGTGAGGGGCACATGACTAGTTTTTAACCAAGTAAATGAATGAGATTAGTAATAGAAGCCAAAATGGGTAGAAAAAAAGACGTTGGGAGGGCTTAGGTGTCAAAAAAGTTCATTTTTAAGCTGATAGAGTTATCATGACACAACCACATGAGCCAAAATCGTAATATACTAAAAAAATTAAATAACATATCTTTGAAATCAGTGTACAAACCTATATATAAGGTTTTGTTGATGGTAATTGTATGTTGATGATATCATGATAAACTAAACTTTGAGCTTGGAAAGTGACGTGACATATGAATCAAGTATATGATTATAATAAGATTAGGTCACTAAATTCGATTAGGAAATTAATTATTAATAAATGAAGGTTTAGTTGAAAATGGATAGCTCCTTATCGTGTTAACTTTGGAGAAACTTCGTGAGTGACGCCCACGTATGTGTGGGTCACGGGGCTAGTGTAGTTAGTGAAGGTGTCAAGTTTGAACTCAAATGTGAACTATTGTGCTTTTTTTTTTGTGAACTTTCCGTGTACACTATCTACACTTTTTTGTTCGGATCTTATATTTTCATAAACTTTAAAAGGTTAATATCCAGTTACTAGAAACGTACGTTGTTGATTTTACTTCCAGCTCCTCCAAACAAAACCCCTGTTCTCTTTTACTTCCAGATTTTTGTACTTTTTTTTTCTTATTTTTATGAATCACATCACAATTTGATTTTTTTATTTTATTATAATTATTAACTTTTAGCATATTTTGTTTTTCGTACATGAATAGTGATGTACAACTGATCAAAATACAACGCATATATCATTAAAATTACCCCACGGTTTTTTAAGTGACGCGATTTAGCATTTTTATAGTATTAACATTATAATATAATGGTACTACAATGTCCAATATACCATTGCGGCATACATATTTTATCTACAATTCGGCATAGAGTTTTATTCCGAGTAAAGTATAGTTGATTTTTTTTTGTTTATAGAATGACACTGTTTACTCTTTTTGTTATTTTAGAATATAGTACAACTTTTAATAAAATGTCGAATATAACGTTGCTACCTACTTCTTTTTATCTAAGATTTAATAAAAAATTATTCAAACAGTATACTGATTTTTTATTCTTTACCATGACAAATTGAACCATCCGAATAGCACCGGTACCAATACCTTATTCGTTTTAAGGCTTTGTTGACGTGGCGGTATAAAGGAGTTGGATTCGCAATAGAATAATCTATTGGTACCGTGATGAATCAAACCTAAATCGGCCGAACATCGGTATAAGTGTTCATTTTTATCGTTTTCGATCAATGTAAAACACTTTCTGATATCCATTTTTGTATATCTCTTTAAGTTGTTATACTATACTTAGTTGCTGATACTCTACGGATATAACGAAACGAACCGATATCGACTGAAAGCCAACTAGTGTTTATTAATTATCAAGCATATGTATATTTTCTTCCGTTTATATAGATAAAATGCAATGCAAAATTTACTCAATTGTAGTTCATACAATCTGGACCAGGCAGGCAGGCACGATATGCTATATATTTATTTATTTTACCTGATCTTTTACCTATCAAATATAACACTTTTAAAACTCATCACTTAAAGAAACATAGGATGTGCTACTTTTTAACAAACCAAAAGTAGAATTAGTGATGTTGGATATGGTACGAACAATATCTAGTTATGTAATATTAAAATAAAATATGGAATCCTTTCAAGTGACTTTTTCCCGCATTGTTGCTAAAAAGTCACTATTTCTAGAGATGTTTCTGATCATTATGTTGGGCGTCCGTTTGTCAAACTGACAATTGATGCATTTGAATTTTAGCAATACATTTGTGGAAGTGGCAAGAAGGAAAGCTCCAAAACGGGTGTTGAAAAGATAGATATCTCAATTCCATATTATATGGAGCAACAGTCTCCGACCCAATGGATCATAAGCCAAGATCTTTAAAGTAGGGCCCGCTTATAGCAAGTGCCGGGTAAGCGATCGTTTTGGGCCTAAATTGAAAAAGGGTCTAAAAAAATTTATAATTTTTTATTTCTATATACACTTCAAAAAATCTATATCCTTTAAAAAAAACACTTATAGGGTCTGGATTTATAAACCAAAAACCTTAAAGCCATATTGTTTAGAAGCGCGACTGTTTCGAAGCTCAACTGTCTTTAACAATCAATTCAGAAGCCTATCTGTTTTAGCGTGTAATAGATTAATGACTTGGCCCAAATCAATAAACAGACATAACTGATTAATATGAAAGGGGCCTAAATTTTTTATCTCGTACAGGACCAATTTTTTTTTTTTATGATTTTCGAAGACTGCCCTGCATTAAACACACAGTTTAATAAGGGCAATGCTGAAGATAACTGTGATGTATGCCAAGAGGCGTGAGTGACATGAACGTCTAATGAAGTGAAGAAGAGTCGAGGATTGTTAAACAATTTACACTTTATGCAACAACATAAGAAATGAAATAGAGAAACATATCATGGTTTTCGAAAGTAGAAGGAAGACATATACCAAGGAGAAAAAGAGGGGAATAGAAAGCGGGTTTTAATTTATTTATTCTTTTGCCAAAATTTTATAAATTTAGTGGTCAAACAACGCCTAATTAAGTATAATCCCATTAGGAAAGATTGTGATCAGTGTTTTCATTTTGATTTTTTTGGTGCTTTTATCTTTTGTTTTTCTTTTGTATTTTCTTTTATACTTTACCCCTTAACTTTTTGTATTGACACTCACAATCCTTTAACCTTTAAAAGTCTTTGTAATCAAGTTGTACGTGTTTATATTTATGTATGAGTCAGTATAAATTCAAGTTGATTTACGTTTTGAGCATATTTCTTTCGATTGCTATACTAAACCAAAATAGATATCGACCGAAACCCCATTGCATAGCACGGGTAATCTTACTAGTTTTTATACATATAAAAGGCTGGATTTTAAACCCTTATTGATGCATTATTTTTTATGGACAAATTAAACCTGACTATTTACTAAAAACCAACCTATATTGCTTAAATATATTTTGGCGGGACAAATAGAGTCTAATTGACATCAACAAATCGAACTATTTAAAGATATAGTGCATGTTGGTTAGTGCTGCTCAGGAGCCGAACCAAGCGGACCTTTGCTCGTGCTTGGCTCGTTTACGACCGAGCGAAATCCGAACGAGCATATTTGTGCACGCAATTTTTTGAGCGAGCGACGAGTGATTTGGACAGCCATAGATTTAGAATGTTTCCGTTGATGTCTCTGCCATTGGGTCATGACTAAGGTCCAATTGTCCGAGGATGATACTAAGACTGAGGTTGGACTGTCTGAGGATGAGGCTCTGGTTGAGATAGGTGAGGCAATATACAACAAAGAACAATTGTCACATTATGACGTATGATGAGAGCTAGAGAAGATAGACGACTGATGAGAGAAAGAAGTCAAATACGGTCGCTTCACGACTTAGAGTTTTAATTTTAAATTTAGTATTAAACTTTTTATTGGTTTGATTAGGCTAGTGTAACACCCCAAAATATTAATACGAAATTTTGTGTTAATATGATATTTTGGCATAAGATATTTAAGTAGGAATATTTAGCCTAGTTAATATGTGTTACCAAATTATGAAATAAGTATGTTATGGATTACTAAATAACACACAAAACCTTAGGGACTAAAATGGAACACGATTGAAAATTGCAAGTATAAAAAGCTAAAATAAAATTAAAACACACACATAAAGTGTGTGTGTGTGTGGAACGAGATTCAGAGAAAGAGAGACGTTGAAAATTTGAACGCGAAAACCCAAGTGATTTCTTGCATGTTTGAGGATTTAGATCATACCCAAACCTAAGATATGTTGTAATTCTACATTTGATGAATTTTCTATGAAGAGAAACTTGAATGTGTAATCTTGATTTGAATATTGTTGATAGTATGATGAAAGTGATGATGTATTCATGCTTATGATCATCATGCTTGCTTGTATGTGTGAAATGCTTGCTTAATTTAGAGGTTTGAATATGTGTTCATATGTTTCTAGAAATGGGTTTTTAACATAAAAGATGAACCTATGATTATTTGGTCAAAATGATAAATTAGCTTATGATAACTGGAAGTTTATGTTAACTTGATACTAATGAGTGTATGAACTTGATAAGTTGATATAAACACAATAATTTTAGTTGGTAATTTAAGCTAAATAGATAGCTTAATAATGATGCCCACCAAGTGTTTGATAAAATGCCTAAATGAGTTTTTATCGGAGTAAAATCATGTTACAACCATGTTTTAAAATTCGTAGTAAATTACTCGATGACCCAATAAGGTCGAGGCTTATACGGTTGGAAAGGTCATCAATACGAATTTAGTTCACTTTTAGAAATGAAGAACTGATTCAGATGTTAAACGAGTCAAAATTCACGATTTCTACAGCTATGCAGTTTTCTCAGTAAAACCATTTTACTTTGTTGTCCTGATCTTTGGAAAATCGTATAAAATCATAGAAAAATCGTACCATATATGCTTGGAAAGGTATTCGAGTCCTCGACAATCCATCTATGAACATGAAAAATTGATTTAAATGTTAAAGATGTCTAAATGTGTCGTGAATAGCTGCTGCACAAAAGTGCAGCACTGAAAATGTGGTTTCTATAAAAGTTTAATTAATAACGGATAATAGGCCCCGGTTGGACTAGGTATGAATATGACTTTTGATGAATAATTCACACTTAGTAGGGTGTGGTTAAGAGTCTAAGGTACTTGCATATAAAATAATGCAAGTCGTTGCAAGTGCAAAAAAAGGGGATTGAAGATGCATATATACGTCAATTGTCAGTTTGACTTCTAAAAGTTAAACGGACCTATAATAGAATGAATGATAAATGTCGTATAAGATCCATAAGGTGCAATGGTCATCATGTTAGATGACTAATCTAATCATCTTGTGCACATGCTGTTATAGTTTGACTCTTGACAAGCTAGGTGGAAGCTGTCACACCCCAACCGGTGGCGGAAATATCGACGCGGGACGTAATAGATTGTTCAAAAGCATCATAACACTAGATTGCAATAATAATTAAAATTCAAAATTTCAATTCCATATATTTGAATAGTACAATACATTGTTTGGAAAGGAAAATACGACAATTTGCAAGTTTTAAGACTAAAACATAAATAAATGCATAAATAACTTTGGTGAGTATCTAATCCAGCCTAAGTGGTTTTCTTGTAAACGCATCATCAAACATTTCATGCAACATGTATAAAATATACATCAACAAAAATTATGTCGGTGGGCATACTAGTTTGTCTACATAGCATAAGTATGAATCAAGTCTTAAATCCACATGTTTAACGTTATACGAATCATGTAATAATACTAGTATGCAATGGCTAAAATCAACCCAACGTTTTCACTAGCGTAACCTTATCACCCTAGTGAATAAGACCGTAAAGATTGAATGCTTAACAATGACCCAACAAACAGGGCGATGTGCTAATCCTATAGGGTTATACATTTTAAGGGAGACTTTTTAAAGTTAATGATAGATAACACGCATAAGGTTTGTCCTAGTATGTATAAACAAGTAGCATAACAAGTAAGCATGTTTAAGGATTTAGTGTTTGCACAAGATTGATTGTATGTGTGATTGTGATTTTAATACAGATACATGTTGCACCCCAAATAGTGTTTTTAAAGCGTAAAATAGGTCAAGTATGAACTCACGATTTGCGAAGATATTCTATAAAAGTGAGTAAGCGGTTTTGAAGGATGGAACACCGAAGTTACCTTAAAAAGGTAAAAAAGGTGTATGAGTGATGTATAAGAATTAATACATCTTTTAAACGTCATACATTCCCCATTTATGCGAGAACTCGTTGTATTTTCATTGATTTTGGTACTCATTTGAGTTGTTTGTGAAAATACATATCCGGGCTTCGGCCTGGTGCTGAAACGGAGGCTTTTGGAGCAAAATGGAGAAAAAAATGGAACTTTCCAGCAGACTGCCAGATACTGCATGACCATACCAACACTTGGCACAACCGTGCCAAGCCTTCGACAATCGGCACTCTCATCAGCACTCTCAACTATCAGCGCAAACCAGGAAAATCCAAGACTGGCACGACCGTGCCAACCCCTAGCACGACCGTACGTGACCCAAGTCAGTATCTATCAGTTCATTCCCGAGGTCGAAACAGCCATCGTTGGATACGTCATCGACACGCACGACTGTGCCATATGTTGGCATTGTCCTGCCACCTCGGGGAAGTTTGAGCAGCATCTTTCCGGAAATGGTAGCAAACATGATTGACAGACGAAAAAGCGCCTCTGACACTTACCAAGCACGACCATGCCAACAGGTGGCATGGTCGTGCCAACCCACCAGTAGCATAAATACGAGTGTCAAGCTTATTTGGAAGGGAGTTGGAGCATTTTTGTGAAGTTTTCTCTCAAGATTCTGGTCTTGGAAGCTTGTTAGAGCCAAGAAGGAGCCTTGAAGAAGATTGAATCACTTGAAGACCATCTCATTTACCATTTAATCTTGTCTTTAAACATTGGTTAGCCTACTTGTTACTTATGAACAATTTGAGTTATTTTGCACTTGATTTGGTAGTTATGAGCCTTATGGACTGTGTTGCTTAAACTTTGTTGAAGTTAATGAGTATGTGATAACATGGAAATAGATGTGGTGATTGCTTTTTTGTTAATCTTCATGGTGATGTTTAATCTTGTTATTTGAGTTCATGTTCATGTTTAAAGTCCTTGTTCTTGAATGTTTGGTCATAAGTATTTACATGTTGTGTTGGAAAGCCCATGTTGAGATTATGATTGTTGAATCTTGTTAACTTGCTAGTATGATTCATAGCATGAAACTAGGAATGGTAATTTCTAACATGATTAAAATGGTGATTTGAACATGTGTATGGATTCTTGCATTTATATTTGGAAAGATCATATGAATGTTTATATGAATTCTATAGTTTGTGCTTATGTTGGTTTGATGATTTAAGTCAAGATTGTTATCTAGCATGACCATGCTTGTGATTCATATCAAGAATATGATGAAGATGTCACTTGCTTAAAACCAAGTTAGGCTAATTAGTATGTTGTTCATGGTAGTTTTACCAAACTTGTAGAGTTAGGAGTTTTGACAAACAAATAACTCATCATTAAAGATTAACATCAACTTAGCAAGTGAATTTAAAAGAATAACTTTTAGGTGATTAGAATGTTATTTCATTTTAGTTTTCCTAAGATTTATAAAACTAGGAAGCCTTGATTGGGTACTTAGTTGAATTTAGAGCTTGCATAACCATTAATCTTTCTCAATTGTTGTCACATGTTTATTAGTGGATACTTAGGTTAGGCAATCTCTTTTAGATATTGTTATTCCTTAGATTAGTAAGCAATTTGTTATTTTGCATGATATATTAGAAACAAAAATCAACACATCAATCGAAAAGGCTTTAAAGTAGCAAAGGTTTAGTATTGAGACACCGCGTCCAAGGATTGATATCCGGTTCTTACCTATAAGCTATATTACCACCCAGTAGGTACACTTGCCCTTTTATGTGTGTAGTTTAGTTCTTGGGTGAAAATTTTTAAAACTATATTTGGGTGAAGGAAAATTGAACTATAAAAATATATATAATTCACGCACATCAATGAGTGTTTTGGATTCGGAGATTGGAATGTAAATGAAAGATTCAAGTATGAAATTACGAAGAACATAAATAAACTATCTAATTCGCTAAGTAATCAAATAAGGATAACTAGATGAGTGCTTCCAACGTTGTATGGTTGGAGAGTTGGTGTAGTTTGTTCACTTTATTGCTTGGAAGTTACTTAGAGCATTACAAAAATAAGACAAACGGAGGTATATGACCTCAAAGTTTCTGGAACTGAACTTTGAAACAAATTATTCAACATCGAAATTTGTAGGTGGCTTGCTTTAGTTTGCAAAATTTCCAAGAACAAAGCTAAAGAAAGACAAATTCATAAAGTTTTAACAAAAAAATCCCAAGACCTCAAAATGGTTGTATACCATTTTTTTACATTGGTAAACATGTGGTAATACTCCTAAAGGTTATCCAAGGAAGGAGAAAGAATAAAACAAGAAGAAAGAGTGCAAGAACAAGCTCAAAACTCACTATTTTGAAATTAGGACAATATGCCCAAACATGAAGATTTTGATGATTTGAGTGTGTTAGAGATAATGTTTAGGGTGTGGAAAGTGTTTAAAAGGTGGTAAGGGGTTGTATTTATAGTTGGGATTAGGGTTTGGGTGTTAAATGAGGTGGTTGGGGGTTGAAATGAGGGAAATGGAGCCAAAATTCGTGAGATTAAGACATTCTGCTGCCAGTGATACTCCATACGGAACGCAAGTGGTCCATACGATCCGCATGGACCATTAAAAAATTAAAAAAAGAAAATTCAGTTTTGTCCCTTTGCGTTGTCCGTTTGTTTATTAGGTGCTATAAACGTATAGTTAAGCATGTTTTGGACATTTTAAGGTGTATATAAGTATGTGTAATGTATGAACATGTATGAATATGAATTCGTGAAAATATAATCTCGATGTATGGCTTGATTTTTAATTAAAAACACATATTTGTTAATGTTTATGTATTATGCAAGTATGATTAAGCAAAAATGATATAGAATATAGTTTCCATTATGATGAAGTAAAAGAATTACAAGAATTAAAATTGAAATACGGATTACAAATAAATGAAAAAGAATTGGAAAATACGGAACATTACAGGAGCTTGGAGAGGAACGAGTCAAACAGGTCAAGTGCGCAACGAATCGAATGAACACAAGGTAAGTAACTTTTACGCCTTGTAGAATAGAACCACTACTTATGTGATGGGAAATATTTTGGTTAATAAAGAGGGTTAACTAAGAATCGGATGTGATAAATGATGAATTTTTAGGATAAAACCCCATGGTGAAACCATGAAACTGGTCAAATGGGTAAAATTATGAAAAATCACATAATGGTGATAAACGATGAATTTTAGGATAAGACCCTATGGTGTAAACAAAGAATGGGTCAAATGGGTAAAAATATGTTGAATCACATTTTGGTGACAAACAATGAACTATTAAGATAAGACCTTATGTTGTGAAGCAAGAATGGGTCAAATGGACAAGCGGGTCAAATGGTGATGTTATCACCATTTGAACTTGGTGTTTATTTCTTTGTTTTGTTATGTTCTATACTTACAGGTAATCATAATGGTAAGGGCATGCATTGCCATGAACTTACAAAGGGAGTCGTTAGGGATTGGTAACGAGTCATCGCTTTGACCCCGCTAGACATTTTTAACGGCTCATACTTTTGGTAAGGGCTTATGGCACGATGTAAGGTGGTTGAGCCAGATTTGGGTAATAATCCACCTCATGTGTGGTTATATGATAATTAAGTAAATGGTCCTTAGAGCTAAAAATATGTCTATGATATGAAATTACGGCTAAATGAGTATTAAAATACGAGGACATTAGAAACCTATAGGTCCTTAGGGACATAATCAATCTTAATGGGATAAGAGCTAAATGTGTGCAATTGGTTTCATTTAAACTTGTAAATTTCCTCCGATTTGGCAAAATGCTTAAAATTTACTAAAATGCTATCAGATAATGGGTATGGGTAAACTATCTCTAAGGGTAGAAATTTAATAATGAGTCCTATGATCAAGTTGATCATTACATTAATTAAATATGGAAGGCTTGACCTAGAAAAGCTCAAAACCTCTTAACAGGTTGATTTGGGTAAAATATCTAACCGAAAGAAAGTATTGGAAAGCTAAGGCACTACCCAAGGAAACCAACCATAATCTCGGTTGTGGTTCGGAGAAAATGAATAAACCTTGATAGGGAATATATGAGGCATGGACTAAAATGCTTAATACCTCCTAATAGGCCGATTAGGGTAAAAACACCAAACCAAATAAAGGAAGTAAAATTAAAGAATCCGGGTCCGGGTAGTGGATTATGGGTTTAAAACTGAAGGGAAAAGTCTTAAGTGAAATAATTTGGGTTTGGACCAACTTGGGTGCAAACCACATTAGGAATGGAGATTTCAAGGATGAGAAGAAGAAAGATAAAACACCAACTGAAACCTCAAACTCAACCCAATCTGAATCCTCTTCCCAACTCACTACCAAGAGAAAGCGAGACGGACAAAATTTCGCTGTTACTCAAAGCAGTAAACCAGCTCCAGAAGCTGTACCCCTTCAAGCTATCCCAATCACTCAAGTTGCACCCAGCTCTGCTTATCCAAATAAGAAACCTTACATTGGCCCTCACTCTCAATGCAACACCTGTTTTTATCACCATCAACCCACTATACCCTGTCGATTGTGTGCTAATTGTGGGTATTATGGTCATCTAAGTAAAACTTGTCGCATCTCTCAAAACCAAGCTTCGCCCCTACTCAAAACATGATCCAACCCTATCAACAACCCTAATACCCCATGGTTCCACATGTTCGACCTTGCTTTAATTGTGGTGACGCTACCCATTTTAGAAACACGTGCCCTAGATTGGTTAACATCATTAACACCCAAGCTCAAGCGAACCCAGTTAACCATGCAAATCAAGCAAACCTAGCATCCCCACCAGCAAGAGGAAGAGCTTACAACATCAACGCTAATCCAGTTGAAGTCAATAACGATGCAAACGAGCAACCCAACTAGTCTTTCATCGCCAAGAGTCAGGACTCCGCTCAACTCGTCTAATTATTAATGTTTTCTATAAAACTCGATTTTGTATATCCCGTTTCAATTTGGGAATTTATGTATCCATAAATTTTAATGATTAATTGATATCATTGTTTTATTTCATGTCTTTACTTATCGATTTAATTTTCATGTCATCATACATCACGACGATCCTCGTCTCATCATTTAAAGAAGTTGGGTCGTGTCTCACTTTTTCATAGACTGACCCCTTCATCATAAAACACGAGAGAGATACCGTCGTCATTCAGTCATGTATTCTTTCAGATTTTAGACTCAAGCTTTGGCTGTTGTGTTTGTTTATGTTTTGTACATTTTAGACGAGTTACATAGAAGTAATCATAACTTACTGACAAAGCCAATGAAAATTTGACAAGAATATGGTGGATATGCCGCTGGTACTTCCTATATATAAGTATTCTTGTCAAAGAATCAAAAGCATTGTCAGGCGGTTATGAGAAGTTCCGTATAGGTTTTAATATCGACATGGTGGAAGTTTTTCGTCTTTTAATATAATTTTAATCTTTTCAACGCATCGATTTTCTCAAAACTCCTATGCATAAGATCAAATCTAGTCAATCAACTCGGTGTACCAACGCTTCTCATCTCAGGCATCAAAAAGCGATTCCTGTAGTAGTGTATTCAACTCTTACTAGGAACGTTACCGCCTCAATAAAAATCCAAAACTTCGCACTCACCTGGCTATGTAAACCCTCAGCGTCAAATCCAAACATCATACTCTCTTTTCTGTTAAGAGATATTCAGATTTTAGTCAGAGTACGTTGAGAGTCAAATCAAGGACCTGAGTTTATTTGGGAACCCGAAGACTTAATGTGCGAAAAAATACCCACATTTTTTTCCAATTACAACTTCTACTAAATTTCGGGACGGGATGAAATTTCTAAAAGTAGGGATACTGTAACATTCATGTAAAATGGGTTCCAAAACCCGCTCCGTTTGAGAATCAAGTATTTATTTAAAAGCACGTTACGCATTTATTAGTGTTATTAAAATTATGTTATTATTCATGATTAATAAATAAGTTACATAATTAAAACCAATAAAAGAATAAGTAAATAAATTAAACCTTGAAAAAAATGTAAAAAAATAAACAAAAAGAATAAAAGGGGTAGCCAGGATTCGAACCCGGGTTCCCCCACAAATCTCACACACTTCATACACCATGAGCTACACACACTATTCAGTTATAAACCCAAATCAAATAACTTATATATAATACTTAAGTCTGAATTCCAGAACAAACACTGGTAACGGCAGTAACCGCTCAATCCAATCAAACCTTGTTTTAAGTTTGATCCCAAACTGAAGAAAACTGTTTTAATCAATGTGTTAAATATCATCATTGGAACGTTATAATTAAATGGGTTTCATAATCACCCGAAACTGAATTTTGAAACCGAAATCTTGATTAATCCGAAATCCATATCTGAGCTAATCTTCAAGTATAATAAGTGGTCTAGTAATCATTCAGAAATCACTCACACTTGCAAAAACAACTCTGCTCACTTCTGCTCTTGAAACCTTCGCCGGAAAAACGCCCTCAGTCGCCGGACATCACCGGAAAAATTCCAAATCACAGCCACTAGGTATTATCGCTTGAATTACCCTTTCTTATCTTTTATGTTATTAATCAGTAGTAAATTATGTGAGAACAATTTTGGATTAAACCCATCAAGTTCACTAATCTGATGTTTTGATTCAAAAAGTGAAGAAGATGAAGATCGAATAATGTATATGTATAATTAAAAACGTTTTAAAGCCGGGTTAGACATACAGTCCAGTGGTGGACTGTGTGCAAATACAAGCATATGTCGCGGGTTCGATTCGCACACGTAGCCGACCCTCTGAAATAAAAACCAATTTTTTTAAGACTATTCAAAACAACTCCGGTAAGTGTACAAAACAAATGCGAATCCGGGTTTAAACGGGTTAGACACACTTGACTGTGTGCACACGAAACCTCAGGTACCGAGTTCGATCCGGGTTACTGAAGCCGGTTTAATCATTATAAAAACCTTTTTAAATAACAGCAGTATATATTTAAATCTAGTTTGTATATAAATGTAACTAAAATGGAGTTTATAGACACGTAGTATGGTAGAGCTGCGTGCACATATACGAGAGGTCACGAGTTCGAATCTCACACGCTGCCAGTTTCACATGCGATCCGACCGGTTGACCTGGTCAGACCTGACAAGGTCAACATTTTTTTTAATATTTTATTATTTTATTATTATTTAAAAATCATTTTAAAATGCTTAAAAATAAGAGTTTTAAGTTTAAAAATTATATTTAAAGCCACAAAAATAAACCTAAAAATCTAATAAAAAGCATTAATTAAAAATATTAATTTCAAGTAAGAATTTATTTATTTATCGAATTGTTACCTTAATATTTAGGTTAGCTTCTTTCGTGGTTAAATCCAAAATCGTGCGCGTTTGTCGTCAATCCAAGAAAACGCACCCGCTGTGAGTGAATCCTTTCAAATTCCCCTTTTTATTCATGTTTTGGGGTGTACCATGTGTCGTTTACATATTTCATTTATTCAAATACTTGTGCTACTACCATTTTATGATCTAACTGTATTATGTAATGTTATTGTTGAATTATGTGTTTACATTTCTCTTAGTTGCATGCAATCATTCATTTAAGGCCCATCAGTTCCTCGTGGGATACGAGTTGAGCATTAGGTGACTCATTGGATCGACTCCATTTGATAGAGCCTTGATCTCATTGTTCATCATTTGACATGCGTGTGTGTGCATTGATTGATATTATGTGGTTTGTGGTTAAATTTACATATGCGTATACTCGTACTTGGTTATGCACATTTTTATTTAAATAACCAATATAACTAATTCTTTCAAATATTTAAATAAGATTCACTCGCCAACTTTTGTTGACCCAAAACTCTATTTTACACATGATACAAGTGAACAGGTTGAAGCAAGGAACACATAGGAATTTGCCTTAGAAGAAAAATAAAGAGTTCATGAATATTGTGTTTAGAACATGTTTGCTTGTATGTTTATTGTAATTTCCCCTTTAAGTTGGAAATAATAAATATGAGACTTTATAGTAAATTTCATGAGCTTCGATGAAAACCCAATCATGCCCCGACTACTATTTCCGCTGTGGGTCAGGGTGTGACAGATTGGTATCAGAGCTTTTGACTATAGGGATATAGGAGAGGTTATTAGACCCTTAGAGCCTATACTATAGTCGATTAGATTTTTAATTTCTTATATGGTTACATGCAAACTTATGATTTTATATGTTTCATATTTGCTACACACACAAATGCATGCAAGCACTTCCCTATCATTTTGTGTGATACTTAATGAGTTATACATATTGTCAAACATAACATGCTTACATATACAGTCATCACGCACGTTTCAATTCTCAAAATATTAAAGCATTCTCATATTTCCTTATTCAAGATTTTGTGATGTTTTCATTTTACAATCTCATCAAAGTGAGTTCTACGACGGGCATGTAGTAACTGGAAGGGTACAAGTACCGGTAGTCGAAACGTCCTGTCTAGGTTGGCAATCGTATAAATCCAATATAACGGGCTAGTTTGCCTACCTGGGGACTAATGATGAGAGTACGAAGGACCTATTAGGCCAAAGCATGCCACACCAAACGTCGTGTGAACTAACCCCACTTTGAGTTGTCACTGTGTCTACACCTGGACACTTTCTGCATCATGTTTTACGATTTTCATTCGGGTGGCGTGATGTTAACAGGCCAACACCAATGTGAACCCTACCAATGCCCAGTAGTCATGGGGGCCCACATGACTACCAAAGCCAAATATGAGAACATATGGGGGCCAAACATGAGCAAAGCCTAAGACATCCTATGGATGTAGCAATTTATTTTTCTTCATTTGTTTTGTGAATGTTCATTTCTAAATACGACAAATGACACCTATACGTCAAACTCATACTCTCATTACGTATTCCTTGTAGATGTCTTCTAGTCACTCTCGTAGAGGTAGGAGGTCAGGAAAATCCCGTGAGCGCATGGCTGCCCAAATCGCTCAACAAATGGCCGCCGTCACACCCCGACATCGTAGTTCAAGTCCAACAAGCCCTTGCTGCTAATCCCATCCACCAATCAATCAAGAGGGTCAAAATGTTGCTAATCCTTCGCCAAACACCACCAAGGGCACCTACAAGCACTTCAACTCATGTGACCCTCCAAAGTATGAAGGTACTGAAGGAGTCACTGCTCTTCTTCGATGGTTCAGGAGATGGATAGTACTTTCCTCAATTGTGATTCTCCCAACGACCGCAAAGTGCGCTATGCTACTGGACGCTTGTATGGAGTAGCCCTCACGTGTGGGAATGCTGAGAAGGGCAGACGAGGTGC
Organism: Scalesia atractyloides; assembly: GCA_947069175.1. NCBI lineage: Eukaryota > Viridiplantae > Streptophyta > Magnoliopsida > Asterales > Asteraceae > Scalesia > Scalesia atractyloides. The sequence continues at coordinate 15,670,640 of CAMTDV010000002.1, forward strand.
CGAAGCCGTTGTAGCCTTAACTTGGGAAGAATTGAGAGAGCTTAGGACTAGACGATTCTGTCCAAGAAGTGAAATTAAGAAACTAGAGGATGAGTTCTATTCCTTGAAGAAAAAGAGGGAGATCACATAACCTATAACAAGAGGTCCTCGAATTGAATCAAATTGTTCCAAATTGTTTCACCCCTCTCTATCATTTGATCGAGCACTACATTCGGGGTCTTCCTCCAAAGATTCAGGACCCTATGATGAGTACTCCACCTGCAACTTTGGAAGCAGCAATGGACCTAGCTACAGAGCTCACCAAAAACCACATTAAGAATGGAGATTTCAAGGATGAGAAGAAGAAAGTAAAACACCAACTGAAACCTCAAACTCAACCCAAACTGAATCCTCTTCCCAACTCACTACCAAGAGAAAGCGAGAAGGACAAAATTTCGCTGTTACTCAAAGCAGTCAACCAGCTCCACAAGCTGTACCCCATCAAGCTATCCCAATCACTCAAGTAGCACCAATCTGCTTACCCAAATAAGAAACCTTACCCTTAATGCAACACCTGTTTTTATCACCATCAACCCACGATACCCTGTCGATTGTGTGCTAATTGTGGGCGTTATGGTCATCTAATTAAAACTTGTCGCATCTCTCAAAACCAAGCTTCGCCCCTACTCAAAACATGATCCAACCCTATCAACAACCCCAATACCCCATGGTTCCACATGTTCGAGCTTGCTTTAATTGTGGTGACCCTACCCATTTTAGAAACACGTGCCCTTGATTGGTTAACATCATTAACGCCAAGCTCAAGCGAACCCAGTTAACCAAGCAAATCAAGCAAACCCATACACCCCACCAGCAAGAGGAAGAGCTTACAACATCAACCTAATCCAGTTGAAGTCAATAATGGTGCAAACGAGCAACCCAACTAGTCTTTCATCGCCAAGAGTCAGGACTCCGCTCAACTCGTCTAATTCTTAATGTTTTCTATAAAACTCGATTTTTGTATATCCCATTTCAATTTGGGAATTTATGTATCCGTAAATTTTAATGATTAATTGATATCATTGTTTTTATTCATGTCTCTACTCATCGATTTAATTTTCATGTCATCTATACATCACGACGAACCTCGTCTCATCATTTAAAGAAGTTGGTCGTGTCTCACTTTTTCATAGACTGACCCCTTCGTCATAAAACACGAGAGAGATACCCTCGTCATTCAGTCATGCATTCTTTCAGATTTGAGACTCAAGCTTTGGCTGTTGTGTTTGTTTATGTTTCGTAGATTTTAGACGAGTTGCATAGGACTAATCATAACTTACTGACAAAGCCAATGAAAATTTGACAAGAATATGGTGGATACGCCGCTGGTACTTCCGATATATAAGTATTCTTGTCAAAGGATCAAAGGCAATGTCAGGCGGTTATGAGAAGTTCCGTGTAGGTTTTAATATCGACATGGTGGAAGTTTTTCGTCTTGTAATATAACTTAATCTTTTCAACGCATCGATTTTGTCAAAACTCCTATGCATAAGATAAAATCTAGTCAATCAACTAGGTGTACCAACGCTTCTCATCATAGGCATCAAAAAGCGATTCCTGTAGTGTGTATTCAACTCTTACTAGGAACGTTACCGCCTCAATAAAAATCCAAAACTTCGCACTCACCTGGCTATGTAAACCCTTAACGTCAAATCCAAACATTATACCTCTCTTTTCTGTTAAGAGATATTCATATTTTAGTCAGAGTACGTTGAGAGTCGAATCAAGGACCTGAGTTTATTAGGGAACTCGAAGACTTAATGCGCGAAAAAGAGGGAGATCACATAACCTATAACAAGAGCTTCCTCGAATTGAATCAAATGGTTCCAAATTGTTTCACCCCTCTCTACCGTTTGATCGAGCACTACATTCGGGGTCTTCCTCCAAAGATTCAGGACCCTATGATGAGTACTCCACCTGCAACTTTGGAAGCAGCCATGGACCTAGCTACAGAGCTCACCAAAAACTACATTAGGAATGGAGATTTCAAGGATGAGAAGAAGAAAGATAAAACACCAACTGAAACCTCAAATTCAACCCAAACTGAATCCTCTTCCCAACTCAATACCAAGAGAAAGCGACACGGACAAAATTTCGCTGTTACTCAAAGCAGTCAACCAGCTCCACAAGTTGTACCCCTTCAAGCTATCCCAATCACTCAAGTAGCACCAACTCTGCTTACCCAAATAAGAAACCTTACATTGGCCCTCACCCTCAATGCAACACCTGTTTTTATCACCATCAACCCACTATACCCTGTCGATTGTGTGCTAATTGTGGGTGTTATGGTCATCTAATTAAAACTTGTCGCATCTCTCAAAACCAAGCTTCGCCCCCTACTCAAAACATGATCCAACCCTATCAACAACCCCAATACCCCATGGTTCCACATGTTCGAGCTTGCTTTAATTGTGGTGACCCTACCCATTTTAGAAACACGTGCCCTAGATTGGTTAACATCATTAACGCCCAAGCTCAAGCGAACCCAGTTAACCAAGCAAATCAAGCAAACCCAGCACCCCCACCAGCAAGAGGAAGAGCTTACAACATCAACGCTAATCCAGTTGAAGTCAATAACGGTGCGAACGAGCAACCTAACTAGCCTTCCATCGCCAAGAATCAGGACTCCGCTCAACTCGTCTAATTCTTAATGTTTTCTATAAAACTCGATTTTGTAATCCCGTTTTAATTTGGGAATTTATGTATCCATAAATTTTAATGATTAATTGATATCATTGTTTTATTTCATGTCTCTACTCATCGATTTAATTTTCATGTCATCATACATCATGACGAACCTCGTCTCATCATTTAAAGAAGTTTCGTCGTGCCTCACTTTTTCATAGACTGACCCCTTCGTCATAAAACACGAGAGAGATACCCTCGTCATTCAGTCATGTATTCTTTTAGATTTGAGACTCAAGCTTTGGCTGTTGTGTTTGTTTATGTTTTGTAGATTTTAGACGAGTTACATAGGACTAATCATAACTTATTGAAAAAGCCAATGAAAATTTGACAAGAATATGGTGGATACGCCGCTGGTACTTCCTATATATAAGTATTCTTGTCAAAGGATCAAAAGCATTGTCAGGCGGTTATGAGAAGTACCGTGTAGGTTTTAATATCGACATGGTGGAAGTTTTTCGTCTTGTAATATAACTTAATCCTTTCAACGCATCGATTTTCTCAAAACTCATATGCATAAGATCAAATCTAGTCAATCAACTCGGTGTACCAACGCTTCTCACCTCAGTATAAAAAGCGATTCCTGTAGTAGTGTATTCAACTCTTACTAGGAACGTTACCTCTTCAATAAAAATCCAGAACTTCACACTCACCTGGCTATGTAAACCCTTAGCGTCAAATCCAAACATCATACCTCTCTTTTCTGTTAAGAGATATTCAGATTTTAGTCAGAGTACGTTGAGAGTCGAATCAAGGACCTGAGTTTATTTGGGAACCCGAAGACTTAATGCGCGAAAAAATACCCGCATCTTTTTCCAATTACAACTTCTACTTAAATTTTGGGACGGGACAAAATTTCTAAAAGTAGGGGATACTGTAACATTCATGTAAAATGGGTTCCAAAACCCGCTCCATTCGAGAATCAAATATTTATTTAAAAGTTCGTTACGGATTTATTAGTGTTATTAAAATTATGTTATTATTCATGATTAATAAATAAGTTACATAATTAAAACCAATAAAAGAATAAGTAAATAAATTAAACCTTGAAAAAAATGTAAAAAAATAAAATAAAAAAATAAAATGGGTAGCCGGGATTCGAACCTGGGTTCCCCCACAATGGTCATTGCAAAGATCATTAATGGTCGATGCAGAGGGATACAAACAGACATCCCTAGTCATCTGGGCCGTGCCCAAGGCCCATCAATCCATCTCCAAACCCACTTATCTTTTACTATAAAATGAGTATCGAACCACAAGGTAAAGGATTTACAATCACATTCATAAATATACGAGCTTACTACTTACTTGCTATTATCTTGCAATATACAAATACTTATTCTCACGTCGGAGTGTGGTCACGGAGAAAACCCTCCCTTTTCCCTATGACGAGGCTAACGGCGTTGTGAGTTTTGTAGATCAGCTTGATTGACATCACTTAGAAGAGCGAACGAGTAGCAACCTTTTATGTAGAAAACTAGGTTGTAACTAAGATATCTCCGGATACCTCTCGGTTCAGACAAGTGTTTCTTCATTGACGCCATCCGCTTTTAACCCACTCTCACATCCGTTTTTTCGTTTCGTTTTTTTTTCTCAAACTTCACTTACAGATGGCTGATTTCCCATCCAATACACCACGAGGTCCTCGAGCCGAAGGCAAGAACCCAGTTCATGCATCTTGACTCGACAGACATGTGGAAGAAGCTTCTTCCGAGAATGCTGGTGCTCATCACGACTCCAATCGTGTGAACGTCCCGATAACCCCCAAAATCCAAATGGAGACTCCCTCTATACCAATCACTTTAGTTTTGCCTCCGGTGAAACTCCGATGTCTTGGTACATCAAGTCTCAAACGACCCTGAATGCCGTTTACGCGTAACTATGCGTGTAAACCGACACATCCGCTACACCGGTGCAGCCAACTACTCACGTGCATGCTTTGCCTGCACCTTGAGTACTCAGTTACGACTCACCGGCTAGAGCGAGCATTCCATCACAACTCCGTACACAGAGACGGAGTGCTCTCAATCGCTGCCTAAACATGAGTCTCATACTCATAGGCGAGCGTCCATCCACTCACGGTTGGGCCCGCGACCTCTAGAGGGGCGGGACACCCAGCGTGAAGTGGACCGAACTTACGGCGAGGGTGATAGCGCTAGTGTGTTTCACCGGCAGCCAAAAGATCATGCTTTTTACAGGTCTGCACCATGGGCCGTTTACAACCCGGAGGCGGAGTACAACTATAACCTGATCTATAGGCCGGCTGAAGCAGCCGAACACTCAAAATTCATCAAGGAGATTGTGCTCGCACCACTGGATCGCGCAAGAATCCCCTCCAACGTGGGAAAATACAATGGGTTGACAGACCCAGATGACCACCCCACCGGCGTAGGACTGATCGGAGGCTGGACGCTGTCAATGTGGTGTCATTTGTTTGTTCAAACCCTTACAGGCGCTGCGCTCCTATGGTTTAACAACTTGCCCACGGGCAAGCTCGCGTCATGGAACGACCTTAAAGATAAGTTCCTGACGCACTTCAGCCAACATCGGCGTTACGTCAGAGATTCTTCGGACGTAATGAACATCTGGCGGCGTGATGACGAAAGTCTCGAAGACTTCATCGCCCGCTACAATAAAGAGGTATTGGAGATAGGGGATGTGCACGAAGACCTGATTCATGCACAATTCAAGTACACTGTCCGCTGCGACGAGATGATCAAAGTCTTGTCGGGGACTACTGGTCTCCCAAAAGTTGGGAGAAACTTATGGCGGCAGCAAAGGTCTATACGCAGACAGAGCGCAACCTCAATAACAGTAGACCTCCCCTACCACATTACCGCCCCCAAGACATGAGCGATAGTTTTGGGAAAAACGAATAAAAAGAGTTGAAGGGAAACCAGCAACCACCCTCCCTACTCGCAGGTCGACGCACGCGCGACCATCAATAAGATTGCTACCCAAAGAGCAATAAAACAGGATAATCGCGATCGTCAGTGGACACCACTGACGAAAACACTGGCGGAGGTACTCAGCACTGAAGAGCACCAATTCAAGCAACCGGTGCTAATGCGCAATAAGAAAGGTCAAGACCCCAACCTTTTCTGCGATTATCACAAGGATACGAGGCATACAACTGACAACTGCATCTCCTTGCACCTGGAGATCGAGAAAGCGCTGAAAAGTGGGAAGCTCACCCACTTACTTCAGAATGTGTGCAAGGAGGTGCGCCAGATTACTCGAGGTGGCGAGGACCCGAGTAACAAGAAGATGAAGTCTCTTCATATGATCCAAGGTGGCCCGTCGTGCAAGCGCGGCCATCAGAAGAGTTGCACGCCTCACTGGCGCGAGCAACAAGTCATCTTCCCCGTTGTCCCGGGGGCCCGCAACAGGACCGTCCGGTTGTGATAACTGGCATCTTTGGTCATTGTCACACCGATTACATGTTCATAGACCCGAGAAGCTCTATGGACATCATATATGAACAGTGCTTCCAACAACTGTACACGGAAAACAAGGCGCGCTTGGAGCCGGTGGATTTCCCACTCACTGGTTTTCTGCAACGAGGCCGTCTTTCCGCTGGGCCAAATCACTTTCCCGTTGACTATTTCCGATGGTCGACACTCGTGCACGGTCTCAGTCAATTTCATGGTCATGCTCGCGACTTCGCGCCATGACGTGTTACTGGGCCGGCGCACCCAAAGAGAGTTCAGCATGATCACTTCCACTCCTCACGCCGCCTGCGGTTTTCCATCAGAAACCAGGGTGGCCATCATGTACGCAAGGAAGGAGATCATGTCCGTGAGGAGGAACCACCGACGAAACAACCAAAGTCATCATCCAATGGCGAACCAGAAAAATGGGTACTAAACACAAGTACCGGAACAAATAGTGCTGTTACGGTCCGCCATGACCTCCGCGATCAAGGCGCGGTTAAAACAACTTTTGTTTCGCAATGTAGATATTTTCGCCTGATGTTAAAAAGGGTAAAATGGTAATTTAGTCACGTGTGGACGAATAAACAACGAGTTTCGAAGAGTTACCTTATGGTGAAGCCATAATGGGTAGAAAGGGTAAATTGGTCACGTGTCGACGAATAATTAATGAGTTTTGAAAAGACACCCTATTGCGTAAGCCATAATGAGTCAAACGAATAAAAAGAACGACTATTAATAGTATGATCACACGGTGTAAACTGAAACGGGCCAATTGGGTGAGATGGTAAATAAATACTATCTCGCAATATATAATGGTTGGTCATCCTAACGCATTAGGAATAAGTCAAGAGGTGGGTAAAATGGTCATTTAAGCCAAACGGGTCGAATGGTGATACTACCACCATTTGGCAATAATGATTAATGATTGCTTGTCAAGTTTTATGCTCATAGAGAATAATAGTATATGGGTACGCATTGCTAACGATTAGCAATAAATAATTACAAGTATTGAAAATGGGTCAACGCTTTGACACGAGCCAGGTATGTGTAATGGGTCAAACTCACAATGAGAACTTAGAGTCCGATGAGAGTTAAACGAACCATGGGTGGATATTAGATTACGTAAAGTGAGGTATATCTAATAATTTATATGGGAGAATTTATGTTCTTAGGAACAAAATGGTTTTAAGTAAAACATGGGCTAAAGGTGCCCATTTGGTCAAAACAAGCTTTTGAAAGTCCTTCGTGATTAAAAGGACTAAAATTGATCAAAACGCCCTCGAATAACAATTCGGGTAAGCGACCCTTAAGGGTGGTTTAATTATGAATTTAATATTTTGGACAATCCTTCCGCTAGTATAAAATGGAAGTCTTAAGTCATTTTGGCACAACATTATGGGTTATTTTCGTAAAAGTGATATAACGAGGGTAGAATGGAATATAATGAATTTTTCTATCATAATCCATCACAATTGAAGTTGTGATGATAGATGAATAAAGATCATAAAGCGGGAATAAGAGATATGAAGGGATGTGGATAATTTAAGCTTAAGTGCTTAAATCTCATAATGGGTCAAAATAAAAATGCGCATAAACCAGGTAACGGCTGCGTAATTCATAAAAGTTATTGATCCGGGTTAAGGATTTTGGGTTAAATACATAAGCAATTGTTTTAAGGTCATTTAGAAACAAGTTTGAAGCGAAACAGGCAAGTATTCGCGAAGTTACGTGGATTTTCGTAAAAGAAGACCAAAACTGAAAAATTTGCAGTTAGGCTGCAGCGTAACCTTACGGCTAGAGCTGGCTGTTTGGGGCAGGAAAGTGTACCATAAGCTACGGCAGCCCAGCCGTAGCTTACGGCGGGCTTTTTAGCAAAAAAAATTGTTTTGATATTTTGGACCTTCTGATTTAATTTATTATGTTATAAACTCCTCATAACTATGTATTTCATGGTTTATGAAATACAATTAATGGCTGGAGCACTAGATGATAATCAAGTGTAACGAAGAATTGAACACGATCAAAGCTCAAGTTTCCGCATCTTGTTTAGTTGTTTACGAAACTAAACAACGATATCATGTATAATGTTTTAATCTTAAGAAGTTTTTGATAACTCGAAGATGTGTGTAGACGTGTCTGTGTACTTATATATTTAAATGCAATTTTTTTAAAATTTCAATTCTTTAAGTAAGGGTCTTACTGGTGGCAACTTGGAAAACACGGGCAACATTATGAAAAATGGTCTCCCCACACCACGCGCAGGAGAGACCAGGTTCCTCCCCGTGTCGCGGGGCAGCTAATCGACAAAAAAAATCAAACTAGCATCTCCCTCGCCACGCGCAAGGGAAGGTTAAGTCCTCTACCTGTCGCGATGGCACCCGGTTTCAACGAAATTGTTTTCCTTTGTTGTTTCTAAACACGTTCGATAGGGTTATATAAAGGCGGGCACTGGATGGACGAACAAGCACACGAAGAATCGAACACTCTTAAACCTCCATCTACTTGGGAACATTTATTCGGAAAAGTTAAAGCATGATCATGCGTGACAAAGTTTTAGAGTCTAAAACCTTAATGTTTTTGGATTATAATATATGTGTAGTAATTCGTTATGTTAGGGTTATCAGTTAACCAGACTTGTAAGTTCTACGTTATATGTAAAAAAATATAGGACCAAATCGTCGGAATACTTAACATATTCGGTATAAATGGATAAACCGTTTCAGCTAGTATGTATAAATATAATTGTAAATTTGCTTGCGCTTAGCTTGCAAACCAAACCAAACTGAGCAAACCATTTTCCAAGAGAGCGGCGAGCAAGTGATGAGCGGGTGACAGACGACGAGCGATTTGGACCACCCTAATGTTTGTAGTCAAAAACTGAGTTTTGTTATACATGAACTTTTTTTTAAAATTAACCAATCATTATTATCAAAAATGATTTACTTCGTATGGTTGCTGTTCAATTTATTTGCGCTTAGTATGATTGTACACTATGTTTTCTTGGTGGTTAGTTGAATATTACTTAATTGGAGGGTACATACCCTCAAGCTTAATTTACAAGTGAATTATATTATTTACATCTAACTTTTGTTATTTGCAACAAGTAATGGGATATTAGCAAATTTATATTATGTTTTCTTTTATAACTTCTAATATATAACGTTTTCTTCCCTTACTATTGGAAGAGCACAAGAGGTTACATTTAATTTTATTAAACCCTATAATATATAAATTTATTTTAGCTATCATTATTATTAATTCGAATCCGCTTCAATAATGTATTTTTTTCCCTTTTGACATAGTTATTTTTTTCTACGATAATAATTTATATTTAGTTCTAAATTTTTACCAGTTAACAATGTCACAATCATGTACGTGATTCAACATTTTGATGTTTATTATTTTTATTTAATTTAACGTTCTTGTCACAATGCACAAATCTTAAATACAAGTTTTATTTTATTTACAAAACCTGACTATTTAACAACATAGAAGTTGCTTTCAATCTTTTATACTCTTGACTAGTACAAAGAAAGAAATCAAAAATCTAGAATCAGACGTGATATAAAGTCATAACACTTGTCAGTATTCGCGGGAAAAAAGAAGAAAACTTTGTATCAAAAAAAAAAAAATAAATAAGAACTAAATCCTAAACTTTGCTTTAATGTTGCCACATAGACAAAATAGCATTAACATTCGTCAAAAGCCCAATATCACAGCAGTGACAACTGACTATATTAAAAAAAGGCCCAACTGAAACTATTAGGCCCAATAACTAGCGAAGTTTCCGACGAATGGCGGAGGTGTTCACCAGCGGCACTAATTCCGACCTCCACCATCAACTCGCTATTATTAACGACGTAACTCGTATCTCACATTCCGTTTCGAATTCTGATTCCTCTTCCGTCACTCGCTTTTCAAACCGTTTTCTCTTCCTCACGGATGGATCATCAACCGGGTCCCTCAACCCGACGGCCACACGGTATGCTAACATGCTGTTTATGATTTTCACGTGAATGTGTTTTGTAAAGTGTGATCTTGATAGGTGAAGGATCAAAAGAGTAAAAAAAATAATTAAATGTATTTCATTATTATTTGGAATTATCTTCGTATTTGATTTAATTAGTTTCCAATTTATCGGTAATTTCTTGTAGGATTAAATAATTTTTTTTAGTATTTATAGTACTTTGGTTTTGTGATTTTACTTATTCACAAAAATTAATAGAAGAAATTAGTCAATCTCGTTTGTATTATCTTTTTGAACATTTACTTAGGATTAACATCCGATTCATCAAAACTCACACAAAAAATCATGAAATGTTTGAAATTGACACAAAAGTTGAAAACATCAAAAACAAACATTAGACCCCCCTGAGGCGTAACTTTTTTAGCGCCTCAGCCCAATGAGACACACGTACAAAATATCCCATTCAGGCGCCACCACAGACCTGTTTTTTGGGCGCCTTGCCTCGAGGCGCACGCCTGGGGCGTTTTTTAAACGTGTGGTGAATTCGTATTGTCTATAGCCTTTTGTTCTTGTAAAATATAACTTATATTTGGGCTTGGGGATAGGAGGGGCCCAACTCCAAACAAGTTATATTATCTAAACAAGTTTTATTAAACGGATGTGGGAAATATTTTATGTTCACTTAACTGATATGAACAAGCTTCTTGTTTCTTTATTCATATACATTCGTGAACGTAGAGTAGAGTGTTTGTTCATATCTATTTGTTTATGTATAAATATTCTTATACTAAACGTGAACAAACATAAAAGATCACGCATGTTTAATTTTAATACTTTTCTGATAGAATGTGTTTCATGTATGCTACTTGTATCTATTAAATGAACTAAATCAGTTTGTGTCCGTTTGTTTTGTTCAGTTAAACTCAAACAAAGACTCGTAAGGCCCGATCGTGTTCATTCGGTTCATTTGCAAACATATTGATATAAATCCTGCTTATTTGCAGGAATAATCGAAGGCTGGTCTGATGATTTCTCGACTCTGATGATGGTGCAACCAAGTTTGAAAGTATTTAGATAAAATCCTGTACAATGCCTGTTTGAATCTCGGGTTTTAAATGCAAAATTAGTACCAAAGAACGGGTTTCTTAATCATCATTCCAATCCCAAGGATATAAATGAAAACGCCTTTCGACGAAAAGTAAACACCAAAATGTTTCAACTTTGTAAGCATAGCAGATCATAATTTAAACTCCATTGTTTTTAAAAGAAAAGGACTGGGCTTAAACAGGAAGTTCTCCGATCAAACCGAGACAGTTTTGTCTCATAAATGCTGCGTTTTTAGTCTTCAACCATGTAAACTGGAAGTTTTCGGGCTAAATAGAGGCACAGTTCATCTCTCACAACCGCAGCGTTATTGTCATCAGGTACTGTATTTTTTTCTAGAGGATACCCGGGATCATGGTCAAACAAAGTCATTGACTCGTTGGATACCCCATCTCCTTCGTACTCAATTTGGATGTTGTGAAGGATGCAGCACGCGAGTATGATTCTTGGCAACTTATGCCTATCGGGCTGCCACATGCTGCTCTCTATCACCGCCCAAACCTCCTTCAACTTCTTCAAAGCACGACTAGCAACCGACCGAGTTGCTAAATGCCTCTTGTTAACTTCAGTTTGATCTTTATTCAGTTCTACATCATGGTATGGAGTCATCAGCCATGGAAGAAGCCGAAAACCCGAGTCTCCAACTAAATATTCTGGAATCGTTGTTCGTTTAGAAAGTTCGACTCTATTCCCGTTTAGCTTCTCTCCTTTCTGTGCCAAACGAAACATTTCCGATTGGTGAAGGACACCGTTTTTAGTCATACGACCCGGGAACCCAGAAACCACATCAACAAACCGCATTGTTAGGTCAACGATCACCTGTAGTTTCATGCTGTTGCTATTACTCCTGTCGAGCCACACATCGGTTTCACCTTCAGACTTGTGTAGGTGCATCTTTAGATGTGTGGTCTCAATGGCCCCACAACAGTTTGGCATTCCACTGAGCTTCTCAAACCTTGATTTTGTTTCGGCTATATCTAATGGCCGTGAAATGTGCTCGAGGGCGTGTGGTTCCAACGCTTGGATGAACTCCCATGTGATCGTGTCAACGGTCCTGTCATTTGTTTCAAACATAATCGCTATGTTGATACTTGTATCGACGGAGCTTAGCCTTGTCAAGGAAATGGCGGTTTGATCGTTTAGAGACATCTCTCTACCGTCCATGAATGTGAACTTTTTGTGTGCCTTTATCATGCGTTCGTGTACTAGCGAACGGATATAGTTAAATGTCTTCCTTATACCTTGAAAAGGGACTCAAAGTTGTCCACAAGTCCTCTTGTATACACAAGAACTGCATAGGTATTGACGGCTCAAATATTTAAAACTAAAAAGAAAATGGGTCAAACAATTCATAAGATGTCTACAAAAAGGTATTGATGGTCAGGTCCAGAAAGTTTTGCTAGTTTAGATCTTGATCCAACCCGTTACCCAAATGTTGCTTTCTATGGGTAGAAAAACCAATAACTAAACCATAACCGAATCTATTGATAAACCAATGGTTGTGTTTTTTTATTTTTTTATGATTTGATTATAGTTATATGTGTATAAATAACGGAATTAACCGAACTGAACCGATGCTCAACCAACACTTATATTATTTTCACTTTATATAATATGTTACATTTTGGAAAGTTTTTGTTAGAACTATTTATAAACACATATTAGTTGTATTTTTTTTAAATCATAAATTAAAAGAATTGTTAGTATTTTATTTGAACATATGACATAGTTACATTTATTTATTTATTAAATTCAGCTTAATTTCACCCACATCTAACATCGGCATTTACCAAATTAATTGAACTGTTTATAATTGTATCAACTAGTTATACATATAATAGTTATACATATAATTTCGAAACGCAAAACATGAATTATAGGTTTGATTTTAGTCTATAATCGAAACAAATTTACCTATTGTCAAAGAAAAGGTTAAGGTGACATGAAAAGCACATACCTTCAATCTTTTTGGAGAAGCCAACCCTTGCACCAAAAGAGCTCATTCTAGGAACCTTAAAAACACTATTGTCATCACCCTTCTTTTCCTGTTTGCCCTTGTTAGATTGTTTGGAAGTCATGGAGCTCATTCCATGAACCTTGAATACACTCTTGTCATTAGAGTCAACTTCTCTTTGCCCTTGTTATATTTTTTGGGAGCCATTGAGCTCATTTCAGGAGCCATGCATACACTCTGGTCATCACACGCGACTTCCTCCTTGCCCTTGTTAGATCTTTTGGGAGCCATGGAGCTCATTCCAGGAACCTTGAAAATACTCTTGTCATTAGACTCCATTTTGTCTTTGCCTTTGTTAGATCTCTTGGGCGTCATGATTCCACAAGGAATTTAACTTCAAAATAAACCAACAAAGTTAATACTTGTACTAATACATGTGGTTGACAATACATACATTGTTCAAATTTATTTGGTTAACACTACACACATGTTAAATTGGTTATGTTTTCAACTAAGTCCATATATATATGCTTGTACCGAAAGCCTCACTTCTAACGTTCAAATAATTGATTCGAAAAGAATATTCTCATCCATGTGTTCCAAGATACATGCTACACCGGTGGGATGGTCATAAACACACTCACGTGTACGGAAATCCGTAAGGTCATGTATATTAACAAGGGTATTAAAAAAATCAAACCATAGTTCTTATTTATAATAAGATAGTTATGATTATAATATATTTAATCAAATGCTTTTCAATAGTCAGAGCAAGAAGAGATCATACACACATAAAGCCGCAATATAGAGGAGCAGATATTTTATGTAAAAATCTTAAACTTATATATTAAAAAAAACTCGGTAAATGATCGATTCTCTTAGGCCATGAGGTATACTTTAACCAATTTTAACTCCATACAAGGAACCCTTGTTAACTCTACGTCACCCACCATTATATGTTAATATTTTTTAAATTAAATACAAAATAAATAATAAACCATTTCATTAACTTTTTAGTAAAATAAACATTGATAATGAATATCATTAATTTCTAATTTTTTTAATTTTTTTGTCTAAGTTAACATGTTAACCAATGGGGTTTTAACACCCCTTAACATGGGGAGGGTGTGGTTTGAAAGACATGTTAACTTGTCATATCATCTTTAACACCAATAAAGCTAGAGTAAACTCCAAGACCTTAGAACGACTTGGTTGTGGTGGTCAAAGATACAAAGAAAATGCTATGGTTACAAGAGGTAGGACTCTAGGGTAGTGATTATGTGACAACACAAAGGCTTATGCTAGTGATAAATAATAGAACCCTAATACATATAGTAAAAGAAAAAAGACAAAATCTAAAAAAAAATCTTTTGCTATGTGTAAGGGCTAACACCTTTTTGCCACCTCCATCGTCATATTCAGGCTCTATCGCCATCCCTACATTCTAGCCATGGAATTAAATCACTTCCATTACTCTTGGAATACTAGAATTTCATTCATATTTTAACTTACTTAATTTTTTCTGACGACTAACACATACACCCTTTAGTCATACTTCTAAATTTATCCTATTATCCACTATAGGTCACAAGCCTTAGGTTTTCATAGTTTTAAGATTCCATTTCAACTATAAATATTACATATAATAACAATTTTACTATGTTAATGGTAAAATTGGGTTACATTTTTTTGAAATTGAGATGATTGCACTTTTTAACAAGTCAAAACAATAAGGTTATTAGATCAATGAAATAGTGAGGATGTTAATGAGTCGAGTACATATCACACTTTTTGGTAATCTCAAAGCTATGCCTGGCTATAAAATCGTAATGTATGGTCTCATAAATGTTGACTATCTGTTACATCACCCGTTCGGTCTGTAAGTATCGTGTATACCGGTTATGGTCTCATGTCATTAAAATTTCAATTGGATAACTATTATTTGAAACCAGTCTTAAACTCTAGATAGCCCCACTTGCATAACTACACTTCTATAATTTTAACTTTTTAACTATCAGCGTAGTATCACCGAATACCATACCCGTCAATCTGTCACAAACCTATGAAAAACTATTCATCACATATCCAGTCCAAATACCCGTATGAATAACTGTACTTAAACTTTGAGTTTATCCTTTTTTAGGTTCTTTTGTCATCCCTAATATAGGTACCCACTAGTTACCTACTTTCGTTCATTTCATAAGGTATTTAATTAATTCAATCTCATTTAACTATGTATTATAATTAATCAATATCATTTAACCCATTTTTAACTAATATTATTTTAAATAGTTGTCCCATCAAATCAATTATATTTGTACCCCAATTTACAAGAATTCAAGACATCTTATTTTTTTTGGGATACATCATTCTAAAAAAAATAATTAGCTAAATCTAAGCCATAACTTAGTTAAAAGTAAAAAATGAATAAAAAAACTTGTAAATAGATTTCCCTCAATCCAAAACTAAACAAAGCCAAAAAAAACAAAATCTAATTTTTCAATGAAAATTTTTTTAGCTATTCATTGGTGGTTGGCCCCAAATTTAGATAAGCATCTAATAATAATATTATAAAAGTCAACTTTGTAAAATATCTTGAGGAAATCTCTTTTCTTAAGATAGAATTGGACAATTGATCGTATAATAGCTCTTATCTAAATTTCTGTCAAAATAAAAGGAAATTGTTTAGTTTAGTTAATACCAGATCTACACAAACAATAATGATCAGATTCCTATAAATGCATAATTATGAGATTAATAATAACAACTTATACTAAAATGATAAGATTTTTCGTAATCAAAACTGATCATTTGCTCATAGATGATTTGATGATCGGAATAGTTTAAATCAATAATAAATAACCAATACAAGATATACATACATTGCTGTGGCGGCGCAGTAACAGGCAGGTAAGAGTACCGCAAATTAAAGAAAAAGGAACCGAGAGAAAATGATTATGAAACGTCGATTATATCTTAGGGTTTGAGGTCTGGGATTTCGATTTATAGGTAAGTTAAATTTCTTTTTATATTTTTTATAAAAAGGTAAAGCCATTATTTAAGTTTAAGTAATAACTTTAGTTAAGGACTACTGCCACAAGCCACAATCATTTAATTAGAAAAAAGTTGACATCAACAACTTTCTATAATAGCCCAATTTAAAGTCTGTTATCTATGCCATGAATACTTTGGGTTATACCCCTTATACACTTGATATACAAATATAACTTGTTCCTTTTCTATAAACTCATTTAAAAAAACATGTTTTAATCAATAATAAAACACAATATTTGAAAACATTAGTTCTAAATTATTTCAAAGCTAAGGACGGATTGATACCAAATGGAAAAAAAATAAAAAATCATTAAATATAAGACATAGCTTTTATAAGAAATCATTTTAAACAGAAAGTTTATTTAAACTAAAACAAAAATATTCAATCTATATGCACTCTTCCTACTATTTTTCCCTCATGTGTCATCAAGTGCTCCGTTGAGACTTAGGTGGGAAAAAAACGTTATCACGTTACACATTGTAGATCACGTAAATGCATTTCTTTTCACCCGCCGTTCTACAAAAAGGATGTTGTGGAAGTGCTCTATTTATTGACTGTTTAATCATTATTTTTTATTATTTTGTACTTGTTTATTACTAATTAGCTTACAAATCCGTGTATTACATGGTTAAGTATAAAAAATAACTTGATTAATATTTTAATTTATAGCTATTATAAACCTGTGCCTTATACAAAGTTGTATATCAAAAATATATAAATCATAAATTTCTATATAATTCTTATCACACGTTTAAATAATGTAATAATATTATAATCTTATGTATTTATAATTCATGAGTTTTATTACACTGCTTGAGGAAATATATTTTATAATCTTATAAAGATGTGTAATACCGTTAATAAATATAATATATTATAAATATGTGTATTGTTGATAGACGTATCAAAATTTTCATATATTATAATATTAATTAAATATTCCAGGAAATAAATTCAACCGTTTTTTGTTTATAATTTTTATACGAAAGTGATATATTACAAATTAAAATTATAACATATATTTTTTCTATTATATAATGTCTCTATTATAATAATTATTTTATAATATAAGAAAGTTGGAAATTTCCAAAAGTATGGATCACGTGTAAATGATATTATTTTTAATTTAGTTTAATTGTTTTGGAGAAATATTTTGAGACTAAAACATTTTTATATTTGTAATGGTTACATTTTATTAGTGTTTCTTTAATTGTATTTATATTTAAATGTTGTTATGCGTAAATGTTATATTTTTTATGATAACTATAATTTGTATTTATATTTAAATGTTGTTATATATAAATATTATATATTTTTTATTATAACTATTAACATGCATATGACAAACATTATTGTTGTTTTATTAAAATCATTACATAAGCACTGATATTTGTATTATTATGTTCTAATTATAATTGCTACCATCAATATTTTTTTATTATAATTATTATTTGTACCTTTCAGATTAACCATAATAATATTTTATTATTGTATTTATTTGTTATTTTTGTCAAAACCCATTTAAAATCATAATAATATTTTATTATTGTATTTATTTGTTGTTCCTAACCTATTTAAAATTTTGGATATATTTTTATATATCTATGACAATAATTTGTAATATTATTAATAGTATTATCATTATTATTAGCATTATATTTTTAATATAATTATAATATTAATATATCTATTACAATATTTTACAAAATTTAGTATATATTAATTGTTATTGCAAAATTGACTGACAATAAAAGTGGAGATTTGTGGATGTATGGCCACAATGCAAGTATGCAACATAGTAAAATTAGGAATTGATAGGTAAAATTACAACTGCTTACACACTCCTAGACCGACCCAAAAACTTTATTATATATCGATACCAAGATCATCAGTGATTGAACTACTTTCGTATTATTTTCAATAATATTTTGATTACATGCTTCTAATTATCATTGATGAATTTTATAATACTCGTATAAAATCAGTTATGTCGTCAATGGGTGATGGTCTATTGGCAAAGACAAAACCTTTAAACACCTTGGGGGCTGGACGCCCTAGGTTCAAGTCCCACAGACAATAGAAAATAAAAGAAATTGTCGTTAAAAAAACTTAGTTATGTAGATCTGGTATATAAATGTCTTCCTTTTTGTTTGCATTTACAAGAAGCATTTATTTTGTTGTTTTAGTTGTTCAACCCGTGTAACACGGGAACTACATAGTTTTTAAATAAAATATAAGTAAAATTGTAAATTTAAAGTCGAGAATGTCATGTGCATTAATTGCAATCATTTATATTATTAGATTATACTAGATATGTAATTATATATTAGAAAATACAATAATACTAAAAAATACATTTAATATGGAAAAAAAACTAATTAATAATATTTTAAAAGTACAATATAATATACTCCATCATATCGCACAAAGTATGTTGTGCATGTAGTCGGTTCATATAAATGGTTGATTTTCATGTCTCTATTCATTGTTTATCACGTCAGGAGGCCTTGGGAGTCACCTTCATAGCTTTGATAGGTTGCATTACCTTCATCTCCCAATATTATATTATATACTCAAACAAGCGTACATTACATCCCTTGTTTTATTTTACCTACATTTGTGCCAGGTTGTAAATGATAGCCAAACGCGTCTTCAAAAGTCCTAAGTTCTGTTCAGTATCTTTTCTCGCCAACTCATGCGCTTTTTGAATTGTTTTCTTTTGTAACACCCCAAAAATATCAATATATATATATATATATATATATATATATAACTAGTTAATGGTTAAGTTGTTTAAATAATGAAAATCATAAATTAGGTTCCTATTTATATCAAACTGAACATGAGGGACTAAAAGTTGACAAAATGAGAAAGTTGTTTTATTAAAAACAAAACTTCAAAACACAACCACACTTATGTGTGTGTACGTGTGTGTGAGCAAGCAAGAGATAAACACCCAAACCCTACTTTCATCAAATTGATCAAGTTGAAGGGTGAATTTGGACTAATATTAGTGCATGAATCAAGAACATTGGTCAATCATACTTAACTAACACAAGGTAAGTTACAATTTCAATTTTGATGATGTTTGATTTTGGGAGGAATTTGGTTAATTGAAGTTCTTGAATAATTGATTGATGTTATGGCCTAAGAAAGGTATAACCTAAGTATAGAATTGTAATCTTAACTGAAAATTTGTTGATGATCTCATAAAAAGTTTTATGTTGAAATTGTTAAGATAAGTATGAAGAAATAGTCTTGAACTAGCATTAAAATGACCCAAGTGCTTGTGTAGATAATGAATTTAAAGACAAGAGTTGTAGAAATTTACATGTTAATATGAATTATGATGAGTAAATCGAACTTGTTAAACTAGGGATTCTTGGTTAGCCAAGGTTCAATTGAACGATAACGAATAATTAAAATGTATGCGTGCAAGGTGTTTGTTGAAACGCTTAAACGAATTGCCAATCTTGATCAATATAAATACAAAAATGATGAAGATAACATGAGATGTATGCATGGCAAATCTACATGCCTTAATTATGCCGGGAGGTTCTAATAAGACTTGGCTTGTACATTATAGGCAACGTAAGCGAAGGGTCGGGAAGTCAAGCCGGTGCAGACGCATGTTTAAAATGAAAGCTTTAAGGTACGTGGCTTTAAGTTTGTAGGAATTCATTAAAACATTTGTATTTAATATATGTTGATGAATTAAGTAATGTTCGTGAAATTCGGTTCATTTAAAAGTAATGGATTTCGCAAGAGTGAACCGAATAAATAAATAGCGAAAACGGCGTGTTTGGTAGTTCATAAGTGATGGATTTCACACGAATAACCAAATGGGTCAAAATCACGGATAACGATAGACTTGGTTTGATCAATAGTGAAGAATTCACATGAACAAATCAAAAACTATGCGTATGCGTAAACCGGTTAACGGGAAAGCAGGTTACGTATAATAATCAATGATATGGTTGACAATAAGCTTCTTGTTTGGTTAAAGTAACCAAAACGGGTCAAATAATATGATGAAAGGAGGTTTGGTCGAATAAAAGCGATGGAATTCGCTAAGACGACCAAACGGGTCAAATTATATAATGAATGAAGATTTGGTTGAATAAAGCGATGGATTTCGCTAAAACAACAAAACAGGTCAAAATGACAAGGTAAACAAAGGTTTGGTTGAATAAAAGCGATAGACTTCGCTACGACAACCAAACGGGTCAAAATGAATAATAAACGAAGGTTTGGTTGAATAAAAGTGATGGACTTCGCTACGACAACCAAACATGTCAAAATGAATAATAAACGGAGGTTTGCTTGTATAAAAGTGATGGACTTCGCTACGACAACCAAACGGGTCAAAATGAATAATAAAAGAAGGTTTGGTTAAATAAAGTGATGGATTTTGCTAAAGCAATCAAACGGGTCAAAAGATAACATAAACATAGGTTGGTTGAATAAGGCGATGGACTATCGCTAAGACAACCTAACGAGTCAAATAGAACTTTTATGCATATAGAAGGGATGCGGGAACGCTTGTTTCATGTTAAAGGCGGATAAAGGGTAAAATTGGTAAATATGCGTAAAACCGAGTAACGCGTGCGCAAATCATAGTAGTTACCCCAAAAATGAGATATGTCTATATAATTAATAATTTAGTAAGGATTTATAAATTATAACTAGTTTGTTTGCTCAAAACAAGCAAACGAGTCAAAACTAGAAGATTTTACGAAACTAAAACCGTGCAGCGTAAATTTCCTTAATAAGTCAATATAGTAATAAGAACATGAAATAATATTTTACGGATGGATTCTTTCAGCTTACGAGTCATAAATTGATATACCGAACTTGAAAAGGGTAAACCGGACAAATAAATAACACAACAGCTAAAGTGCTGTAGCAGACGACGTCACCAATGCTGCAAGGTTTTCCGACGACTTAACATAATGCCTAAGGTAGTTAAGCTCCGACGCAACGAATAGAAGGAGCGTTGCCGACGCGGCTTCGGAATTCAAGAATTAAAAAAATTAATATTTTGTTTAATTAATTATAATACGTTTTGATTTGTCCAGTTATGTACTAACGAACTGTAAATTTAGATGACTATGAAGAACGTAAGCTTTGATGGGCGAAGATTCAAGCTAAAGAAGAAGAACTAAACATTTCTTTTATGCAAGCTTCCGTTTATTTGACTTACTTTGTGTAATAACTTTTGTTTAAAATGCAAAGTTGTTTCTAAATACTTATAAAGTTTAAACAACTTAGTATTGGAATGTAAGACAAGATTTTATGTTTCTATAAACGAATGTAGCATTTTATGTGAAATGCTTATTTTATAAATATGGGTCTTAGAACTTGGTAATCAGAGCTTATGGTTAAAAACAAAATGTGTTCGGTTCAATGCTTGATCAAGACATCCGGTAAAAATTAGTTATGAATTGAATTTCAATAGGAAATAATAGAAAGGAAGATGATTTAAATTATATGGGAGGGAGTGTATTAATACACTCGAACCCGGGAAAATACACTAAACATAAACGGTGAATGCAAGTTATATTTAACCAAACTGAAAAAGAAAGATACATCACGGGTGTTATCAAGCAAAAAGGGCAAATATCCATATAAAATATGGAAATTATTAAACAAGTTGCTTACCAAAATTACTATGAACATTTCAGCTAAAGAAATGTCAGGAGCAACAGGAGATGACACAGTGTCTCTCATGATGGAGGAGATACGAGAAAAGATTTCCGAAGAAGTCGGAAAGGCCTTGGAAGCAAGCTTACCTCAATTTATGGATAGGCTACAAACTACAATCTTATCGGTTTGTCACACCCCGGATTTCCAACCCGAAATCCATACACCGGTGGGCCCGGGTGCGGAGTATCGTGATGTCAGTTGATAACATCGTTGTCAATTAAACACGGCACAGTGGAAGTCTTAGAGTAAAATTACTATTACAAACCGAATGTTCGAAAATACAAGATAATATACAAGCTTGTAATAGAAGATCCACAAGCAGATCATAAAATGTACAAGAAAGAATATAAAACAGACTTTAGGCAGATTTAGGATTTGCAAGATCCTCTATCACTACCGAGCAGCTTCCGGCCTATTTCGTATTGTACCTACAACTTAGCCTTTGGATGATACGTCAGCTTACGCTGGTAAATACACCAAACTGACTCATTTTGAAAACTTTAAAATAGTTTTTAAGTGTAAAACGGCACAAAATCTTTTGTTAACTTGGGAAAGTTGACCTTGCAACCTTGTATCATATTCACATGTTTGTCAATACATTCAGGGCCCGGGACAGAAACCGAGACATGATTAAATACACACCACTCTGGAACTCACGAGGGAGTCATCCCCAACGTCTTGGGAATATTGCATATGAGCATCTGACAGGTGTATGCCTACACCCCGTGCTAAGGTCGTTGTAACATCCGTCAAAAACCGGATTTACCAAACCCGCTCCGCTTATTAACCGAACAATCAGTTAAAAATTTCGTTGCGTATTTAATGCCCAAATTAATTTTAAACGATACATAATTAATAAGTATATTGGAATATATAATTTATATTTGAAAAAGTATTAAAAATAGTGGTTTAAAAATAAAACAAGGCTGCCGGGTTTCGAACCCGGGTCAGCCGGGTCAATCTGGTCAACAATGACTTAACACACACACGCTCAACCACTCCGCCACTTGTGTTTCTTGTTCATTATTAGAAACAATTAATACATAACATAAATCTCAAATTCAAAACCAACGCGCCCAATCGCAGTCGTCGGAAATCCCGACGATTTCGCCAAGATTGGACGGTTTCTTCTATTTTAACCGAAGCCTTAACTATTACATCGGTTATAACCGACATCTGAACCCGCGACGCAAGTCATAACCGCCGGAAAACTTATTGACCGACGAATCAAGACGGAAAACGGACTAAATTCGTCGATGTCCTGCCCTGTAAATACCCCCTCTAACCTCTGTTAGCTTTTTCGCTCACAATCACACTCTTTCCCGACGTAAATTCGCTCGCCGGAGAATTTCTGCAACTCGCCGAAAAACCGAGCCTTTCACCTCTGAGCCTTACTGAACACCCAGAGCTCATACCGAAGCCACCCACACTCATCTCAAACTCCCTGAAGACCCTCTGCCGCAAGACACACGTCGCCGGAATAACCTGCTGACATCGGAGCTTCGCCGGCGAAACAGAGGAGCCACTGTTCGGTATATCTTACACCTAATCTCTCTTTCTTTTATTAATCTCACCTCTAATTAATCACAACACTCTAAAGAAACTTGATTAAATCGTCGAACCAGCCGGAAACCGATTCTGGTTAAGTCCAACGAAGAAGACGAAGTATCAGTTGTATATATGTTTAATTAAAATCAAGATATATCTCGGGTTAGACACACAGTCCCGCGGTGGACTGTGTGCAAATAAAACACGCTTACGTCCCGAGTTCGATTCTTGTCCCACGCACACTCGCCTTAATAAAAATGTTCCTTTTTTTAACCGAACCGGATTCACTGCAATAGAAGTTAAGTTTAATAAAAACCGGAATAATAACCAAGATAGACACACAGTCCAGTGGTGGACTGTGTGAACGTTTAAACCACATGTCACGAGTTTGAGTCCAGACTACCGCACCGGTCCGGACAATTATCAAACTTTTTATATAAAGCAGAAACGAAATTATTTAGTTTGTATATAAGTATAATAAAAATCAGATTATTTAACAAGTTAGACACACAAGTCCAGCGGTGGACTGTGTGTTAACCTAAACCACAGGTCCCGGGTTCGAGACCTGTGGAGAGCATCGAGCGAGTCATTTAAATTGTTTTTGAAATAAATGATTTTCGGATTAATTCAATTAGTATATAAATATAATTAAAAACCGAAATATTTCGGGTTAGACACGTAGCTCAGTTGGTAGAGCTGCGTGCATGCGAACGGGAGGTCTCGGGTTCGAGCCTCACCCGGCGCACACATTTGCACAATAAAATTCGGTCAACAGGTCAACGGTCAACAAAGTCAACAGTCAAAAAAATCAACATTTTTTTTAATACTTTTATTTATTTATTTACATTAAAAATACTTAAAAATAACATTTTTAAGGTTAGAAAATAGCCTTAAACTCACAAAAATATATTCAACAATCCTACTAAAATTGATTAATAAAATCCGCTTACTTACCAAACCATTATGCCATTATCTAGGTTAGTTTCACTCGTGGTTAAAACCAACTTCGTGCGCATTCAACATCATCAACCGAACGCACCCAATGTGAGTGAATCTTACAACTCCCCTTTTTAATTACACGTTTTGGGGTGTGTCATGTGTCACAAAAATTAACTCGTTTATTTAAACTTGTGCCATACCATATTGTGATCTAAACTTAGAATGTATATATTGTTTATAGTTATGTATTTCATAATGTCAAGTTGTATGCAAATCATTCATTAGGCCCATCAGTTCCTCGTGGGAGACGAGTTGAGCAACGCGTGCCTCAAAACAAATCCATTATTGTATGTGTGTGCATTATTTAATATTAAATGATTGGTGAATAAGTTTACATCTATTTTTACTCATGTGTGGTTGTGCACTTTATTTTATAATCATTTCAATAAACTTGTTCAAATGTTTTTCATAGGATTCACTCACCAACTATGATACAGGTGAACAGGATGAAGCAAGGAAAACATAGGAAATGCCTTAGAAGAAAACAATGAAGTCTAGAATGATGTTTAGGACATGATGTAATTATGATTGTATATTTCCCATTAAATTGTAATAATGAATATAAACGTTATAATAAATGTCATGAGCTTTGATGATAACCAAATCATGCCCCGATCACCTTTTCCGCTGCGGGTCGGGGTGTGACAGTCGTGGCCATAACTAATGCATTGAGCCGAGGATATCCAGGACACGGTAATTTAACCCCCGATGTTTAAGTTATCAAACAAAGCTGATTAAAACAGAATATGCGGGTTTACTAGCCACAAACGGTCATTCGATTGACCCCATTTCGGACCAAGCGGTAATAATTTACCGTATCCCAAGCCCATATAGGGAAAATAAGTCGAGAGTATTTACCTAAGCTAGTCTTCTTCTTTTATTTTTAAATAACTCAGCTGTATACAAAAGTACCAAGTGCAGATAGCATTTACCGGCAAGGCTCTAGTCTGGATTATGGCATAAGCTAGCCAATTAAATACTACGTCTTATATAAGTCATTGACTTAGACCGACTAGCGTACTTGATCAAAACGTATGACGCTAGATTAAACGATGATTGGATAGAATGTAGTTTAATTCCAACAAGTAACTTGACTTGTATAATATGGATAAACTATAAACATTCTGGATTTTGAAACTTAAATGACAAGGTTAAACCCGTTTCGGTTAATTTCCGTAAAATAGTTACATATACTTAACCGAGCGCATATTAGCGATATCGAGTAACCGGATAAGTCATGGACAAGTTCTATATGCCATTATACCTTAATTAAGTTAAAATATCAGTAGGATATTAACTTATATGCCCGTTATGGTTTTAAAACGAAACTATGCCTCATATGGGCATTTTGGTAATTTCATACCATATAAAGGGAACTTGAATATAATTTAATGTTATAATTATAAGTATTCTGGAAAAATAATTTATTTGTAATGTAATATCAGTAGGATACTAATTATATGTGTATTTTACCTTTTATGATCAAACTATGCACCGAAGGGGCATTTTGGTCATTTTAAACATAGTTTATAAATTATTTGGGATTCTGAGTTTATAACTTGTACCTACTGTAAATATGTTTAAAATAAGTTTTAAAATTAATACGTAACAAGTCTTGGTCAATTAATATGGTTTAAAACCATACTATGAGCCGAAACGACGCTTATGTCGTAAAATGACGTATTTATGCGATGTTTATGAAAACTGATGTTAAGGTCAGATTAAAATGTTTAAAATATGTTATTTAATACAACATATTAGTAGGTAAATGATTTACCTTAAAAAGATTTGATTAAAACTATTTTATAAGCCACAAGGGCTAAAACCGTCATTTATCGACATAGTTTAAGGACCTGCTTGAAAACTCAGTTTTGTTAACTTGGTTTAATATCCCAATTAATCCTACTTATAATATTACATCAGTAGGAAACTCATTTTCAAGTTCATTACTATTTAAAACCTTGTTTTATGTAAAAAGGACATTTTGGTCAAAGATGGCATAATTATGGAACTTGCGTATAAACTTGGATTCTGATTATGATCATGTAATATAACCTCAGAGGGTTATGCTACATTATATTATGATCATAATGCAACTTTAGATCAGTAGGTAACTAATCTAAATCAGGTCAGAATCGAAAGTCAAAGCAGAAGTCTAACTTCACGACTTTCGGTCGCGAACCGACCCTAGAACTGAAATTGACGAGCCGAACATGTTCTTACATGTTCTAATAATTATTACCAACTTGTTTAAGTGTCAAAGCAGGTTTCATAACATATATAAGATTAATTTATGATTTTTCCGAAAAATGGCATGTTTGACTTTTTAATAACTTAACTTTGGCCCGTCAATTGGTCTAGCAAATGTGATCTTCAGGAGGTGCCCAGGGACTAACACCTACCTTATTACGATCACTTAGCCATGTTCATTTCGAACAATGGCTGGACCATAATGGTCTTAACCAAAAGTCAAAGCGTTTTCCGAAAAACGCTTGACTTTTGGCTATAAAAGCCTATAAACAAAAATGCAAGAGCAAGGAACACTTACAAGAGGTTCCTACAATGCAAGAGAACTAAGTTGGATGCTCCTTTCTGCTAGGAACTTCTAGAGGAGGGAGAAGAGTTGTGATTTAGAAAGGTGCAAGTTCAAATGGTGAACTTGATCACCTATTTATAGTTGGAGAGCTCAAAGGAGGTGAAGCCAGGCGTTTAGGGGTGTAAGAAGGAGCTTACAAGTGTCCCAAAACGTGGCATAGCTGATTATAACTCCATGGTTTCGAATTAATGGTTTTGTGGAGTTTTGCTTGGCTGCCAAACAAACTTTCTGCAGCAGAGCCTCTCTCGCGCCCCGCGAGAGACCCTTGGCCAGTTTCAAAGTTTGACACTTTTAACCCCTTAACTTATATATTAAAAAAACTCGGTAAATGATCGATGCTCTTAGGCCATGAGGTATGCTTTAACCAATTTTAACTCCATACAAGGAACCCATGTTAACTCTACGTCACCCACCATTATATTTTAATATTTTTAAATTAAATACAAGATAAATAATAATACCATTTCATTAACTTTTTAGTTAAAATAAACATTGATATGGAATATCATTGATTTCTAATTTTTTTAATTTTTTTGTCTAAGTTAACATGTTAACCAATGGGGGTTTTAACACCCCTTAACATGGGTAGGGTGTGGTTTGGAAGACATGTTAACTTGTCATGTCATCTTTAACACCAATAAAGTTAGAGTAAACTCCAAGACCTTAGAACAACTTGGTTGTGGTGGCCAAAGATACAAAGAAAATGCTATGGTTACAAGAGGTAGGACTCTAGGGTAGTTATTATGTGACAACACAAAGGCTTATGCTAGTGATGAAATAATAAAACCCTAATACACATAGTAAAAGAAAAAAGACAAAATCTAAAAACAAAATCTTTGGCTATGTGTAAGGGGCTAACACCTTTTTGCCACCTCGATTGCCATACTCAGGCTCGATCGCCATCCCTACTTTCCGGTCATGGAATTAAATCACTTCCATTACTCTTGGAATATAGAATTCCATTCGTATTTTAACTTACTTAATTTTTTATGACGACTAACACATACACCCTTTAGTCATACTTCTAAATTTACCCTATTATCCACTATAGGTCACAAGCCCTAAGGTTTTCATAGTTTTCAGATTCCATTTCAACTATAAATATTACATATAATAACAATTTTACTATAGTTAATTGGTAAAATTGGGTTACAATTTTTTTTGAAATTGAGATGACTGCACTTTTTAACAAGTCAAAAAATAAGGTTATTAAATCAATGAAATAGTGAGGATGCTAATGAGCCGAGTACATATCACACTTTTTGGTAATCTCAAAGCTATGCCTGGCTATAAAATTGTACATGTATGGTCTCATAAATGTTGACTATCTGTTACATCACCCCGGTCTGTAGGTATCGTGTATACCCGGTTATGGTCTCATGTCATTAAAATTTCCAATTGGATAACTATTATTTGAAACCTAATCTTAAACTCCAAAGATAGCCCCACTTGCATAACTACACTTCTCTCAATGAACCTCAAGTTTTTATCAATTTGCATATCTTGATGTGACATTGCTATCGACTCATCGGCTAGACATTTCTTTAGATTAGATATATGGAACACATCATGGATTCCACTGAGCTCCTCAGGCAGCTTAAGCTTATAAGCTACAGAACCGACACATTCAACTACCTCTAATGGTCCGACATATCACAGGCTCAACTTGCCCTTCTTTCCGAAGCGCATCAAACCTTTCCAGAGTGATACCTTTAATAATACTTTATCCCCTATTTGGAACTTAAGAGGTTTTCACCTCTTGTCTGCATAACTTTGCTGCCTATCACGGGCAGCTTTGAGACGATCACGGATTTGTATTATCTTATATGTGGTCTCTAGGACAATCTCAGGTCCAAACAGTTGGGCTTCCCCAACTTCAGCCCAACAAACAGGCGTTCTACATTTTCTCCCATACAGGGCCTTAAAAGGAGCAGCCTTGATGCTTGTATGATAACTATTATTATAGGAGAATTCTATTAGAGGTAAGTGGTCATCCCAACTTCCACCTAGATCAATCACACATGCTCTAAACATGTCTTCCAAAGTCTGAATAGTACGCTCACTCTGTCCATCCGTCTGTGGGTGGTAAGCTATACTAAAGTTTAACCTTGTGCCTAAAGATTGTTGGAAACTTTTCCAAAGGTGAGATGAATATCTAGTATCTCTGTCAGATACAGTAGATACCGGCACACCATGTAGGGACACAATCTTGTCCACGTATAGCTTTGCCAACTTATCAGAATTGTAAGTCTCTTTATTTGGCAAGAAATGTGCTAACTTAGTCAGCCTGTCCACAATGACCCAAATCGTGTCATTGCCACGTTTGGTCTTAGGTAACATGGTAATCAAATCCATAGTTACCATTTCCCATTTCCAAGTAAGAATCTCAAGCTGTTGTAGAAGTCCTGACGGTTCCTGATGTTCGGCTTTAACTTGCGAACACGTCTGACACTTAGCTACATAAGTGGCTATGGATTTCTTCATACCCATCCACCAATAATTCTTCTTTAAATCTTGATACATCTTTTCGCCACCGGGTGAACTGAGTATCTTGAATTATGCTCTTCCTAGAGGATTAGATCTCTAAGTCCCCCAAAGATTGGAACCCAGATTCTGCCATTAAATCTAAGGTTTCCATCTTTTCCAGGCATTACCTGATCAACAGTTCTGCCTAATCCTTCGTTAGAATTATTAGCCTTTAACAGGGCTTGCTTTTGTGTATCTAATAGCTTCTCATTCAAGCTATTTCTGAGTTCTATTTTTTTGGCGTTAATCCTAATAGGCTTAATTCTTTCTTTACAACTCAAGACATCAGCAATGACATTTGCCTTGCTGGGATGATAGCGAATTTCGCAATCATAATCGTTAAGTGTTTCCATCTGGCGGCGTTGTCGCATGTTCAAATCCTTGTGATTGAATAGAGTTAGAGACTCTTATGGTCAGTGTATATAATACATTTTGTGCCATATAAGTAATGTCTCCATAACTTAAGAGCAAATACAACAGCACCCAATTCCAAATCATGGGTGGTGTATTCCTTTCGTGCACCTTTAATTGTCGTGATGCATAAGCAATTACTTTGCCTTTTTGCATTAGCACACAGCCCATGGCAGTGTGCGAGGCATCACAATAAATAACAAAATCCTCAATACCCTCAGGTAGAGATAACACAGGAGCATTCCTCAACTTGTGTTTTAGAATTTCAAAAGATTCTTGTTGTTTTGGACACCAGTCGAACTTGACATTGTTACGGGTCAAGGTAGTTAAAGGGGTGGCTATTCTTGAAAAGTTCTCAATGAACCTCCTATAATAACCGGCCAATCCTAAGAAACTACTAATCTCCGATGGAATTGGGTACTTCCCAACTCATTATGGCTTCAATTTTGGCGGGACCCACTTAGATACCACGCTCACTTACAACATGTCCAAGAAACTGGACTTCTCTAAGCCAAAACTCGCACTTAGAGAACTTAGCATAAAGTTTTTCTTGTCTTAGCAATTCTAGGATGCATCGAAGATGTTTCTCGTGTTTAATTTGATGAGGAGAGTAGATAAGTATATCGTCTATAAAGATAATGACGAACTTATCTAGATAGGGTTTGAAGACTCTATTCATGAGATCCATGAATGTTGCAGGTGCATTTATGAGCCCAAAAGGCATCACTAGGAATTCATAATGACCATAACGGGTCCTGAAGTCAGTCTTGGGAACATCCTCACTTCTAACCTTCAGTTTATGGTATCCTGATCTCAAATCGATCTTAGAGAAGTAACTAGCCCCTTGAAGTTGATCGAACAAGTCATCGATCTTGGGCAGAGGATAACGATTCTTGATCGTTATCTTGTTTAGTTCACGATAATCAATGCACATCTGCATTGAACCGTCTTTTTTCTTAACGAAAAGGATAGGAGCTCCCCAAGGTGAGGAACTAGGTTGTATGAAACCTTTCTCTAAAAGTTCGTCTAATTGTATTCTTAATTCCTTCATTTCTGTCGGTGCTAACCGATACGGAGCTCTAGCAACAGGTGTCGCTCCTGTTAGGATGTCAATCCTAAACTCCGCTTGTCTATCTTGAGGTAGACCTGGTAATTCTTCAGGGAAAACATCAGGATATTCTGAAATAACTGGAAGGTCTTCAATCTTTGGCTTTGGCTCGTTAATAGTTACTTGTGCCATGTAAATGACACAACCTTTCCCTAGACACTTGGATGCCTTAAATAACGACACTTTGTCTGGCAATCCATAGTGTGAATCTCCAAGGATGGTGAGCATTTCACCAGATGGGGTTTTAACTTCGATGAGTTTCTTATTACAAGTAATGCGGGCTTGGTTATGAGGTAACAATCCATGCCTAAGACTACATCGAACCCCGCCAATTTCATTGGCAGAAGAGAAATAGGAATTGAATGATTTTTAATGGATATAAAACATCCATCAAGAATGGAAGATGTTGTTTCAAAGGTTTCGTCAGCAAGTTCCACCTCATAAGTTATGTCTAAAGTTCTTATGGGTAAGTTTAATAGTTTACTAAACTTATGGTCTACAAAGGACTTATCTGCACCCGAATCAAAAAGAACTCTAGCATATACGTCATTGATAAGGAATGTTCCTGTTATGACGTTGTTGTCATTAACAGCCTCTCTAGCATTCATCTGAAAGGCACGTGCATTTCCTTTCTTAGCCTCTCCAGGCTTTGCATCATTATTTCTGGGTTCTTAGGGCAGTTAGGCTTGATATGCCCCATCTCATTACAGCCGTCACAGAAGCATCCTTAAGATTTTTGCACTCTAGGGTCTTATGCCCTTTTCTTTGCAGATTCCACAGGGTTTAGCCTGTGGATTAGCATTGCATTGTCCCCAATGCCCACAGTTACAGGTCTTGCACAGAGGTCTATCATTAGACGTGTGTTGGTTCTTCTTGAACCCAAAATTTCCTTTATTTTTGAACTTTTGGGAGTTATTATCCTCTCGTTTCCTTTTTCCTTCAGTCTCAGTTCTGATTGACTTTTGTCTCACCAAGTCTAAGGTGAGACAGAGAGAGATAGGTCAACAGCAGACCTATAGGTACTAGGCTGAGCAGCCTTTACCATGCCCTTAATCTTGGGCGCTAACCCATTAATGAAACACGCAATGCGTTTGGGTTCAGGAGTGATTAGATAGGAGAGTAATCTGGATAGGGAGTTGAAGTCAGTAACATACTTCCGACAGTCCGGATTTTTCACGGCAAGAGTTAGAAAGTCTGACTCTATCTTCTCCACCTCATGAGGTGGGCATTATGTCTCTTTGACAAGGTCAACAAACTTGGACCACCCCAAGTTATATAGGTGTACTTTGCCTATTGACTGGACCATTGCCTTCCACCAAATTAGGGCATCACCCTTGAAGGCTTGGGATACATACTTTACCACATCCTTATCAGCACAACCGCTGATGTCCACTATTGTCTCCATTTCATCAAGCCATCTCAAGGCTTCTACAGCTCCCCTTTCCCCATTGAAATCTCGGGGCTTACAAGAGAAAGTATTTATAGGTACATCCGTCTTTAGAAGAACGGGACCTATCATGAAACTCTAGTTTCTTTGGTTCACTCTTCGCATTCGATGAGTGAACAGAGCTCTCCTTTCAAGCTGATGATGGTGGAATAGATAAAGGTTTGGAGCGAGTAGCGCTCGACTCCTTAAATTTTTTCATCGCCTTTCCAACAGCTGCATCAATGCGAGCTTGGAAATCATCATTATTAATGGCTATGTTTTCGGCATTGTTAGAGTTAATATCTCAGTGGCTACTTTGCGCTTCATCCGAGTTAGCCATTCTTGAAGCTTTGGTTTTAAAAACCAAATTAAACTTCACTTTCAGCCATGGTATTAATAACCATATTGGCTTTAAAACTTGGATATATAAATCCATTGCCTATTTATATGACACCCGACCGCGTAAAACAATGAACCGCGACGGAAATGTCGGGGAGTCATGTCACAGAACTATTGTTTCACAACTCATGGAATTTAGAATTTTGTTTTATTAAGTTAAATGCTTACATTGTCTTGGAATAAACAGAAACAACACATAAATAAATTGTCTTTCATGTTTTAAGTCACTAAGGCCCGCGTCCATTTCTATGTGAAGCATGCATCATATTATCAAGCATTGACTCCTGAAACATATATGAAAAGAGAGTCAGCATAAAAATGTTGGCGAGTACATAGGTTTTGTGAGTGTGTCAAATTCGTGGCTTTGTATACATATTGAAACACCTCGTCTGACTAGAAGAGTCATTAAGTGAAAACCTCGTATTAAAGGATTTGATATTGCAATTCAATTAACCAACTAAAAAAAGTTGGTTAGAGTTGTGAAAACCTTATAGACATGAATCTTGACCAAAACATTTCTTTGGTAAAAACCTTATAATAGATTGATTCAAAGAAAACTTCGTATGGTTTATATCTGTAAGTGAAAATGATTGCGTGACATTATTCAAAACCATTTGTCCGTGTTATAAACCATTTGTTCGTGTTATAAAACATTCGTCTGTGTTATAAATCAATCGTATGTGTCATAAACCAATTGTCCATGTCACAAACCAATCGTCCGTGTTTTTAATTGTGAAAACTTTTTATTGTTCTTTAATGAACACATTCAAACCTGTGTTGACTATACCACCAAAGGGTATCTTTAATAGACCACCAAAGGGTCTCTTTAACTAGACTAACAAATCAACAAATGATTTGTTAATCAGAAACAGCTTCTGTCATTACCCAAACTTCCACCAAATCCAGTTAACAGTCCGATAATGGGATTGTCAGTCCTATGGTACCATGTCAGTACTATGGTACCATAACATACTACTGGTCGGCTTGGTGAAAGCTAATGAATGTCATTCGTGTTATGGATAACGCATCAACAAGTTGATCACATTATTGAAATCGTATTGTTTTATATATAAACCATAGACATTGTTTTTGAAAATTTGAAATGATTTAGCACATATTAGTCACCACCCCAAAACATTTGCAAAACGTAAAAAGGGGAACTATGTACTCACTTTGAAAATCATTTTGTATATATAAACCATGTATATTGTTTTGAAATCTTGAAAATAATTATAGGCACATATGAATCACCCCAAAACATTTAGAAAATACAAAAGAAGGAACTATGTACTCAAATAAGCCTTCCGTAGTAAATATGTAGATTTGAAAAGCTAGTTTAGCACATATGAATCACCTCAAAACATTTAAAACGTAAAAGAGGGGAACTATGTACTCACATAAGCCTTGCGTAGTAAATATGTTGATTTGAAAAGATAGTTTAGCACATATGAATCACCCCAAAACATTTAAAACGTAAAAGAGGGGACTACGTACTCACTTGGGATTGCGAAAGTGTTCTTGATCAACGGAATAAACAAAGCTCAAAAGTGTCTTAATGTGTCAGATAAATATGTTAGCGTGTCGGGACTACAAACGGAAGATCAGATAGAATGAAGTCTTATAAATTAAATGAGTGTTGGAACTCATGTGATATGGTTTAACAAACTTAACATTCTGATTTGGAAAGGATCCTAAGTGCTTTTGACCCATTATGACTCGTTAAGGTAGTTTACGCCACTTTAACGTGTCATTAGCGTAAACGCGTGATCGTCCTATGATAAGTCTTAAATGACCAAACATGTTTGAAAATGTTATAATATCAGTTTATATGTTAAAAATTTGGTTACATGTGTTTAAAATGGGTTTATGCGCAAAAGAGCATTTTGGTCATCATTTTTTTAAGAACATAGAAGTGACTTATCATAACACTAATCAAACGACGTAACTATAAGGTATAACCTCAGTAGGTTATTCCCTATATAACTATGGTCACAAATATGTGTTTGGTCGGATCCTAAGATCGACCAAACGGGTTGGATTCGAAAGTCAAAGCGATGGTCAAGACCGCTTGACTTACGACCCTAAATAAGCACTAAACTAGAAGTGACGAGTTAGACATGTAAAAATATGTCTAACTAAGTCTATAAAACTAATTTGGTATCAAAACTTGGTGTTTTGATACCCAAAAATAGTTTCGTCGGAAAATGCACATCATGCGCATTTTGACCGAAACTTCGACTCATCACTTCGACTAGTAAACGTGGTAATCAGAAGGTGAAATCGCTAGGGACTATAACCTTCGTGATTACGATCACGTTGCAAAGTCCAATTGAACTTTGACTTTACCAAATATGTCAGAACCAAAAGTCAACCAGGAAGCCAAATTGTTCGACTTTTAGCTCAAAATAGCTAAAATACTGAAAGAACTAGGAAGAGTACTTACTCGTGTTGAAGAACACTTTCAGAACTCAGGATTGGAGGCTTCCAAAGGCTTGAAACAAGCTCCTAGAAGGATAGAAAGAAGAACTTCACACTTTGCTTTGAAGTGTTGTGGAAAAAATGGAAGAATCATGGGGTATTTATAGTATTTTAGGATTAAGGAGGTGATGACAAGTGTCCTCAAGTGTGGATTAGTGTCCTAACATGTGTCAACACCATATTAAGTGTGGCAAAGTGAGTGCTAGGTGTCAAAAATTGGAGATAGGTGTCACACCCCGACCCGCAGCGGAATAAGAGTCGGGGCATAATTGGGTTATCACCAAAGCTCATGATGTTTACTAAAATGTTTCATATTTATTAAATTCAAATTTACAACTTAAATATCCAAAACAAAATTCATATAATTACAAGAAAATGAAACTACATAATTATTCCAAAACTTAAACTTGTTTATTCTTCTAGGCCTTCCTATGTGTTTCTTGTCTCAGCTGGATCACCTGTATCATGTGTAAAACGAGGGATATTTTGGGTCAACAAAAGTTGGCGAGTTAACCTTGATAAAACATTGTTACTAATTTCTTGTTATATTTAGTAAAGAAAATTTGAGCAATAATCACATGTGAGCAAACATATATAAATAAACAAACACAAACCACTTTGGATGAGTATATGATATGAATGATGATGTATGTGAGATCAAGGCTCAATCAAACGGAGCCGATCTAATGAGGCACCTGATGCTCAACCCGTCTCCCATGGGGAACTGATGGGCCTAATGAAATGCGTGCACTGAAAATGATAAATCCAATCTACATATAATTCACACAACAATTGATACACATTTGATACACATTTGATCACGGATATGATGTATGCACAAGTGTTTAAATATAATAAAAGAATTATACGACACATGATACACCCCAAAACATGATTAAAACGGGGAATTGGTAGAGATTCACTCACAATGGGTGCGTTCTTTGATGATGATGAAGGCGCACGAATTTATGATTCGATTGACGAGGGAAGAACTAACCTAGATAATAACAAAATGATTCGATAAATAAATACATTTTGGTTGAGATTAATATTTTTAATTAGTGCTCTTAAATGGGATTTTTGGATTTATTTTTGTGAGTTTAAGGAAATTTTCTAACCTTAATAATCTTATTTTTAAGTATTTTTAAATAATTTTCTAATTAAATAAATAAATAAAAAGAAATTAAAAAAATGACTTTTTGACCGTTGACCGTTGACCGTTAACCGGTCAGACTGTGTTTTTATATGCGCTGAGTGAGGTTCGAACTCGGGATCTCTCGTATACGTGCACGTAGCTCTACCAACTGAGCTACGTGTCTAACCCGAAATATTCTCTGTTTTAATTATATTTATATACTAATTACTTTTAAACTTATTTGGTTTTTTTATTAAAAATGATTTATAAGGCCGAACCGGTTGCAGGGACCCGGAGTCGAACTCGGGTCCTTCGGTTCGAGTGCGCACAGCCCAACCAGTTGGGCTGTGTGTCTAATCTGTTTAACAAATGGATTATATTACTCTTATAAACATCCTGTGACTTGCTCTGATTCAGTTCTAAAAATGTTGGTTTTAATTCTGAAAGTCGGTACGTGTGCGATTCGAACTCGGGACGTG
Organism: Scalesia atractyloides; assembly: GCA_947069175.1. Lineage (NCBI taxonomy): Eukaryota > Viridiplantae > Streptophyta > Magnoliopsida > Asterales > Asteraceae > Scalesia > Scalesia atractyloides. Next base: position 15,707,689 of record CAMTDV010000002.1, read on the forward strand.
CGTGTTATATTTGCACACAGTCCACCGCTGGACTGTGTGTCTAACCCGTTTAATTATCTGGTTTTAATTATATTAATACACAACTCAACTTCGTCTTCTTCATTTATAAAAACTCAGAAACAGTGAAGCCGACTGTTTGTTTAATTGACCAACACCACTTATAATTTTATTGAATTGGAATAGAAAAAGAAGAATTAGGATTATGATGTACCAACTCAGAGTGGTTTCTTCAATTTCCGGCAAGAGTCGGCTCTGATTTTGCGATGTCCGGCTGTATGAACTGTTTAAGAGTTTTGATTATTGGTTGGAACGATTAAAGTATAAATTAAGAGATAGCAGAGAAGTTTAGACAGTTATACCGACCGATGAATGAACGCGGTTTTCTGACTAGCGATTCCGGCAGGATTCCGGCGAAATTGGAAATCTCCGGCGACGAGCTTTTGAGGAATTGCAACTTTGAAAAAGTGTGCGGTTCTGAGCGAAAGGATTTCCGGAAGATTGAGTGGGTATTTATAGGGAAGAACTGGATGAATTGTGTCCGATTTTGAGTCTTGATTCGCGGTCAAAGGTTTTCCGGCGGTTATGACCGAAATTGACGGCCGGCAACGGTTATGATTGATGTCGCGATCGGTTATTGCGTTTTAGTCAAAAGGGAAATGGCCAAAATCGCGGATTGCCGGATTTTCCGGTGACTGCGAGTTCTGAGTGCGCGGTGATCTCTGGTTTTGAATTCGGGTTTACTTTAAGTATTATTTATTTCAGTATTGTCACAAAGAAAGCGTGTGGCGGAGTGGTGTGTTGTGTGTTTGTTCATGCGGGTGACCCGGGTTCGAAACCCGGCGTCTCCATTTATTTTTTATTCATTATTTATTATTAATTATAAATTATGGTTTTTAAATTCTAATATATTTATTAATTATGTATTGTTTAAAATTAATATGAACCATAAATACGCAACGAAATTTATAACTGAATATTTGATTGATAAACGAAGCGGGTTTTGAAACCCGTTTTTCGACGAATGTTACAGTATCCCCTACTTTTAGAAATTTCGTCCCGAAATTTAAGTAGTAATGATAACAGGAAAAAGATGCGGGTATTTTTCGCGCATTGAGTCTTCACGTTCCCACGTAAACTCGGGTCCTCGTTTTGACTCCCAACGTATCCTGACAATTGGGATACGACTTCGTCTTAAACGCTTCTCTCTGAAGTCCATGATTTCTACCGGTCTTTCAACGAAGTGCATAGATTCATCGATTTGAATGTCTTCTAGAGGAATGTGGAGATTTTCATCGGCGAGGCACTTTTTCAAGTTTGATACGTGAAATGTGGGATGAATTCTGTTGAGTTCTTCTGGTAGGTCAAGCTTGTATGCTACAGGACCTACTCTTTCGAGTATCTTGAAAGGTCCTACGTAGCGTGGTGCTAGCTTTCCCTTTTTCGCCAAAACGAACCACTCCCTTCCACGGTGATACTTTTAAAAGTACTTGATCACCAGTGTCAAACTCCAAGGGCTTTCGTCGTTTGTCTGCATAACTCTTTTGACGACTTTGAGCCGCTAGAAGATTGTTTCGAATTTGAATGACCTTGTCGGTTGTTTCTTGAATTAATTCTGGACCGGTGATTTGTGATTCCCCAATTTCGTGCCAACATACTGGAGATCGGCACTTACGACCATATAAAGCTTCGAAAGGAGCCATGCCGATACTTGAATGATAGCTATTGTTGTATGAAAATTCAACTAATGGTAGATGAGCATCCCAGTTCCCTTTGAAGTATATGACACATGCTCGCAACATGTCTTCAAGGGTTTGGATGGTGCGTTCAGATTGGCCATCAGTTTGAGGATGAAATGCGGTACTGAGGTCTAATCGTGTACCCAAGGCGGTTTGTACGGCTTGCCATGTTCATGAAGTGAAACGACCATCACGGTCTGAAATGATGCTTAATGGTACACCATGACGGCTTACGATCTCGCTGATGTAGATACGAGCTAACTTCTCGTTCTTGAAGTCCTCGCGAATCGGAATGAAGTGAGATAACTTTGTAAGACGATCGATTATTACCCATATAGTGTCATACCCACTGGAGGTGCGAGGTAACCCGGTAATGAAATCCATGGTTATGTTTTCCCACTTCCATACAGGTATTTCGGGTTGGACCAGAAGTCCTGAAGGTCTTTGAGGTTCCGCTTTTACTTTGGAACAGGTAAGGCACTTGGAAACAAAAACAACGATATCCTTTTTCATGCCAGGCCACCAGTAGGTGTATCGTAGGTCTTGATACATCTTGTCGGCTCCTGGGTGTACAGAGTACCGTGTTTTGTGCGCCTCATTCATGAGGAAATCACGAAGGTTATCGCGATCAGGAATCCATATGCGATTTAAATAGTATAGAATACCGTCGGATTTGGTTTCGATTTTGAGTTCAGCTCCACATGACAGCTCATCGCGTACGTCATTTTCTGTTACAGAAACATGTTGAGCTGCTCAGATTCGATCTTTGATGTCGGTTATGATCTGCGAACAGAGAAGACGAATGGAGTTCGCATAACCTTTTCGACTGAGTGCATCAGCCACCACGTTTGCCTTGCCAGGATGATACCGAATTTCACAGTCGTAGTCGTTAAGAAGTTCGACTCCTTTTGGTTGAAGATATGTTGGAGACTTTTGTGGTCAGTGTATATTTCACACTTGGTACCGTAGAGGTAGTGTCTCCATATCTTGAAAGCGAACACAACGGCTCCAAGTTCCAGGTCGTGGGTGGTGTAATTCTTCTCATGAACCTTAAGTTGCCTAGAAGCATAGGCTATCACTTTTCCTCTTTGCATTAATACACAGCCTAGCCCTTGCCCTGATGCGTCGCAATATACTACAAAGTCATCGCAACCCTCGGGGAGTGTGAGGATAGGTGCGTCACAAAGTTTTTGCTTTAGAGTTTGGAAGGCTTCTTCTTGTTTAGGTCCCCATATGAAGGGTTTTCCTTTATGAGTCAGAGCCGTGAGTGGTACAGCAATACGGGAAAAATTGGCAATGAAGCGTCGATAGTAACCAGCCAAACCGAGAAATGACCTTACTTCGGTAGGGGTACGTGGCGCTTGCCATTCTTGCACTGCCTTGATTTTTGAAGGATCAACATGAATTCCCTTGTCATTGACGACATGTCCAAGGAATTGTACTTCTCCTAACCAGAATTCACATTTTGAGAATTTAGCGTAGAGCTTTTCAGTCCTTAAGAGTGTAAGGATGAGCCTAAGGTGTCGTTCATGATCGGATTTAGACTTGGAGTAGATAAGAATATCGTCGATGAAGACTATGACGAAACGGTCGAGGTAGGATTTGCATACCCTATTCATTAGATCCATGAAGACAACGGGGGCGTTGGTTAAACCGAATGGCATGACCATGAATTCGTAATGACCATAACGAGTCCGGAAAGCGGTCTTTGGGATATCTTCTTCATGTACTCTGAGTTGATGATAACCAGAACGAAGGTCGATTTTTGAAAAGCAGGTGGCGCCTTGAAGTTGGTCTAGGAGGTCATCGATGTGAGGTAGTGGATAGCGATTTTTAACCGTTAGCTTGTTGAGTTCTCTATAATCAATGCACATGCGAAACGTTCCATCTTTCTTCTTCACAAAAAGAACAGGTGCACCCCAAGGCGAGGAGCTAGGACGTATGAATCCTTTGTCAGTCAGCTCTTGCAGTTGACTGGCCAGCTCTTGCATTTCGGATGGGGCTAACCTATAAGGAGATTTTGCGACTGGTGTAGCGCCAGGTACAAGATCGATGCGGAATTCGACTTCTCTCACAGGAAGGAGTCCTGAAATGTCGTCGGGAAAGACTTGTGGGAATTCTTTTACAACTGGAATATCTTCGAGTTTCCTTTCCTTGTTTCCCTTTTTGACGATGTGAGTTAGGAATGCGACATAGTTCTTGCGGAGATATCTTCGGGCTTGAAGGCAGGACATTAGTTTGAGTCCTTTCGAAGGGGTTTCCCCAAAAATACGTAGGGTCTGAACGTCTGCAAGAGGAATACGAATGAACTTTTCGCGGCACACTACTTCAGCGTGATGCTGGCTGAGCCAGTCCATACCGATTATAACATCGAAACTTCCCAACTTCATAGGAATGAGGTCAACTGGAAAATCGTGATCGTTTAGAGTGAGGGTACAATCGCGTATAATAGAATTTAATGAACAGGTTTTCCGTCAGCAACTTCCACCGTTAGAGATTCCATGAGATTAACACGAGTTTGGTTGAGGATAGGTTCAAATTCTAAGGACACAAAACTCTTATCCGCGCCAGTATCGAATAACATGGATGCATAACTACCAATGATGAGAAACGTACCGTTAACCACGTTGTTGTCAGCCCTAGCTTGGTTGGCATTGATGTTGAAAGCTCTTCCTCTGGCAGGTGGAGGAGCTTGGTTAGCTTGGTTTACCGGGTTTGCTTGAGCTTGGGCATGGTGATGTTCACCAAGCGTGGACATGTGTTCCTGAAGTGGTTTGGGTCCCCACAGTTGTAACAAGCTCGCATGGGTTGCATCATGGGGTAGTTGGGTTGGTAGTAAGTTTGGGCTGTGTGTGGTGCAGGTGGTAGAAGTAAGGGTTGTTGGGCTTGACCCACTATCTGACGGTGGATTTAGATTGGGGGTTGATTGCGGTTCATTCGTTGAAGAGTACGACAGGTTTGGATGGTGTGACCTGCGCGGCCACAGCTTGTGCAATGTTGGCAAAGAGTTTCGGGAGGGTGGTGGTATTGACAACGGTTGCATTTTGGGTGTGGGCCGGTGTATGGCTTTTTAAATGGTGCAGCTGAGGGAGCAATTTGGGTGATTGGTGCAGCGGTGATAGGAGGGTTGGTTTGAGTGACAGCAAAATTCTTGCTGTTTCGTTTCCTCTTACCAGCAAACTTTGAGGAGGAGACTGAGTGGTTTGTAGTTGAGGTCTCTATGGGTGCTTTCTTCTTTTCCTCTTTGAACTTGCCGTTTCGAATGCGATTTTCAGTGAATTCTGTAGCTAACTCCATCGCGGCTTCAAGTGTTGCAGGCGAAGTGCTTAAAACTGAGTCTTGAATTTTCGAGGGAAGACCTCGAATGTAATGTTCAACCAAGCGGTACACGGCGGTGAACAGATTAGGGATCATCTGGTTCAGTTCGAGAAATCTCTTGTTACAGGAAGTGTGATCTCCTTCCTTTTGTTTTAGCGCGTGGAATTCATCTTTCAACTTTTTGATTTCGCTTCTTGGACAGAAGCGACTTGTCATGAGTTCCCTTAACTCCTCCCATGTTAAGGCCATGGCATCTTCAACTCCTCGTTTACCCTTTTCCTTGTTCCACCAGGTAAGGGCTACCCCAAACAGTCTTCCATTTGCATAACGTACCTTGCGATCCTCGGGACAATTGCAATTGAGGAAAGTGTTCTCCATTTCTTCAAACCAGTGAAGGAGAGGAGTAACACCTTCGGTCCCTTCATACCTTGGGGGATCGCAAGATTTGAAGTGTTTGTAAGAGCACTTTTTGGAGGGAGGGTTGGCGATGCTCTGGTCTTCTTGATTGGGAGGGTTGATGGGATTTGCGGTGAGAGCTTGTTGAACTTGAATCACGATGTCAGGAAGCACTGCGGCCATTTGTTTAGCAATTTGTGTGGCCAAGCGTTCATTTGATCTTCCTGGACTTTCTACCTCCACGTAGTTGCCTAGCCGACATCTACAGGAACATACATAGGAAGATTGTGAGTTTAAGAAGTTTTTAGGTGTCATGTGTCGTTAAAAGAATGAAAAATAACATAACTGACAATAATGCAACTACATCCATAGGATGTCTTGGGTTTGCTCATGTTTGGGCCTCCAATGTCCCCCATACCATCGCCTGTGTAGTCATGTGGGCCCCCATGACTATTGGGCTTGGTAGGATTCACATTGGTGTTGGCGGATTAACACTCGCACCACCAGAATGAAAATCGGAAAATATAATTGCGAGATGTATGGTAGGAGGGTGTCCAGTTGTAGACACAATGACAACTCAAAGTGGGGTTAGCTCACACGACGTTTGGTATAGCATGCTTTGGCCTAATAGGTCCTTCGTACTCTCATCGTTAGTCCCCAGGTAGGCAAACTGGTCCTTTATTTTGGATTTATACGAATGCCAAGCCTAGACAGGACGTTCCGACTACCGGTACTCGTACCCTTCCAATTACTACATGCCTGTCGTGAGAACTCACTTTGATGTTATTTGAAAATACAAAACTCATTGCAAAAATCATGGTAATCGTGAGGTGTGTGCTCTCATGGATGTGATATGTTATGAGGATATGATACATGATGAGCATTGTATAACATTATGTATTTGTGAGCATGCTTGCATAACATTGAGTGTAACAATAAACATAAAGCATATAAACATCATGAATTTTGTATGTAACGCATAAGCAATTTAAAATTTTAATCAACTATAGTATAGGCTCTAAGGGTCTAATAACATATCCTATATCCCTATAGTCATGGCTCTGATACCAATCTGTCACACCCCGACCCGCAGCGGAATAAGAGTCGGGGCATAGTTGAGTTATCACCAAAGCTCATGATGTTTACTAAAATGTTTCATATTTATTAAATTCAAATTTACAACTTAAATATCCAAAACAAAATTCATACAATTACAAGAAAATGAAACTACATAATTATTCCAAAACTTAAACTTGTTTATTCTTCAAGGCCTTCCTATGTGTTTCTTGTCTCAGCTGAATCACCTGTATCATGTGTAAAACGAGGGATATTTTGGGTCAACAAAAGTTGGCGAGTGAACCTTGATAAAACATCGTTACTAATTTCTTGTTTTATTTAGTAAAGAAAATTTGTGCAATAATCCATGTGAGCAAACATATATAAATAAACAAACACAAACCACTTTGGATGAGTATATGATATGAATGATGATGTATGTGAGATCAAGGCTCAATCAAACGGAGCCGATCTAATGAGGCACCTGATGCTCAACCCGTCTCCCACGGGGAACTGAGGGGCCTAATGAAATGCGTGCACTGAAAATGATAAATCCAATCTACATATAATTCACACAACAATTGATACACATTTGATCACGGATATGATGTATGCACAAGTGTTTAAATATAATAAAAGAATTATACGACAAATGATACACCCAAAACATGATTAAAACGGGGAATTGGTAGAGATTCACTGACGATGGGTGCGTTCTTTGATGATGATGAAGGTGCACGAATTTATGATTCGATTGATGAGGGAAGAACTAACCTAGATAATAACAAAATGATTCGATAAATAAATAAATTTTGGTTGAGATTAATATTTTTAATTAGTGCTCTTAAATGGGATTTTTAGATTTATTTTTGTGAGTTTAAGGAAATTTTCTAACCTTAATAATCTTATTTTTGAGTATTTTTATATAATTTTCTAATTAAATAAATAAATAAAAAGAAATAAAAAAAAATGACTTTTTTGACCGTTGACCGTTGACCGGTCAGACTGTGTTTTATATGCGCCGAGTGAGGTTCGAACTCGGGACCTCTCGTATACGTGCACGCAGCTCTACCAACTGAGCTACGTGTCTAACCCGAAATATTCTCTGTTTTAATTATATTTATATACTAATTACTTTTAAACTTATTTGGTTTTTTTATTAAAAATGATTTATATGGCCGAACCGGTTGCAGGGACCCGGAGTCGAACTCGGGTCCTTCGGTTCGAGTGCGCACAGCCCAACTAGTTGGGCTGTGTGTCTAATCTGTTTAACAAATGGATTATATTACTCTTATAAACATCCTGTGACTTGTTCTGATTCAGTTCTAAAAATGTTGGTTTTAATTCTGAAAGTCGGTACGTGTGCGATTCGAAATAGGGACCTGCGTGTTATATTTGCACCGCTGGACTGTGTGTCTAACCCGTTTAATTATCTGGTTTTAATTATATTAATACACAATTCAACTTCGTCTTCTTCATTTATAAAAACTCAGAAACAGTGAAGCCGACTGTTTGTTTAATTGACCAACACCACTTATAATTTTATTGAATTGGAATAGAAAAAGAAGAATAAGGATTATGATGTACCAACTCAGAGTGGTTTCTTCAATTTCCGGCAAGAGTCGGCTCTGATTTTGCGATGTCCGGCTGTATGAACTGTTTAACAGTTTTGATTATTGGTTGGAACGATTAAAGTATAAATTAAGAGATAGCAGAGAAGTTTAGACAGTTATACCGACCGATGAATGAACGCGGTTTTCTGACTAGCGATTCCGGCAGGATTCTGGCGAAATTGGAAATCTCCGGCGACGAGCTTATGAGGAATTGCAACTTCGAAAAAGTGTGCGGTTCTGAGCGAAAGGATTTCCGGAAGATTGAGTGGGTATTTATAGGGAAGAACTGGATGAATTGTGTCCGATTTTGAGTCTTGATTCGCGGTCAAAGGTTTTCCGGCGGTTATGACCGAAATTGACGGCCGGCAACGGTTATGATTGATGTCGCGATCGGTTATTGCGTTTTAGTCAAAAGGGAAATGGCCAAAATCGCGAATTGCCGGATTTTCCGGTGACTGCGAGTTCTGAGTGCGCGGTGAAATCTGGTTTTGAATTCGGGTTTACTTTAAGTATTATTTATTTCAGTATTGTCACAAAGAAAGCGTGTGGCGGAGTGGTGTGTTGTGTGTTTGTTCATGCGGGTGACCCGGGTTCGAAACCCGGCGTCTCCATTTATTTTTTTATTCATTATTTATTATTAATTATAAATTATGGTTTTTAAATTCTAATATATTTATTAATTATGTATTGTTTAAAATTAATATGAACCATAAATACGCAATGAAATTTATAACTTAATATTTGATTGATAAACGAAGCGGGTTTTGAAACTCGTTTTTCGACAAATGTTACAATAGGTGGCAAACTTGGTGAAGAAGCAAAAATATTTATTATTTTTTTTACATTTTTGGCCCTTGGACTTGTATTTTCACTTGTTTGCCATTTTTAACCCCTTTAACCTAATATTTAGGTTATATAAATGTGTTAAGATATGTGTAACTTGGATTATGCCTGAAAATGTCGTGGATGTCGGTTCGTTTGGTTGTACGGTTACGCATTTCGCAAAAATGCGTATAACGCTTTAACGAACACGAAAATGATCGAAATTATGCAACGATTGACATTTTTGCATTCTCGTTAATAAAATAAAGATTTTATTGAATACAAAAATAATTGAAAATAAAACACAGGGTTTCATGGAATACGGAATTGTTTGTAATTGTACAATGATTGAAAATGCACAAATGTCACAATTTAAACTAGTGTACATATAATCACAACTGTTAGGCTTAACATTTCTATGAATATTATCTATATTTGGCCTAGGTATCAATAGGACCATCAAAGGCAAATTACAATTTGGACATAGTCCATATATATTTTAGACAGTGGATCTTATTGTCACAACTGCCATTGTCATATGACAATTAAAAATAGCTTATAGGCTTGTCTCGTAGGATATTTAAAATATGGCTCATAGGCCTTATTCTAAGGATATTAAAATATAGCACATTGGCTTGTCACTTAAAGACGTAAAAACATGTCACTAAGATCCGTCACTATGGACTTATTATTATGGCACATAGGCCTATCATTATGGACATGAAAATACGGTACATTGGCCTGTCACTAAGGACTTATTATTATGGCAAATAGGCCTGTCACTAAGGACTTATTATTATGGCACATAGGCCTGTCACTTTGGACACATAAAAATACGACACATTGGCCTGTCACTAAGGACTTATTATTATGGCACATAGGCCTGTTACTATGGACATAATTTTGGCAGAGGGTCATATTAACCACAACTGTCATTGTCATATTGACAATTATAACATGGCCCGTAGGCAAAATAATATAATAGATCAATTAACATCTCCTAAGATGTTAAGATAGATAATCATCGCACTGATGATATTAGTCATGATCTCATTGATCATATAGACTATAAGGTTTGAGTATAACTCACCACCTTGGATAGGGAACCATAAGGTTACAACTGTCACTGTCATAATTGACAACATAATGTTGCTCATAGACAAATCATCATTAATGGATGATTAATCATGGTCTGTAGACACTTCATCACTAATGGATGTTTAATTATGGCCCGTAGGCACTACATCACTAATGGATGTTCAATCATGGCACGTAGGCACTACATCACTAATGGATGTTTAATCATGGTCCGTAGACACTACATCACTAATGGATGTTCAATTATGGCCCGTAGGCACTACATCACTAATAGAAGTTCAATTATGGCCCGTAGACACTACATCACTAATGGATGTTCAATTATGGCCCGTAGGCACTACATCACTAATGGATGTTCAATTATTATCATCACATTGATGATATTAGCCGGGATCAAATTTGATCACATAGGCTATATAAGGTTAGGACGTAGTCCATTACCTAGACACCTAGTGTGGTTCCTCAAGTCACACTACCAAGAGTATTAACATTACCTGAATGTTAACACAGAATTATCTTAATGGTCGATTAATAGTCACGGTCGCATTAACCTTAATGACTTGGACGCTTGAACATAGTCCCCCACCTCTGGATAGAAGGATAATTCTTCCTTAACTATCATGATAAAAGGCTATTCATCATTAACTATCATTTATAATTTGGCCAATTAATATGGACTTTGCCATTTGGCTAATCAAAACCATTAAGATCTTTTGGAATTATATAGCTGATCATAAATTTCGAGTTAAAATTAAGACGGTCGCTTGAAGAGGATGAGTACACACACACACAAATATATATATATATATATATATATATAATCCCAAATATTTCATTAAATGATAATAGGAAATTACAATACTAGAAATAAATAAATAAAACTAATTGTCCATGCAAGGACTTAAAGAAATAATATGTCCACGCAGGGACTAAAAAATAACAATGTCCACGTAGGGACTAGACATAATTATAGAAAAGACTTCACTCGTCCTTCTTTCCCTTAACCAACTTGGAGAGCTTCTTGAAGAACTTATTCGTCTTTTTCTCCGTCTTCTCCGCTTGTTGTTGCATTTCCTTCATCTGCTCTAACGCTTCATTAATGGCCTCGAGAGGTGGCGAAGGTTGTGGTTGTGGTTGAGGTACAACAGGATACTGGCACCCATAATTTGGGTATCCAGTAGGTGGATAAGCAGGTGGAAAAGGAGATGGGTAAAGTGCATTATGCATCACCGATTGCATATAAGGGTCATGTGATAGTGCCTGGTAATTTATCGGCGTAGATGGATTAAAAGGATCATACCAGATGTATCCAGATATGTAGGAATAGGGTTATTAAAACCTAATGGAGGTGGTTGAACCATAGGAGGTGGTGTCGGTTCCACCACAGGTGAAGTATTGGAGGGTCCACCCATTTGTGGGTCCTCATGAATTGTAAGGTAGGTTTTGGGTAATGGTGGTAGCGAACCCGACCACTTGTCCCGCATGTACCGACATACGTGTCCACGTTTTCTCGTTGGGGGATCAGGTGGTGGCTGAGATTGCTCCACCGGTTCCATTTGAACGTCTTCCTATGTAGGAGGCGGTGTTGGGGAATGATGCGAAGGAGTGTTGATGAAAGTGAATTGACTCCAATATTGGTCCCATTCATTAGGACCTTGGTAAGGTGATCCTGCATAAGAATTCGAACCGCTAGATATTTCAATAGGGTGCCCATGCGATCCTGATGGTGGCATCTGCGGGTCAGAGTCCTGTCCATAGGGTTTGGTTGATCCAACTGATTCTGATCAGCTGGGGGTGTGTTGAAGTAGTGGTTAGGGTTGAACTCATCATGATATTATTGAGAATGATGAGAGTGATGAGAATGGTGTAAGTGGTGAGAATGGTATGAGTTTTGTATATGTGTGGGTGAACGTTCTTGCAAGTTAGAATGTCTCGCTGGTGGCCAAGACTCTCCCGAATCCTCATAAGGATTTGGGTGATGGATTTGTGAAGGGATACGTCCAGATGGTCCTCCCCTCATAGGTCCTTTACCTTTTCCACTTTGTCCTCGAATTCTTGACGGAATTTTATGTTAAAAGATCAAATTCAAAACGATAATAATAACTTAATAATGAAATGAGTAATCCTAGGTCAAATCCTAGACTCGAAAGTCTAAGGAATGTGCTATTGTGTAAGATTGAGATTAAACATAAAAGGCTAGTGTTTAATTCTCTCAAACGTTGGCTCTGATACCAACCTGTCACACCCCGTATTTCCAACCAAACACCGGAGGGCCCGGGTGGGGAATATCGTGACGTAAGTTGATATCATCATAGTCAATTAACACAGCACAGCGGAAGTTTGGAGTTTAAATTACTATTACAAACCAAATGTTTAAAGTACGAAAATAATATACAGACGACTTGTAATGAAGATCCACAGGCGGATCGTAAAACATACAAAAAATTGTGTATCAGACTTTGGGTAGATCTAAGGATTTGCAATATCCTCTTATATCACTACCAAGCAGCTTCCAGCCTATTTCGTATTGTACCTGCAACTTAGTCTTTTAAAATACATCAGCTTTCACTGATAAATACACTTAATTGTCTCCTTTTGAAAACATTTCAAAAATGAATTTAAGTGCACAGGGCACGAAAAATCTTTTATAACTTGGGAAAGTCAACCTTGTAACCTTGTTAACAGCTTTACATGTTTGTCCATACATATGGGGCCTAGTACAGAGACCGAGACATGATTAACGTACACACCACTTATGAACCCACGAAGGAGTTATCCCCAACTAGTGGGTAAAAATAATTTAGCATTCGCATCTGTCAGGTGTATGCCTACACCCCGTGCTTTGGTCGTGGCCATTAACTAATGTAATGAGCCAAGGATATCCAGGACACGGTCGTTAACCCCAATGTTTAAGTTATCAAACAAAACTGATCAAAACGGAATATGCAGATTTACTAGCCACAATCCGGCATTCGATTAATCCCATTTCCGACCAAGCAGTAAAGTTTTACCGTAACCCAAGCCCATATAGGGGAAATAAGTCAAGAGTATTTACCTGAGCTAGTGTTGATTTAAAATGCAAGATTTAATATCGGAGCCGTATTCAAAATGAAATAAGAGCAGGTAGCATTTACTGGAAGGCTCTAGTCTGGATTATGGCATAAGCTAACCAATTAAAATGCTAACGGTCTTATTTAAGTCATAAACTTAGATCGACTAGCTTAAAGGATCAAAAACGGTATGATACGCTAGATTAAGCGATTACCGGATAGAATGTAGTTTAAACCCAACAAGTACTATGACTTGTATAATATGGGTAAACCATAAGCATTATGGATTTTGAGATTTAAAATGATAAGGTTAAACCCGTTCGGTTAATTTTCGTAAACTAGTTACATATACTTAATCGTACGCATATAAGCGATATCGGGTAACCGGATGAGTCATGAACAAGTTTCATATGCCATTATATTTTAAATAAGTTGTAATATCAGTAGGATATCAACTTATATGCTTGTTGAGGTTTTAAAACGAAACTACCCTTATAAGGCGATTTTTACCATTATGTGTGTACAAAAGAAATTTGCATGTATTCTAATGTTATGATCATAAAAATTCTGAAAAATACTTATTTCTGATATAGGATCAGTAAGATAGCACACATAAGTGTGATTTGTGGTTTAGGACCAAGCTATGCACCGAAAGGGCATTTTGGTCTTTTAAAAAGTATAGTTTACGATATTTTACTAAAATCAGTTTATGATCAGAATATTAACATCATAATATGTTAATTTCATTAACATATTAGTAGGTGATTCATTTGCAAGTTTATTGTTGATTAAAACCTTGTTTTATGTAAAAAGGGCATTTTAGTCAAAGATTGACATTTTAGCGGAACTTGTGCATAAACTCAGATTATGATTATGATCAAGTAATATAACCTTAGAGGGTTATGCTACATTGTATTACGATCATAATGCGACCATAAGTCAGAAGTAAACTAATCTAAATCGGGTCAGAATCAAAAGTCAAAGCAGAAGTCAAACATCGTGACTTTCGGTTGCGAACCGACCCTAGGACTGGAACTGACGAGGCGAACATGTTCCCACATCTTCTACTAATTATTACCAACTTGCTAAGTGTCAAAAATATGTTTATAACATACATAAACTCAAATTGTAATTTTTATAAAATCTGACCCATTTGACTTTTTTAAAACATAAACTTTGACCCGTTAATTGACCTAGTAAATGTGATCCTTAGGAGGTGCTCTTTTAAAGGATTAATACCTTCCTCATTACGATCACTTAGTCATGTTCATTTCAAACAATGGATGGATCGTAATAGTCTTAACCGAAAGTCAAGGCATTTGTCAAAAATGCTTAACTTTTAACTATTAAAAGCCTATAAAAAGAAAAGAGCAGAGATGGAACATTTACAAGTGATCCAAGGGAAACTTAGAACTCAAAGGGAAGCTTCTAAATGGTTAGGAACTTCCAAAAGTATAATAGAGAGGAGAAAGAGTGAATGAGCAAAGAATTGAGGTGAACTAAGTGGATATTTATAGTGCAAGAAGATGGAGCCAAGTGTTAGGAGTGTTGTAGGATTATTACAAGTGTCTAGCAAGGTGTCAAGAGCTGGAAGAGTGTGGCAATTTGCAGGCTAGTGGCAACTTGACAAAAATTTAGGATTTTGACACATTTAGTCCCTTAAAAATAGTTATGGATTGTCGTGAATTGGCCCTTGACTTATATTCAATGACATAGTAACCGAACGTTAACGGGTGTCACACTAGGTGTTTTTACGACTTATAAGTGTTTACTAGTTTAAACGTGAAAGATACGAATACTTATGGTTTCATGGGTCAAATTACCCAAACTAGTAAAGTTAAAGGTTCGGTAAAGAAGCGAAATGCTTAATGATGGTAAATCAAAAGATATCATCTCAAACGAGTGGCATTAGGGTCTAAAGGTGGCTTGGTAAATCAAGAATTGTGAAAATAACGAAGTCCATGGGCCTTTGGGTCATTTTGCGAAAGTTGAAATAAGGAAGAATAAAGGCTTTCAGCCTCGCCGTAGGCTACGATCGCCAGACCGTAGCTTACGGCCAGCTTAACATCAAAACAGCAGTATTAGACCGTAGCCTACGGTCCTAGACCGTAGGTTACGGTTAGGTATAAAAATATTTTTTTGTGAACTTTTGAACATGTTTGAGTGGCTAACTCATCGAGGTATGATCCGAGGGCATGTACACGTGTCGGTATATTACCGAACACGAATTTTACGAGGTGTTACATGGCCAGATTTAGATATTAATCTTAATAATATTATTACAAAAGTCCACTTTGTAATAAACCTTTGAGCAAGTCTCTTTTCTTGATATAGAATTGGATAATTGGTTGTATAAATAGCTCTTATCTAAATTTCTGTCAAAATAAAAGGAAATTGTTTGTTTAGTAAATCGCAGATCTACGCAAACAATAATGATCAAATCCCTAAAAATGCATAATTATGAGATTAAACATAACAACTCATACTAAAACAATAAGATTTTCCCTAATCAAAACCAATCAATATAGAAGATTTGATGATCGGAATAGTTTAAACAATAAAAAATAATCGGTACGAGATATACATACATTGTTGCGGCGGCGTAGTAACAGCAGGTAAGACTACAGTCGCGGCAGATTAAAGAAAAAGGAACTTAGAGAAAATGTTATAAACGTTGATTATATCTTAGGGTTTGAGGTCCGTGATTTCAATTTATAGGTAAGTTAAATTAAATTTCTTTTATAATTTTTTAAATAAAAAGGTAAAGCCATTATTTAAGTTTTAAAAGTAAGAATTTAGTTAAGGACTACTACCAGCCCACAACCATTTTATTAGTAAAAAGGTAACATCAACAACTTTCTATTATTAGCCTATTTAAAGTCTGTTATCTAGCCCATGAATATTTGGGTTACACCCCTTATATCCTTGATATAAAAATATAAAATTGTTCTTTTTCTATAAACTCATTTAAAAAAAACATTTATATATTAACAATAAAAGATGATAACTGAAAACGTTAGTTCTAAATTAATTTTTAAGCTAAGGACTGATTTAATACCAAATGAACAAAATTAAATATAAAATCGTTAATATATAAGATATAACATATTGCTTTTCAGAGAAATCATTTTAAATAGAAACTTTCATTAAAACCAAAACAAAAGATATTCAATCTTATATACACTCTTCTTACTATTTTTCTATCATCTCTTACGAAGTGCTCCGTTGAACTTTGGTGATATATTATATATATATATATATATATATTATATATATATATATATATATATAAGGATTAGGTTCAAGAGTGAACACAAGTGTATTTGCGAACTAAGCGAACTAATCTTGGCCTTAGACGTGTGTAAATCAATGGGTCAGGATTTGATGATGAAATACACTAGTGTATTTTACGATTTGATGATGAAATCCTGGCCTTACATATGTGTAAATCAATAGCCAGGATTAGTTCGCTCAATTCGCAAAACACTAGTGTTCACTCTAGAACTCTACCCTCTATATATATATATATATATATATATATATATACATAGTTACTATCACATTACACATTGTAGATCACATAAAAGCATTTCTTTTCACCCTTCGCTCTAAAAAAAGGATTTTGTGAAGTGGCTCCATTTATTTATTGTTTAATCATTATTTTTTATTAGAGTAAATTACTGTTTTGTCCCTTTGGTTTAGTCAGTTTAACCATTTCAACTAAAAAAATAATTTTTTTTAACAAATCAGACCCCGATGTTATATATTATAACGGTTTTGGCCCCTAACACTAAATTTGTTACTTTTTCGCAGTTAAGTGTAACGGTAATTAGTTATTATATACCTTAGGGTGTTTTTTTTTATAATTACAAAGTTCTTTTAATATTTTAGAGATTATTAATGCAATTCTCATATTTTTTTATTATTTCATTATTTTCATGATTATTATTTAACAAAATACGTTTTAAATATACAAATAACTATGCATTTTCATTAACCGTTTATTTTTATAAAAATTCGTTTTAAAAAATAATTTGTTTTTTTTTACATTTTGTTTAAAACCATCTATCTTTTTCAAAATTGTTCCATTTAAACCATTAGTTTTTCAAAATCGTTCTTTTTAAAGTCGTTTGTCTTTTAAAGTTTTTATGAACACTTTATTATATCATTTATTTTTAAACATTTTAAACTACTCATTTTTTTAACTCGTTCATTTTTTTTAAAGTCTACAAACAACGTGTATAAAAAAATAAAAGAAATGTAAGATTTGAGAGAAATATACAATCTAATAAAAAGTTTACAAAAGATCGTTTACTTTCCAAACTTTTTTTAGAATGGCTTATTTCTTTTTCAAGTCTATCATTTCTTTTGACCGTTTGTTTATTCAAAATTCGTTATTTTTTTAAATCTTTCGTTTATTAAATTCGTGCGTTTTTTAGTTCCTTACACTTGTTAACTTATTTTTTAAGGTTTTATTTTTTATAAACGTCATTTTTTTAATCTTTTTTTTTAAACCACTCGTTCGTTTAAAATCGATCGTTTTTAAATTTCCTTCGATTTTTTAAAATCGTTCATTTTTTGAAGTTCTTTTTCCCTAACGACTATAAGTAAACTGAGTACAAAGCTTAACAAATGAACGATTTTAAAAACGGTTCTAAAAGGAACGATTTAAAAAGAAATGCTTCTAAAAATTAACGTCTTAAAATAACAAATTGTTTAAAAGAGTTAAAAAGATTTTAAAAAGAATGGTATAAATTGAACCGTTTAACAAAAACTTTAAAAAGAACGATTTTAATAAACAAGCGGTTTAAAAATGAATAATTTTAAAGACGATACACGGTTAAAAAATTGATTTTAAAAACGAAGTTTATAAAAAAAAACGCTTAATGAAAATTCATATTTATTTGTATATATAAAAAATATTTTGTTAAATAATAATCGTTAAAATAACAAAATAATAATAAAAAAAACTTGAGTTATTGTATTAATGATCTCTTAAATCTTAGAAAAACTTTGTAATTATAAAAAACAACCTTAAGGTATATAATTAGCTAATTACCCTTATACTTAACTGCAAAAAAGTAACAAAGTTAGTGTCAGATGCCAAAACCGTTATAAAATGCAACCTTGGGGTTTGATATGTTAAAAGATTCCTTTTTACGCTGAAATTGTTAAACTGGCTAAAGCACAGGGGCCAAAATAGTGAAAGATTATCGTTATGTGGGTAAGATAACAATTTAAGAATCGTGGCTCACTCTGGATATATTCCATCTGAAAGATTATACCCATACTTGTACTTTTGATCATTCACATAAAATTTTGCCCGGTGCAACTCCGCCTATTATATCATTGAAAACCGACGATTAATTAAAGTTCCAAAGGCTACAATTCTAACCCACGCCGTTGTTAGCCCAGCATCCTTACCTCACGCCCCAAACCACACCGGCGTCTAGTGGTGTTCATGCCTATGGCATGGCCGACGTGTAGGACGAGCCGAACCGAACCGATCGGACCTTTGCTCGTGCTCGGTTGGTTTACAAACCAATTTGAACCGAACCGACATTTTTTAACCGAGCCAAAGTCAACAACGTCTTTTGATCCGAGCATTTTTCGAACGAACACCGAGCGAGTATCAAGCGTCGCAGAACAAAATAGGATAGTGATGATATGGGTGTTAGTTTTTAGAGTAAAGTGCAGTTTTTGTCCCTAAGGTTTCGTCCAATTAGATCATCAGTATAAAATTAACAAATAACAAGAAATAGAAAAAACATTCAACTGGTTCTACCTGATCATCTGAGCGGGAAGATGAATCGTCGATCGATTGAAGCAGAGCCTTGTTCTATCGGAAATTCAAATCAAATGAACAGACTGAAGCAAAACCATGGGGAGTTAACGCTTGGCAATGGAATTCAAATAATGATGATCGATGCGGGGTTCTAATTAGGATTATATACTTTTGAATTGAGTGGCGGTTGAGACTTGAGTATCGATTGACACTTCATATTTAGTATTTGAAATTTTGACTTAATTACTCAAATGGACATTGGATTATAGACAATGCACTATTGATGTCGGCTGTCAATTCTATACTTAAAAGGCGTCTATTTGGATCTGGACCAAACTTTATTAATGAATCGAGCTGAACCGAACTGAGCAAAGCTTTGCTTGTGCTCATTCGTTTACAAACCCAACCGATCCGAACCGAACGCCTTTTTCAACGGAGCTGAATCGAACGAGCAAATTCCGAGCATTTTTCCAACGAGAATGAACGAGTTTCGAGCGTCGGGCAATTTGAATAGCCCTACCGACATGGCACAACCACACCCCCAATGGCGCTCCATAACATGTGGTCTAATGTATTTTTGCGATCAGACATATACATATGATACTTGATTACCGGATGATAATCTCAGTACAGGCTTTACCTTTGTATGCTTGTAGCAAGGTTCGGAAGCGAATTATATAAGAGACAAACCCATACCCCATTGTCAAACCCACTTGATGGATCATAGTTGCAACAATAAAACATAATCAAACAATTCTGAAAGGAAAAAAAAAGTAACCAATTTTTTTTCTCGAAATGGAGCCAAAATAGACCGGGCCCCTACCCCAGTACGTAGCCCCATTGCAGTATTTAGTTGGAAGTATTGTTATTGATATCTTTTAAATGAGAGTTATTTTGCAGAGAATTTTCAGACCCAAATGAAAACAGATATTTCCTATCAATATTTATAGATTGGAAAGTGGCTATTTAATGCATTTCATAAAATTTGAACCAACATATGGTTATAGTTATCTATATAGTCGATGACACTAATATATATTTTCTTTTGGAAGGGCAAACATTACTTAAGGAAAGTAATAAATAACACCAATTATCTAGATCATCCCCAAAAGGAAAGAAAAACATGTCAATTAAAATCCTCGCATGCACCAAAGTTATTTTGTTCCCTTGCATTTGATTTCGACATGGAAGACTTAAAAACTATGAGTAATGGGAATTACATAGGCGTGAAGTGGCTAATAATGCCCTCAACACCACCTTCGTGGGCTTTATAGGGGCATGAAGATGGAAGGGTATTTCTAGTATAATGTCCAATGAGAAAATAAAATTGGAATGTATGAGGATATTAAGGGGCGTTAACCATTACACAGTTTTTTAAGGGACATTATGATATTAATGTGGTGAAAAATCCCTATTAAGTGGCATTAACCATTACGGATGACCTAACAAATTATAACCACCTGATTTTAGTCCCAAATCAAACACATACAAATCATCTAATGGAACATGCAGTGTTTCAAAAAGGTGACCTGCAAACTTTTTCAGAACCCCCACACGTAAGAAAACAAACTAGAATAAATAATACAATATATTACATACAAGTATCATATTTCAAATTCATTTGGATAGCTTTTTGAATCTTGTAATATTATTTTCATAGTTTAAAAGTATATCGTGAGTACACATTGGATAAGACAAAAAGACTGCAAAGAATGAGATTGAGATGTTCTTTTATGTGAAAAACATAGTGTAAAATTTGTATATTGAAAAGACTAGACGTTCTTCCTTTTATAAGTTTGAACCAACACAATGATCCGTTCAAGCGATGCAGCCTTACCCTTATACGATACGACAAATGGGGTATATCAAACGACGTCAATGATCACAAGCACTTTACAGTTTTCATTTGTATCAATAGAGAGTATCATTACGACTACTCAACACTTGCCAACAATGACCTATCCCGACTAATGCACAACTACCAATGATGATCATTTCCAATTGATCATAGGTTTCCATTGATCACAATCTTGCCATTGTTGAATAAGGGTTGATACTGATCTTCGGTTACCACTAATGATTAGTAGCCAGTAGCAACTTGAAGGGTTGGCCCTTCCGAGGGGCGAAGTTGGTGAACACCCAGCGCCCACTCTCTCAAGAGGTGACATTTATATATATATATATATAACAAAAGACTACAATTTAAAATTAAAAATCAAATGTGTTTATTAAAACCCATTAATCTTGTACTATGTTTAAGCCCATAAAACTTTAAACCCACTTTCACTTAAACCCTACCCGAAAATCCAACTATGCCAATTAGCCCATAAGAACATTCAAATCACAAATTTAAATTCCCAATTGTAAAAAACCAAATAAGTCTTGCAAGGGGGAGGGGTGGCAAATGAAAAGAACACAATAGAGTTAGCGACTGTTGACTAACAAGGGACGAAGACACAGACACGAAGTCACGAAAAGGGATTGAAGGGGGAAAGGAGATAGGAACCTATCTTTTGTACTAGTCCCGACCCCCCAAATTTTTGTGGATTCTTGGGCATATCCCTAACAACTTGCCACTGATTATCAATCATTTTTATAAGTCATCTTAATGCAACATATAGCCATCCATGCAAATTCGACGTGTCGCCCCGTGGACCCCACAGGGGAGCCAACTCTCAGTCCCCGCCAGAGCCAAGAGGGCAATGCTCCCTCAGAAACCCTATGGCTTAGGTGATTCTCCCCTAAGAACCATTGAGGTCCATTGTGTTCGAAATCATAATAGTTTTCATCGAGCATCTACTTCACACCAACTAAGTAGTACCATTGTTTATTATAATTTCTCATGTTGTCTCAAATTAATATCCCGTTTATTGCAAATAGCTTGATGACACTAAAATCAGCAACATTATATGATTGTTCTAGTGTTTGAAATCGAGTTTTGGCACCCTCAAAACCTTTTTTTGTCCATGATTTTGCTAGAGATGGTCATGGTGGCATGTTGTGGAGTAGGACTCGATGAACACAGAGAGTGGAGGTCAACGAAGGTTAATATATATTATTTTTGGCCTATTTCCTTTTCAAAGTCTATTTCTTTTTCTTTATAATTTAAATTCACCAATTAATTTTACAACCATGATATAATTTCATGATATAGGATACAAGTGGCTCACACCCCGATACTTCTTATCTTTTAATTTACGAAGCTCGAGATAGTGCTCGGCTTGAGCCCTACGTCTAAAGCTGAAGCTTAAGCTCGTTTCGAATTTGACTCCTTTGTTGTTAGATAATCATCAGCTTAGATTTGAGTTCGACCTTAGACTCGCTTAAGCTAGGCTCATTTCAAGTTTTTTACAAACTGATCTCCAATGTTCATGAATAACTCGAATCATTTACACATCAAATCGTATACATAAAAGTAATATTATATTTTGACTATATGCAAAAGTAAAAAAAAAAAAAACTTTTGCAAAAATGTACTTGATAACATTCAGTTTTGTGATATTTTGAGAATATAATAATATTTGAAATATTAATTCAAAAAATGGACAGTCAAGGAAGGTGTACAAACCAAAAGATGCAGTTGAAAAGTTAAGGAAGGTGTACAAACCAAAAGATGAAGTTGAAATATTATTGACGGCAAAAACTGGATTTGTTTGCAAGAGAATCAAAAATTATATTTTCTGAACATCGAATCTTGGTACAAAAATTGTGAGGGACATAAATCATTTTGCACTAAATTCAAACGTTTAACTTTGTTAAAAATTTGAAAGTTATTTGATCAAAACCAATTTTGCAAGTGTGAATTGCTCCCAGCTTGAAATTAGCACGTTCACAAACCGGTTTGATCAGCTTCGCTCATCTACAAATAAAGCCAAATGCGAGCTGACCCTGACTCAACTTGGCTCAGCTCGTGAAATCGTGAATAGCTCTACATATACATGCGTAACAAATTATATCCCGATTGATAGATCCTATTGAATTTCTTTTTTATCGGAAGTTTAAAATTTAGTGAGTTAGGCTTGCACGGTGAATTTACGTGTGTTTTTTTTTTATATATATTCGTTGGGTACAAGGTGTAACTTCATGGGTAACTGAAACTGCTAGTGAAAGTAAAAGTCACACTAAATTACAAGAAGACCTTAAAACAATACGAATAAACACTTGGTAAAAATAATAATAATAATTTTAACCATTTGCATTATACGAATTCGATCGTTTCAGAGCTGGAATTTCGTCCTTTTTTGTCTCTATTAAGCTCCCGCTGAAATATTCTTTATCCTCCGTTACCATCCCCTTTTTAGTTTTACCTCTCCCCAACACGACACCGTTTTCACCTGTTTCTTCACTTTCTTCTCCTGCACCCTTCTCCACACGATCCTCCACCCCCTCTCCACGTGTCAGCATCTTAGGCTTGCACTTTGAAACCAGTGGGTTTTCTTTACCCGGTCCACAACTCCGAAACGATATCGAACCGCACGAGATCAGCTGCATTAGCACGGATGATGCTTTCAGTTTACTTCCAGCCGTTGGATTAATATTAAAGTGTCTGTGTTCGTGTTCATTTTCAGTGTCTGTTTCTGGCCGTGGGATTGGCTTACCATCGGATTTCATCAACGACTCTAGCGTCTCGGTGCTTGAATCAGACGGAGGTGGTGAAATCTCGGTTCTGCTTAGCTCGGAAATCTCGTTGTCGTTATACGATTCGCTTTCGACTTCGCTGATCATTACAATCAATTTTTTGTTTAATTTTGTACCATTCTAATATAGGGAGGAGAATTTGGTACTACCGACTTTTTGATGTTTTCGATACCGCTACTTTCGGTTTAGTACGGCACTGTTAAAATACTGATTTTTACCTTCAAATACTGATACAATTTTTATATTATACATGGGATGACAATAAAAATGAGTTACATGATTTTTAAGGGGTTTAGTAATTAAAACTTTTAAAACATACACGGTACAATTTTTTGAAACACGGTGCGAACTTTTTAACAATTTTCTCTATTAATTTAAACGGCCATAAAATTTTCATGTTAATATATTTTAAAATTATATACTATCAAAACAGAATTTTATTCCTTTTAATCTCATTATGGTTTTGTATAACTATTTAAAAATGTTAGTTGATTATTAGTATCTATGTTTTGGCCTCGATGACACTGATACTAGAAAAAAACGAAAAATTAAGAAAAGAAATTTGTACGCACTTGTTACACTCGGTTTGAGTGGAGGCGTTGGCCGCAATTCTAGAACCGGAGGACTCGCCGGAAAATACTTTGTACTCGTGTAGATCAATTGCACTCCATGACTGATTCCTTCTACTCCTATCGACCGATAATCCGAACTCGTCTACTGATTTTACAGTCTCAGAAGACGATGATTTCTTCGTGATCGATGAGGAGATTCATCGGATTTGTTACCGGCGTCGAAGAGCTCCAATCCTTTCAGAATGTACTCGTTGCCGTGTGCAGGATATATGAAATCATTCTCCGATAAATCGTGCCATACGAATCCGTTTTTGTAACTCCTACACAGCAGAAATTAAATCAATTCTTCTGTTGAAGACTGTAATCGAATTTCACAACGAAGCGAAAATCTGTTGAAATCGTAATTGATCTGAACAAGCTGAAGGAGATGAAGAAACTAACCGTTTAGAAGACCACGAGTACATTGACGTCATTCCTTTTCCTCGAAGAGAATTTAAACGATCGATTACATCTAACAATTTCAACAAACTTTCACAACTATCAGTCATAAAAATTTGAATACAGTTAGGTTATTGTTACGGCTGAAAAGAATTGAAAAGTTTACCTCGAAGATACAGTCCGTCAGAAGAGGAGAGAGAAACCTCAACAAAATGCGGATGCTCAAGCTGGCCGTTACGGGAGAGATAATAAACAACGGCGACTCTACGGTGTTTGTTAGGCTCCATCCAGACCTTTGTATGTTCAGGACTGCGTTGAATCTGATCCTTCCATTTCCGAGACACGTGGCGGATCTCCATTGAAACCGTTGAGAATTCTGTATAGAAAAAGTACATGTTAAACAAACGATATGTTCATGTTGTTTTACAGTTGTGTTAATCGTGTTGTTTCTGACCTGTTAAACACGAAAACACCTGTTACGAAATGAAAATGTGAAAGGAGGGAAGAATGAAGAGATGATTTATTCAAAATGTGATGCCGGAGACAATGACTAGAGTACAAAAGGAGGAGGTGAAAACGGTGGTGGTGGTTGTCGTTTTATTCAGGGCTATAGGGATTATGGTGGTGGTGTGGTGGTGGTTTTGTTAGGTAGCTGGGGATGTTAAATTATTTCACATGTGAATAGAATTTAACTTAAAAAAAAAAAAAAGATTTAATCTTATCATTGGTGTATCTGCTGGGGTTTCGATGAAAGTAAACTTACTTTTCACTCCGGGGAAAAAGTGGATTGATTTATTTCATTTCTGTTTATTATTTCTTATTCCGTCGTACTTTTGTTTTGTTTTTTATATGATAAAATTTTTTTTAGTAAATAGTTTTAAAGTTTTATCGCCTTTTGATATTTATGGGTCAGTAAAAAAGTATTGAAAAATATATACTTACCTTTTTGTTGAGAAAGTTGCATCGAATTTTGTTGAGTACCTTTGTTTATTTTCTCGTACATAGTTTTCTTACATCTACTTTTTGGTGTATCCATTATTTTTTTTTCTTGTGGATTGGATTATACATTTTATGCAAAATTATGACGACAGGCAAATGAATATGGCTCGGTTCGATTTATAAACGAGTCAAGCACGAGCAAAAGTTCACTCGGTTTGACTCGACTCGTGAACAGCCTTAAAAAATTCAACTTAGGTTTCGTGATAAAATTTAAAATTGTATGTGTGAACTGCATTACTTATATAGGGTCTTCTGGTTTTAATTTTGTCATAAATTCATTTCTTTTCAAACTTAAAACTAGTATGGAGTGTAGACAACATGTGTTTGTTGAAATAAAAACTGATAACTCTTGATATTTAATATATCATTTAAAAGGGTAAAAAAGTGTCTAAGAATTTAAATCTTGTCTGTAGTTGTGTTTAAAAATGTTTACACAAAGGTTTTCATAGTAGTTAACATATGTTTGCGTATATACATATTTCGTTTTGGTTGAAGATTAAAAAGTAGATGGTAAATGTATTTTGTTAACATTTATTCAAATTATATGGTGATGATATATATTTTACTCTCACATTTACTTGATCTGCATTGTTTAGCCTATAAACTAACATCTTATTAACTAGAAAAGATTTTATAAAAGTTAAATAACCTGGTTCACCCTTTTAGATCTTTACTATGTAAAATAAAATTTGTACAATATAGATAATTTATATAAATATTGAACACTTCAAATAAAATTGTAATCTCATATGAATGAAGACACTCTTCACCTGTAATCGAGTGAAGCATTCAAATTAAAAATTATATTATTTTTCTAATTGTCAACGTCTTGGATGTCGAAGTCAAATCCCTTAAAAAATTATTCCCACACTGTCCCTGCAGGCCTTGCACTGAACTCAAATTTTTTAAAGTTTAAATATTTGGTCCCCAGATTTGTGTAACAAATTTTGTTAACCTTTTCTGTTAGTTTTTGTTTTATTTTTCAAATTATCAAAGGGAAAGGTTAACTTTCTCGATAATTATGTGACATTGGTTGTATCAGAAATTGAGAGGGAGTGAATTTGAGTGTTTTGCTTTTTAAATTTTGGAGCTTGAGTCTCTTTTTGAAATGAGTCTCTTTATTCTTTGTAATAAAAGTATAGTTTGTTTATATCATATCCTTCTTATATCCTATCAAAAACTTGCTATTGATTGGATTTCGACTGTGTATATGATTAATGTGGAAAGATCGAAAAAAAAAAGTAAAGTTAAAATCAATTCTTAGCTACTTAATTAATAATTAATAAGGGTAAATAGAATGTCAAATTCAGGTTGAATTAGTGGAAATCACTTTATCTTGAAATTAAATATTGAAATTCCAAATTAAGAATTTAAGTGATTATTGTTAAGAGTGTTTCATGGAATTAAAACATTGAAATTGTAAATTAAGAATTTGATTGATTTATTGATAAGAGGTGAGCAAAACTTAGATCGACTATTGTAACACCCTAATATTTTTAACGAAAAGATATGTAACGGAAATACGAATCGAAAAATTTCTATTTTATAAATGTTTTATGATACTTGGAAACCATTTAAACCACTCATTTATGAGTATCATATCCTTCACTTGTGCTTAATTTATTATAATATGACATGTATTTATAAGACTGTGTGACCCCCCTCTCATGCAATCCGCACTTTTACTCGAGCTTGGGCCATTATGCTCCTCACAAGGAAGACCCGTATAACCTGCAGTCACCATTACACCCATATCATTAGAAAAGTGTATGATTCATATAATACATGAACAACATATAAATAAACTGTTAACAGAACCAATTGACCACATCAAATCCCTCGACACAGTACTGATCCATCCGTTCACAATCTTGAATTCCATTATTCAGCATTTCAAGAACACACTTTTAATATACATGCACTTTCATTTCCTATTTCTCATGACAACATGATTAATAACTTTTAAAATGTGTTCGTACATATAATCCCAAAACATACTTACATACAATTCTCATCTACATACGTACAAATAAACCCCATACATACGTACCTACATGTATACAAGTTCATCCACATACATACATACAAGTTTGATTTAGCTCTGATGATTCACATCTGCAGCCTTCACCTCAAAATGCCATTATTCCATATAAGGGAGATCTAATCTACCTTAAAAACCATCCATCTGACCTAATCATTGGCAACATCAATGAAGGGGTGCTTACTAGAAGTCAATCCAAAACATTTATCTTTTTACTGGTTTCCTATCTCTCACACAACCTATTAAGTACCAAGAGGCCCTAAAAGACAACAGTTGGATAGAAGCCATGCAAGAAGAGCTCCTTCAATTCAAAAGAGAACAAGTATGGGAACTTGTACCGTTGCCAAAGGATGTATGTCCAATTGGCATAAAATGGGTCTTCAAAAACAAAACTGATGAAAGGGGTACTGTTGTTAAGAATAAAGCCAGGCTTTTGGTTCAAGGTTACAGACAGGAAGAAGGCATTGACTATGATAAACTTTTGCTCCTATAGCAAGATTAAAGCCATCAGACTGTTCTTAGCCTTTGCTGCCAACCACAACATCAAGTGTTTCAAATGGATATCAAAAGTGCATTCTTGTATGGTAAGATCAAAGAAGACGTATATGTTTGTCAACCTCCTGGTTTGAAGATGCATTTTATCCTGATCATGTCTACAAGCTTAATAAAGTTTTGTATGACTTGAAACAAGCACCAAGAGCCTGGTATGAAACTCTTTCCACCTTTCTCTTATCCATTGGTTTATAGATGGGGTAAAGTTGACAAAACTTTATTTTTGAAATGGAGAGGAAAGGATTTGATGCTTGTCCAAATTTATGTGGATAACATCATTTTTGGATCCACATGCACTGCTATGTGTGAAGAGTTCAAACAACTCATGACAGCAGAGTTTGAAATGAGTGCAATGGGTGAGCTCCAATGTTTTCTTGGTCTCCAAGTTAAACAATTGCAAAATGGTACATTCATCACAAAGTAAGTTTGTCAAAGAACTACTTACAAAATTTGATATGAATGATTGCAAACCATGCAACACACCCATGGCAACATCTAAGCTTGTCATTGTTGATGACAAAGATGACTTGGTTGATCAAACACTTTATAGAAGTATGATTGGGTTTTTATTGTACCTAACTGCTAGGCCAGATATCATGTTTGCTACATGTGTGTGTGCTAGATCCCAGTCAGCACCTAGGAAGTCAAACCTCACTGTTGTTAAAAGGATATTCAGATACATAAAAGGTACTCTCACACTTGGTATCTAGTATCCTGCTAATGGAAATATTGAGCTTTCAGGTTATACAGATAGTGATTTTGCTAGATGCCACTCAACAAGGAAGTCAACCTTAGGAGGATGTCAATTCCTAGGCAATTGCTTAGTGTCTTGGCAAAGCAAAAGCAAGTTGCAGTATCAACATCCACAACAAAGGCTGAGTATATTGCTGCTGCAAGCTGCACTGCTCAACTCCTATGGCTTCAAAATCAACTATTGGATTTTGGTGTAACTGCTTTAAAGACTCTTCTCATGTTAGATAGTCAAGCAGCTGAAAACATCATCAAAAATCCAGTATCTCATTCTACCACAAAGCACATTGGTATCAGACATCACTTTATGAGGGATTGCTATGAAAAAGGTTTAATTTCTCTGCATCATGTTCTAACTAAAGATCAATGGCATATGTCTAACAAAAGCATTAGATACATCTACTTTTGAAAGTCTGATCTCTAGAATTGGTATGCTAAACATGATATAAAAACAAGCATTTTGTTCTATGAATAAATAGCTTTAAAATGTTTTCAGAAAATCAAAGTTCCATCCTTAAAAATAGCCAAAATTGAAATTTTAACAAATCCTAAAAGTCTGTCCATAACCACTGCTTTTCAAAAAAAAATTTGTTTGGCTTTCTCTATCCACTGTTAAAGGTACCCTCTGTTGTCCATATCCACTGTTAGGCAAGCCACTGTTTGTCTAAGCTCTTAAATTTATCCTCTGAGAGTATAAAATCATCACTGTTCCTATCCTCTGTTGATTATCAACAGAGGTTTCCCAAACAACTGTCATCTATTACTAACAGAGGTTGCATGTGGACAGAGGATAGCCATCAAATCTTTTGAAAACCGCTGCCACGTTAGCATTCACTTTTCACTTTATAAACCTTGTTTCATCTAGACAGAGTTCCACTTGCCGTTTAGATTTCAAAAATTCTCCGTAAAAGTCTCCATTACTCTCATCTTCTTCCAAACCCTCAATAATCACTCTTCAATCATGAATCTCATCATCAAAACTCCCCACAACTGCCTTTCTATCCTCAAAAATACAAATAATAATACTGCTTTTCATTCCATGATCGATGTTCTACAAACATCATCATACAAGGATATTTTACAGGCCACGACTCCAATCTATCTAGACACCCTTAGACAATTTTGGGCAAATACTAAAGTCGAGATTCAAAACAAAAAACCATTTGCCATTACATCAAAGATTGGTCAGTCTCTTGTCCAAATTTCTCCATCCACTATCTCCACCATGTTTGGTCTAAATGACCTAGATGACCCCACTTCTTTCCCAAAGAAAGATTTACATGATGAATTCATTAAGCGTGGTTATGAAGGTCAACTGACAGGTATTACCATCTTTAAACCTGAATTTCCCGCTGATATGAAATTCTTTTTCCATACACTTTTGTTATGTTTGTCAGCTAAGACAACTGCTTTTAATGAAATACCTTTAAACATTTGGTACCTGGGCTATGCTATTTTAATAAAATCAAAATTTAACTTTTCCCATGTATTGTTTTCTGACTTGGTTGCGAATTTTAACAATATTAAAAAGGGTAAAGCTTTTCTGATACACCCTAGGTTATTGAGTTTCTATTTACAAAAACAAGCATCTGTAACGGACTTTCAACAAGGTGTCATCTGTGAAGTTGGCAGCCTTAAACATAAAACTTTTACTAGACTCTCCACTTAAAAACCGAAGGTTTTGAAAATAAAAGTAACAGAGACTGAACAAATTTTAACTACTACCACATCCACTGCTCCTTCTTCTGTTGCTGAGCCCACTGCTCCTAGTGAACATGACATTACAACCAGTGCTATGCAACCCCCACCAGAAAAACCCAAAAAAGAAACCCTCCAAATCTAAAAAGCCCACAAAACAACCCAAAAGGAACAAGTTGTAAGCATATGGACACCACACTATAAGGCTGATGATTCACTTGAACATCTGTCTCCAAGCCCCTCTCCTAGGGCTATGTCTATTTCCACTCCACTACCCACCTCTCCAATTCCTTCCACATTCTTACCCCTGTTTCAAGCTATTGAGAAAACTCAGATTCCAAGCAACCCCTCTCATTAACCTATCACTGAGAGTTTAACTCCATCATAGACTGAATCTGAGAAAACTCAATTAGCCAACCCAGAAACAGTTGAGGAGGCTACACCCCATGAGTTACATGTAACTCTTGGTGGTAGTTCAAGTGAAGCAACTACTACAACTGCTACTATAACAGTGGCTCAGTTGGACAGTGGTTACATTGATAAAACTTCCTTGAAGGCAACAACTACTGAGGCTACCATTGAATCCTCTAAGCCAGTTGGAAGTCCCTAGTACCATGAACAATGGGCATTTGGTTCTGAAAACATTGAGATTCCTCATGTTGATGATCCAAATACAACTACCTCTGGTAGGAATTTAGATGATCCTATTTACTTAGGTGATAAATTAAAATACCAAGAATTGACAGAAAGAATCAATACCATGGAATCATCTATTGATGAAATCAAATCCGTGATGAAACAAGTGCTATAAAATTCTCAACCTCAACCATCCCCAACTCAAAATGCTGATGAGCTATGGAAAGTTGTCCAACCAAATATCCTAGCTCAGAGACAATTGGCAGACATTCAGCATGAAACACACATGAAATTGATCAGAAATATGGTCGAGGCTAGATACATAAGCAGACACTAAAGCCATCAAAAATCATTTACTGAAAATTACTGGCCCTGTCCCGATTATCATTCTTCAAGATGACATTGAAGATGATGCCAAAAAGGGGGAGAAAGATAACTTGAGAAAGTTGCAACCTGATTCAATTGCTAAACCAAAGGTGCAACAACAGCCAAAAACCATTGATAGCATTGTTGAAGCATCTAAGGCAACTTTGGGAAAAAGGATTGATGAAACCTTAAACAAAGAAGCTGAAAGGATTGTTGTTGAAAAGTAGAAGAGACAAGATACACTTGAAGCTAAAGCTTTAATGCTAATTAAAGAAGAAAAAGCCAAACAATTGGAAAAAGAAGATGTTGCTATTTCAAGAAAAAAAAAGTCTGCAAGAAAAGTAAGACAACCAACTGTCATCTCTTTTACGACAACTGTTGAAGCTACTGTTGTTGTATCCTCTTTCCAGATAAACCCAACAGATGTTAGGACAGATGTTGTGATAGCAGATGCTGGAACAACAAATGTTCCAACAGATGTTCCTAAACCCATGCCCTAATTACATTTCCCACGTTAACCGAACCATTATCCACACTACCCGAATTCATGTACATCCACCGTCACCCAAAATCAAATTCCAACGCAAAAGGAAACTTTTGTTATTGATGATGATGATGATGATGAAGAGAGTCAATCACCACTCCCTCTATCATCACAATCCATTTCACAACCATCCTCATCATTGCCATATCATGAAACTCCATTTCCATCCACGCACCTATCATCATCATTTCTTTCAATGGGTGCCCTATGCCCTTTGGAACTTTTTGCTGTAAAAGTAGAACAGAGGCTTTTACAAGATAGAGGATCCAAAACAAAAAGAATGTCCATCACTTCTTGGGTATCGAAAGCCTAAAATCTAGATGAATATCTGAAGTTGAAGGCTAGATAAGCTGAGACCATAGCGAAAGAACGATCAAAGGGTAAGGATGACAGGGCTCTACAAATATCCATGCAATTTCAACTGAGCAAAGTGAGAAATATTGAAGAATTTGCTAAGCATTTGAGTAAGTCCAAGTCTGAAAATCCAACCACTGATGATCCAGAAATAAAGCAAGATATCTTGATCATATAATGAAGTTCATGCCTTACAAAGCAACAAGGGCCCAATTCAAAGACTGGTCTGCAAATGAGCTAAAAGAAGAGTTTAAAAGAATCCATACCATGCTCAAGGATCCTTCAAATAGGCCTACTCTTCCTGTCTGGAAAAAAGGCTAAGCCTGAAAGCCAAGACCATGCTTTAAAGATCAAACGAATGAAAGCCAAACTTATTACTGCTCTATATGGAACAACAAGGAAAATTGCTAAGTGGTCTGAATCTAAAGTTGTCGATACCTACAGAAGACTCGAAGAGCTTAGAAAGAAAGATCCTTCTGTCCCAAGAAAGCCAGTCTATTCACAGATAACCACTGCTCCTCAGCTGACCCATGCTTCTAAAAGATCATCTTCAACCTTTGTCTTACCCACAATTGCCTTAAATCAAGCAAAAAGGCAAAAGCAAATGGAAGAAGAAGATCAAATGTTGCATGAAGAATTAAGAAAGGGGGGATTAAGAACCAAATCTTATACCACAATGATGTGCAAGTGATAAGCTTATGGCCACACTTTCAACACTTGTCAGCAAACCCATCTCACCAAACTCATCTCAAATAAACCTACTACGAAGAAAACCATTTGCTTAAGATTATATAATGGAAGTCATCCATATACACCCATGAATTGACACTGCTCAGGTCAGATGGTAGAGCTCAAAAGATAAGAATGGAGGATACATATGATCTGGATGCAGCTGACCTCCAAGACATGCTGAATCTTGAGCTTGAAAGGGATGTGGATGACATGATTGCCCTGGACTTTGAACTTCAATTCAAAGGACAAATAAGGGAATCATTGATGAGGAATAAAGATCAGTAATAAAGTTTTTTTTGGCATCATCTGTTCTAGGGGGAGATTATTGGAATTGAACTCTACAAAAGAACAGATGATAGAAAGCCAAAATATACTATAACCTCTGATCTTAATAATAATAAAACATTTGCAAGAGTCAAGCTCTACTGAAGACAAAATGTCAAAGGTCTGCCATAGCGAAACACTGTTGAAGACTAAAGCTAAAAGGTCTGCTAAGGCAAAACTCGGTTGAAGACTAAAGAAGGCAAAACTCTGTTGAAGACTAAAGTTAAAGGTCTGTCAAGACAAAACTCTGCTGAAGACCAACAGAGGATGTCTCATCTTCTATCAGTCTTTGTAATGTTTAGTCATAGCAGTGGTTAGCTTAGCAGATGTTGTTAGTTTGTTAATATTTTTAGATGTCGCTTTCCCCTGATATCATCATAAGATGCTCAGTGGTTGGAATTTTAGTATAAATAGAACAGTGCTTGTACTGTTCTATTTGATCACTTTTCATCACTTATCAATCTAATATTCTTCTTTACATTTTATACGAACAAATCAGTGATCTAGGCTGAGGGGAAGATTGTGAGTTATATGCAAGTGATACAATCACGAAAGCATGATAATGAACACAATCTCTCAATTGTTATGATTCAAAGTTCATCATCCCGCTGCATTTATATCTGATTTACCATCTTTCATTTTTCATCTTTAGAACTTTCATAACAGTTTCAAACTCAAATCCTAACACACATACACACATACAAGTCACATCTACATACAGACCAAGGAATCCCATCTACATGCACACATACTTACAAACAAAACCCATGCATACATACCTAAATATGTTTTCACATTAAAAATTATAAAAAAAAAACTGAAAATATAAGGATAATAAATGAGTTACATAAACAAAACATATTAAATAGAATGGTGTTAAACATATATACATGGATATATGTTCATTGACCCACATTAACTTAAATCAAACATAAATTACATTAATCCTAATATAAGTGACATAATACATGTAACATAAAAATTAAAAGAATTTAATCCCAGTATAAACTCAATACATGTAACATAAAATATTAAAAAGAATTTATAGCCACAGTCCGGTCTGGTTTTATACAACCGTTTTTACTATAAACAGTAAACCAAACTGTTTGGTACGATTTTAAATTTGAAACCGACCGACCGAAAGTTTATTTATAAAAACGACCACGAAACCAAACTGATATCGATTTAAACGGTTTCACGAGTTAAAACCGAACGTAAACACCCCTAATTCTAACTTCCTTGTTCTTCATCTAACTTTTGCATAAATTTTGACCCTTTAAATTTCTCTCATAGCTTTCATATGCTCCGTACTCCTTCCAAATGCATTGCTAGCTATTTCTAACCTGCAAATCACAAACGTACTCAAAGCAACATCATTTAATATCTATAAACACCCTAAAAATGAACTAAACACATAAATTACTAGAATATAACTCAAATATCAGTATGATTGTTTGATTGGCTTTTATATTGTTTTTGAATGTTAGTAAAAGTAATTGGTAAGAGTATTTACAGTAGAATTCTTATCTCTATTTCTATAATTTAACTCAATGTCATATTTTTCTATATTTTTAGATTTTATTTAAGCATTCAAATCTCATTTTCGGTCTCTGTCTCTATCTAGCTCATACACACTTACCTTATTATTTTGAAACATCCATTCATTCACGCGGTCAAAACCAAATACTAAACAACGAAAGTTTACGACCAAATTTAAACTTTTATACATTACTTGAAATTCGGCCAAATTATACAAGGTTAACCTTTTAAAAACTAGATACAACCAACTACCATTTAACAAAAGTTATAATCACATGTTTTTGGAGTATTTTAACAACTAGACTTTAACTACATAAACAACCAAAAGTTTTGACCCATTGCACAAACTAGTTTAGAAGCGCGTTGAGGGCGAAAAAGAGTTGTGTATATGTTCGTTCCAAGCTCGTAGGTCCACTTATAGTGCGGTTTTACCTACAACATAAACAAAATTTATTTCAATAAAAGAAGGGTAAAGTCCTAACTTTCATTGAACATGACATTCCACCATTTTCATTATTCCTATAAACTTCACGTTTATATTCCTTCCATTACATTAGATTTGGCTTACTCGTCTACTCGATTTCATCAATTTAATCCGTTCGAATAATAATCAATTTATAAACATTTAACCCGCTAACAACGGAATAATACATGACTATTTCAAACATTATATATTAGCTCGTTGACCCGCTTGTACTGGATTCGTCTACATGATCATTCTAAACATAACATTCTTATTATTTGATCCGTTCGTACCGGATCGTCTACATATTCATTCTAAACATGACATTCTTGTTCGTTGATCTGTTCATACCGAATCGTCTACATATTCATTAAACATAATATTCTTATTCTTTAACCCTTTCGTACTGGATCGTCTACATATTTATTCTAAATATTTCATTCTAGTCCGTTGACCCGTTCATACCTGGTCAACTGTATGACCATATTAAGCATTTCATTCTAGTTTGTTGACCTGTTCGTATCGGATCAACAGTATGACCATATTAAATATTTCATTCTAGTTCCTTGGCCCGTTCGTACCGGATCAACTGTATGACCATATTTAATATTAAATTCTAGTTCGTTGACCCGTTCGTACCGGATCAACTGTATGATCATATCATATATTTCGATAAAGTTCGTTGACCCGTTCGTAACGGATCAACTGTAAACCATATTATATATTTCATTCTAGTTTGTTTACCCGTTTGTACCGAATCCAATGTATGACCATATTAAATATTTCATTCTAGTTCGTTGACCCGTTCGTACTGGATCAACTGTATGACCATATTATATATTTCATTCTAGTTCGTTGACCCGTTCGTAATGAGTCTATTACATGATCATTTTTTAACATAACATTCTAGTTTGTTTGACCCGTTCGTAATGGGTCTATTACATGATCATTCTTTAACGCATTACAAATACCACAATATATATCAATAAACATTACTACAAGTAAACTTTAATAGTACAAGTAACGTACCTCGGTCTTGTGAGCCTTAAGGTTTCCGGTTGCTTGAACTTTCTTCTTTCACGCATACATTCAACACATTCATTTTTTAGTTCTAACGATTCCGTTTCATTCCATACAATGTTTTATCACATTCAAATCCTAAACATAAGCAATAACCATCATAATTCACACATTTATCAACTAATGCATTTCATCGAGCACTTGGTGTGGGTTATTTTTAACGTCTAAAATTAACATCCTTCCTTTCCACTCACACCATTGTACACATGAATAAGTTCTCAATTACCATTATATCACAATTGTTCTTTTAACAACAATCATTCATCATATCTTTATTGATTAATCAAATACATAATCTTAACTAAAACTTAATTTCTAAGATCATGTTACAACACCCACTTCATGATTCATGGGGATTTTTTAAAACTATACAAACCCATCAATTTTATATAAATTAGCTAATCAAAAATCACCTACTCGATTGACAAGCATAGCTTTGATAGCTGCTTTATCTGCCTGAAGTCGATCACTGCTGGGTCGGTTGGTGAGTCACCCAAAAAAGCATCGAGAAAGGGAAAGCATATATGTTTTATGAAATGATCAGCGTTTCATTTATGCTATGCCCTGCATTGTGTTCGTCTGTGTTTATTGAGCTTTCAGCGCCATGCGCTTTGCTTCGCTTTATAAAAGAGAGAGAGCCTTGTCTTGAGAGTGAAAAGAAAGGGCAAGCGATAGAAAGGATAGTCCCTCGCGCGTTCGCGAGAACTACTAGAAAATGGTGAGATCATTAGATCATTAGTGAAAGAAGGACCAACGACGATCCTATCCTAAACGAGAAGAAGGAGTAGGAGGAGTCAGTTTTCTTTGAATATCGGGGAATCAATCTCTCAATTATGCCGAGTTGGCGCCTACATAACTGCTTGCTTGCTTACCAAGCCATCCTGGCAAGCTCCTCCAGTTTGATTATGATTCTTGACTTGACTTATTATAAAAACAACTCACTATCCAAATGAAAGACGATCGATTATCTACCCAAGAAGATAGAGAGTCCCACATACGAGAAAAGGTCACAAATAGAGTTGAACCAAGTAACATTGCAAAGGCATAATGATAGTAGGGTCGGGATATCCCCGCCCTCCGAACCGGACGTGAGGGTCTCCCCTCATCCGGCTCTCTGCAGGGGAATCTCCACTCACTGCTTCCCTTAATATCCTCCCTTTACCACATCATGGGGGTTTACAGGAGATCCCAGAGGCTCGCTCGGAAAGGCTGCTATACCATACCTTTTGACTTAACTCTACTCTAGTAGTCACTAGACTCACTATAGTAGTCCGTCCGGCTGCTCTTGCTGAAATCATTACTCTTCATTCTCCCGTGCTCTAGCAATTGCGCTCCCTAGACCACTACCATGTAGTTAGGTAGGGACAATCAATCCGGGAATCTAGGAATGAATGGGGATCCCTATCAATATCAAAATGAATAAAATAGAATGAAATAGATTACCTTTCTCTCGCTCAAAGGGTTGAAGGGAGATAGTGCATCAAGCTGTTCGCAAGGGCCAACTTGATCCTCTTCCCCAGGGATCCCCAGATCTAGTATGGATCGTACATGGATGGTAGTTGGAGTCGGCGGCTCTCCTAGGGTTCCCTTATCGGGATCCCTGGGGGGGGGGGGGAACAGGCACACTTGTAAAGCGCAGTACAACGGAGAGTTGTATGCTGCGTTCGGGAAGGATGAATCGCT